>CM062926.1:11937816-12308028 GCA_031878705.1 Tapirus indicus | reverse complement strand
CACTAACCACCACTGAATTATACACCTTAAAATGGTTAACTGCATGTTATATGAAATTCACCTAAATTAAAAAAAAATTGAAAAAAGAGAGAAAAGAAGTCAAAAGGAAACTCAAATGAAAAGATGTTCAGTTTCATTAGTAGTCGAGATATTATAAACTAAAACCATAATGAGATATCACTATACACACAATGGATAGACAAAAAGTGTGACAATTCCAAACGTTGGCAAAGACGTGGAGCAATAAGGAAACATACACTGTCGGAAGTAGAAACACAACCATTCTGAAGGAGTTTGGTATTATTTGTTCATACGCATATTCCCTATGACTCAGCAATTCCGCTGCTAGGAAAAATATATACAAAAATGTTCACAGCAACAGTTTTTATTAGGAGCAAAAAGCTAGAAACCCCAATATCCACACAAAATATATACTGGATAAAGTAAACTGTGATATAGTCATACAGCTTATGAAATAAAATAGCATACAGCAGTGAAAATAAACAAGATACATCTAAATGTAGAACTAATATGAATTAGTTTCAAAAACAATATTAATCAAAAATTAACAAAAGGACACATACAGTATGATTTAATTTATTTATACACATATCTCACTTTATCGCACTTTGCAGATATTGCGTTTTTTACAAGACTCTCCACCAGCAAAAAGATTACAACTTGTTGAAGGATCAGGTGATGTTTAGCATTTTTTAGTAATAAAGTATTTTTAAATTAAGGTATCTACATTGCTTTTTTAGATATAATGCTATTGCACAGTTAATAGAGTACAGTATACTGTAAACATAACTTTTATATGCACTGGGAAAACCAAAAAATTTGTGACTCGCTTTCTTGCGATATTCGCTTTATTGCAGTGGTGTGGAACTGAACTTGCAATATCTCTGAGATATGCCTGTAAAGTTAAAAGCAGGCAAAATTATAAAACATTTTTTAGGGTGTCATACAAAGTTGGTAAACAAATTTTTGTAATAGCAGAGAAATGATTTTTACAAAAGTCTCTTTAATGGTTACACCTCAATAGGGAGTGAAAAAGATTAATTTTGTTTGGGCAGGCAGAGGGCTTTGAGGTAACAGTGAAGTATTTTTTTAAACTGCATGATGGTTACATGGGTATTATTATTTAACCTAGAATACATTTTATACATGCCTGAATGTACAAAATATTTTTTTACAAAACTTCAACTTTTAAAAAAGAAACAGAGAGGACATTCCTCAATTTATCCGATGAAAGCAGTATAGCCATGATACCAAATAAGAAAAGGACTATACAAGAGAGAACAATTTCAGGCTAATCTAACTTATGAACATTGATATAAAAGCCAAAAACAAAATTCTAGCAAACTGAATACAATAAATAATTAAAAAAAGAAAACATTATGACTAAGTTGATTTTATTCATGGACTACAAGACTGCTCCAACATTAGAAAATCTATTAATGTAATTAACTACCTTAACAGATTAAAGAGAAAAAAATACAATTATCTCCAATAGGCAGTGAATAATAATTTGACAAAATCCAATATCCAATTATAAAAAAGAAAAAAAAGCTCTTAACCTGTGAGTAGAAAGAAATTTCCTTATTCTAATGAATGGTACCTACAAAATACAGGAAAGAACATACCAGATGATGAAAGAGTAAGTGCATGTCCTTAAAAGTAGTAGTAAGTAAAATATATAAGCCTGGACAGCAAGAAACAAAACTGATGTCTGCAGATCTTATGACCGCCTACAGGGGAAAAATCCAAAAGATTCTCTAACACAATGATAGATTTAGTAAGAGATTTCACAGAACTCTCAGGAAAAACCTGAAAACAAAGGTCAGCTGCATCTCTACATACCAACAACAAAATTAGAAACATACATTTCATTTATAAATAGCACCAATGCAAAGTACTTAGAAATGTATAATATGTGGACAGAATTATAAAAGTGGACCGAGATATTAAACAACACCATTTATTTAATGGAAATGCCATTTCTTATTAAAATGAAGCATCAATTTGTAAAGATATCAATCCTCTCCAGAGTGACCTATATATTTAATTATATTAAATAATAATTATATTAAAACCAAAAATCACGTAACGAGAGCCAGGTTTGTAACTATTGGAGAAGGGAGATATAAATGTGGAACTGGATAAGGCTAGAACGAAAACCGTAGTCCTATCACCCAAATCTTGGGTTCTAAATATTCTTTACTGCAAGGAACCAAGCTTTTTAGAGAAATGGCTCACTTCAGGGTGGAAATAAGAGAGTATCTAAAAATGAGCCCATAACATCTTGTTGTGCCAGGAAGTAAGGAAACACTCAAAGAGTCATGGGGAAAGTCAAAAGGACACAGAAGCCAGCCTCAGTAGGCTCTCATTGGCCAAACGTGGGACAATTTGAGTATCAAAATAAATAGGAACAGATTAAAACCTACTAAGTAAAAATCTATGAATTCATACTGACATAACAAAGGAACAAATAAGTAGGGGAGAAGGGAATGCTCTTTTTTTTTGGTGAGGAAGATTGGCCCTGAGCTAACATCTGTACCAGTCTTCCTCTATTTTGTATGTGGGACACCACCACAGCATGGCTTGATGAGCAGTGTGTAGGTCCACCCCCAGGATCCAAAACTGCAAACCCTGAGCCACTGAAGTGGGCGTGCAAACTTAACCACTACGCCAACCAGGCCAGCCCCGGGAATGCTCTGCTTTACAATAGACTGTCAACGAATTAATATAGACCAAATGATGGAGATTTAAAAAAAAACCCCACCATTCTGAAAACATCATAGTAATAATGGATCCAGACAATAACAACAATGGATACTAAAAGTAGTGGGTGAAAATTTGGTGACAAGTTATTTACACAGTTTCAAAGTATCTCCCCACAAATTATCTATTAATTATGAAGAGATAACTATTACCTTTACAGTGAAGAAACATAGATACCACCTTAACCAACTATCAAAATCAACATCTCCAATTATGGGACAAGTCAACATCAGTATTCCCTGCTATGATACACTGAGAAGGATACAATCACTTTTGTGGTACTCCTGCCACAAAATTCATAACCTGAATCTAAGTATGAAGAACCATAAGACAAACTCTAATTAAGGGACATTCTACAAAATAACTGGCCTATCCTCTTTAAAAAATGTCAAGGTCATGAAACACAGAGAAAGAGAGGGCAACCCTTCCAGATTAAAGACTAAAAAAGAGACATGATAACTAAATTCAATGTGTAATCCTAGACTCTATCTTGGACAGTGCGTGGGGGAGAGAGGGTGAGGGTAGGGTGAGCTGCTACAAAGAACATTACTGGGAGGAGCGAAAAATTTTGAATATGGACTGTTAGATAACAGCACTGCATAACTGCTAAAATTTCTTATTTTAATAACTGGACTGTGGTTATGTAAGAGAATACTCTTGTTCTTAGGAAATAACACACTTCAGTGTTTAAGGGTAAAGGGGCAAATATCTACAACTTATTCTTAAATGGTTCAGATAAAATGTGTGTACTGTGCATGTGTATATGCATATATGAGAAAGAGAGAACAATTGCAAGCACACACAGGAATGATTATGCAAATGGAGCAAAATGTAAACAAGTGGTGAATCTGAGTAAGGAGGACACAAGAACACTGTGTACTATTCTTGTAACTTTTCTGCCATTTTGAGATTTAATCAAAATTTCAAAGTTATCGAAAACAAGCCATATTCTTAAATAATTTGTATGTTAAATATGAAACTAAATAGAAATATAAAATACCTGGAAATGAAGTGAAAAGGAGAGCAATGTATATAAAAAACCTGGACACAGGAAAATTACCATAAAAAAGGAAATTAATAACATTAGACTCCTTTAAAAAAAGAAAATAAAACTGATTTAAATTCAATACTGCAACAAAAGATCTCAAAAAAATGCAGGAAAGAATTAATGAAGATAAAAACAGAATATAAAAACTAAGAAATATGTAAGATTCACAAAACTCAAAGCTTCCTTCTGAAAAAAATGAAGAGTCCTAATTAAATGTGCGTATACCATATGCTTTAGGTTTTCTCCCCAAACACCACTAAAATGACCAAAGATATTTTCATAATAATTGCCGGCAACGGCGCAGGTAAGGCAGAAACTGTTGAACGCCTCCCTCAAAATCATCCCTCTCCTATCTCCTTGCTACAAAAATGGCTTTTCAAAGCTATGGTACTCAGCTCCAGAAAGTGAATCATGATTTGCCTAAGTCAGTGGTTCTCAACTCTGATCACAATTAGAATCAATTGGGTAGCTTTTTAAAAAATTCTAAAGCTTGAACCCCACTTGAAACCAATTAAATCTTACTGTTTTTCTTGTCACCTTGTATGAGCTTCAGTCATTAATTCTCCACTGTGGCAGTGCACTAGAATCAGCTGGTGGTCTTTTAAAAATGATGACGCCCAGGCCGTATCTCAGGTCAATTAAATCAGAATCGCTGGGGGTGGGACCCAGACATCAGTAATCAAGGTTAAGAATAACTAGCTTAAATTAAACGAAATAATTAACCCTCTGTCCTATTTGTTGCAAGTGCTTTTTTGCACGTTATGCAGACATAAGTAACCGAACTGGCAGTGGAGAAGAAACAGGTTCAGAGACAGCCGGGTGTACTGTGAAGTGAACAAGCTATCATGAAGTTAACTCAGAAACATTTACTGAAGTTTAATATATGTGTACTCTACTGTCCCCATAATTTCACTTTTACTATATACCTTAGAGAAAGCCTGTACATAGACATTCATTGGAACGTCATTAGCCACAGTGATAACTATATAAAACCTAAATGTTTGAAAACCAGAAAATGATTAAACATACTACAGCATTACAAAATATGGCCTTACATGAAGCAATTAAAGTGAGGTAGCTCTATACTCATGCGAACAATTCCCCACACAGAATGAAAAAGCAAGTTCAGAACAGTCACAATAACTACCAAGTGACCACTAACTGACACTGAATGAACATGTCAGGTCCTGTTCTAAGGGTTTTACGTGAACCAACTCAATGCTGGGATTAACCCTATAATGCAGTTACTTTCCACATTTTGCAGGATGCACTTATAATCCTTTTTATATAGAAATATTTTTAAGTGACAAAACAGTACCATGTACACATTTACATGTGCATAAATTTAAATGCATAGGATAAAAATAAAAAGGGTAAATGATTAACTGATAAGAGTGGCTGCCTTTGGGTACTTTGGGAAGAGATGAAGGACTGGGATCTGTGGTCGCATGGGACTTGAGCCTCTATACAACATATAAATTATTTTTATAAGAAAAAAATGTTTATTAATTATATATATGTAATTATAACATAATTAAAAATAAAATAGAATAAGGAAACATTAGCATTTGGCCTAAGAACATGCTCATTGTTTATAATAGCAATAATTTGTAAGCAAACAAACAGAAGGGGCTCAGTGAAATGGTAACAGTTAGAAGCCATTACAACTCATGGTAAAGATAAATGTGCAAAGACATGGACAGTTGTTTATAATGTATTTTGACATGATAAAGACAGGTGACAGGTCGGTAGCATAGTACAATCACATTAAAAAAGAGTTCAAAGTATTTGCTTTAACAATTTGATAGCAGTTGTCTTTAACTGATAGCATTACAAATGGCCTTTGTTTTTCATTTGTGCTTCTTTGTATTTTCTAAATTTGTTGTAATAAAGAATTCTTTTGTAATGAGAGGAATAGAGAATACAGCTAGCTTCAGAAAAGGAGTGACATATTTGATCAGGTATTCAAAGATTTTTAATAAGAAACAGTTGAAACATGGCACAGGTAAAAGCACAGGACAAATTTTAAAATTTCAAATAGATAATACAAACTATTTAAATAATATAATACCAAGTAAGAAATGCAAAGTAATGTAAAAGGAAATAAGTTATTACTGAATAAAAGATACTGGAATAACACTGAGTAAATGAGAAAAAAAATGAATTTAGACCTCAATATACAGCAAGACAAATTTAAGGTGGATTGAAAAGTTGTATATATAAGAGAATTGAAATACACAATCTTGGCTTTCAAGGATTGATAATGCAGCTTGGCAGCAAAATTTGCCTATAAGATCCTTTGGGGAACAAAGTTGGAGGTATCATGCTCCCTCATTTCAAACTATATTACAAAGCTATAGTAATCAAAACAGTATTATGGTACGGGCACAAAAATAGACACATAGATCAATGGAACAGAATAGAGAGCCCAGAAATAAACCCACACATATATGGTCAATTAATTTACAACAAAGGAGCCAAGAAGATACAAAGAGGAAAGAACTGTCTCTTCAATTCATGGTGCTGGGAAAACTGGATAACCACACACAGAAGAATGAAATTAGACTACTATCTTCTACCATATACAAAAATTAACTCAAAAGGGATTAAAGACTTGAATGTAAGACCTGAAACCATAAAACTCCTAGAAGAAAATATAAGTTGTAAGCTCCTTGATATTGGTCTTGGCAATAATTTTTTGGATATGACTCCAAAAGCAAAGACAACAAAAGCAAAAATAAACAAGAGGGACTACATCAAACTAAAAAGCTTCTACACAGCAAAGGAAACCATCAACAAAATGAAAAAGCAACCTAACAATTGGGAGAAAATATTTGCAAATCATATATCTGAAAAAGAATTAGTATCCAAAATATATAAAGAACTCATACAGCTCAACAGCAAAAAACACCCAATCTGATTTAAAAATGGGCAGAAGATCTGAGTAGACATTTCTCCAGAGAAGACACACAGATGGCCAAGAAGTACATGAAATCATGCTGAACATCACTAATCATCAGGGAAATGCAAATCAAAACTACAGTGAGATACCTCACGCCTGTCAGAATGGCTATAATTCACAAGATGAGAAATAACAAAAGTTGGAGAGGATGTGGAGAAAAGGGCACTCTCATACACTGCTGGTGGGAGTGCAAACTGGTGCAGCCACTATGGAAAACAGGTTGGGGATTCCTCAAAAAATTAAGAATAGAACTACCATACAATGCAGCTAATTCACTGCTGGATATTTATCCAAAGAACATGAAAACACGAATGCGTAAAGATATATGCACCCCTATGTTCAATGCAGCATTATTCACAATAGCCAAGACTTGGAAGCAACCGAGGTGCTCACTGAGGACAAATGGATAAAAAAGATGTGGTATATATACACAATAGAATACTACTCAGCCATAAAAGGGATGAAATCTTGCCATTTGCCACAACATGGATGGACCTTGAGGGTATTATGCTAAGTGAAATAAGTCAGAGGGAGAAAGTCAAATATCACATGATCTCACTCATAAATAGAAGACAAAACCAACAACAAACACATAGAGACAGAGATTGGATTGGTGGTTACCAGTGGGGAAGCAGGGGAGGGAGGAGGGAGAAAGGGGTGATTAGGCACATGTGTGTGGTGATGGATTGTAATTAGTCTTTGGGTGGTGAATATGATGTAATCTACACAGAAATCAAAATATAATGATGTACACCTGAAATTTATACATTGTTACACAGCAATGTTACCTCAATTAAATAAATAAATAAAAAGAACTACCGTATGATCTAGCAATTCTTCTGAGTATTTATCTGAAGAAAACAAAAACACTCACTCGAAAAGATATATGCACCCCTATGTTCAGTGCAGCATTATTTACAATAGCCAAGATATGGAAACAACCTAAGTGACCATTAATGAATGAATGGATAAAGATGTGGTATGCAGTCATGTGCCACATAATCACATTTTGGTCAATGATGGACTGTATACACGATGGTGGTCCAATGGCATCACTACCATATAGCCTAGGTGTGTAGTAGGCTATACCATCTAGGTTTGTGTAAGTATACTCTACGATGTTCACACAACGATGAAATCACCTAACTATACATATCAGAATGTATCCCCGTCGTTAAGCAACCTGCATGACTGTATACATACAATGGAATACTATTCAGCCATAAAAAAGAATGAAGTCTTGTCATTTCTGACAACATGGATGGACCCTGAGGGCATTATGCTAAGTAAAATAAGTAAGACAAAAAGACAAATACCCTATGATCTCACTTATATGTGGAGTTTAAAAAAACAAACAAACAAAAACCAAGCTCATAGATACAGCAAACAGATTGGTAGTTGCCAGAGGCAGGGGGTGAGGGGTGGGTGAAATGGGTGAAGGGGGTCAAAAGGTACAAATTTCTAGTTATAAAATAAATAAGTCATGGGTATGTAATGTACAGCATGGTGACTACAGTTAATAACACTGTATTGCATATTTCAAAGTTGCTAAGAGAGTAAATCTTAAAAGTCCTCATCACAAGAAAAAAAAAATTTTGTAACTATGTTTGGTGATGGACGTTAACTAGACTTATTGTGGTGATCACTTCACAATATATACAAATAGCGAATAATTATGCTGCATACCTGAAACTAATATAATGTTATATGTTAATTATATCTCAATTAAAAGAAAAAAGGTCCTTTGGAAACCACCAAAACTGCTTTATCCTGGAATTGATATAGACGTCCCACAAACGGGAGATAAAGGAGAAAGGGAGCTAACATTTATTGAACTTCTAATGCATACCAAGTGTTCTACATAAATCTTATTTCATTCTCAATAACACTGAGAATGAGAACCTCTCATTTACAGGTTAAACAGCTCACAAGTGGTATAGCTGAGATCGGAAGCCACATCTGATACTAGATCCCATGCTTTTTACACTATGTTACAGAAAGACTAGTGTAGGTATAATAATCTGAGAGATGATTTATTTTTTTTTTCTGAATAAGTTAGTATTTAAACTAAAGGATTAACAAGAAGAGATGGCAAAGATGTAGAGGTGGGAGATACCTGACAGAGGATGGTGTGGCAGGGGTGTGTGGGGGTAAGGGGGAAACAGCAGTTAAAAAAGAAATATAATATGGGAAGAACAGTAAAAGGTACCATACAAAACAGACTTGATTGAACCAGATGTTATTAAAACAAAAATATTAGACAATACCAACATCTGTATTTAAGTCTATATCTAATTTTTACATCCCCCACTTCCAAAAATGTACTCAATATCAAAAACTAGGCTAAGATTATTACTATGACTGATCATTATCTGAAGTGCTCAGATTTCTGGCAGTCAATGCAAAAGGGAAATATTATATAATGGATTATACGATTCCTATTTGCTTATGACTATTTACAGGAGGTAAGACCTTGCTGAGAAACATTAAGAAGACCTAAATCAATTGAGAGGTTCATGTGATTAGAAGATTACCCAAATTTCTACTCACATAATTATAGATACGACACAATTCAATCAAAATCCCAAAAGATGTTTGAGTGGAACCAAGCCATTTCAAAAATTTATAAGGAAATACAAAGGAACACAGCCACAACACTCTTGAGGAACAAGAAGGTAAGAGGACTTGCTCCAAATATTATAAAATCACACTGAATAAGATAGCAAAGTATTGCTGCAAGGAGAGACAAACAGAGCAATGGAACAGAACATAGAGTCCAGAGACAGATGTAGACATACACGGTCACCTGATTTTTGACTAAGATGAAACTGAGGGTTAGTGTAGAAAAGATGAACTTTTCAATAGATGATACTGCAGCAATTGGATACCCACATGGGGGATAAGACAAAATTGAATCCCTACCCTACAGAAATCAATTCCAGGTAGTGTAAGGATCTGAATGTTAAAGCCAAAAACTAGAAAGCTTTCAGAAAAGAAACACTAACCAATGAAAAAGATTTCATTACAATGAAAACCAGGACCTCTCTTCATCAAAGGGTACCACAGAGTAAAAAAACCAAGTCAGAGCAGAAGAAAATATCTGTCACATGTACAACTGACAATAGACTAATATATAGAAGATATATATACATATATGTATCAACAGCTATAAATAAGTTGGAGAAAAACTACACAATTAAAAATTGGCAAAATATTTGAACAAGCATTTTACAAAAGAGCACATCCAGGTGGGCAAAAATTGGTGTTTAATTTCATTGATAATAAGGGAAATATCAATGAAATGTGATAACATTAGGCATCTACCAAATTGGCAAAAATTAAAAGTTATGACGATGCCAAAGGCTGGCACGGATGTGGAGCAACAGGAACATTTGTAAACTGCTGGTACAAGTAAAAAACTTGCCTAGTATCTTTAGAGAACAGTTTGGTATTGCCTAGTAAGATTGAAGATGTACAAACCCTAGCCCTCAGCAATTTAATCACAATTTTAGTATATATACTAAAGAAATGCAAGCACATGTGTACCAAAATACATGCAAAAATGTTCAGTCACATTGCTTGTAATAGTGCAAAATTGGAAGCAAGTCAAATGTCCAAGAGTAGTAAATTATGATACTATCATACAATGAGATAGTATATATATATATATAGCAAGGAAGAAAAATGAACTGTAGTCATAGGAAACATGAATGAAGCTTACAAACATTTTTTATGAAAAAAAGACATAAAAGAATGTCTAGTCATACAAAGATAAAAAATAGACAAAAACTAAAACTATGTGGTTTTGGAATTTAGACATAGGTACTAAAGTTCTAAAAGGCAAAGAAATGAACACAGTGATTATCAGCAGGGGAGCATAATTGTTTGTGACTGTGGAGGGGTACATCAGGGGCTTCTTTAGAGATGGCTGTATTCTATTTCTTGACCTGGGTACGCCTTATATGGATCTTTATAACTATTTGTTAAACTGCACAAATGGGAGTTATATGCCATTTCTGTATCTAATTTGAAAGAAAAAAATAAGCCATAGGCATTCAAATTAACATGTACCTCTAAAATGTTTCAAATATTAAATTATAGGGGAAAATACTTAAAAATAATTTTATGTGAAAATGTAGGCTATAAAATGGTAACTGCTGAATGAATTCAATTTTTAAAAATGATATTTTATATAGGTACATAAAACATACTGGGAAGAAAATATCAAAAAGTTAGCATTGGTTTTAACTGGGAATTTAAATTTTCTTCATTGGGGATTGCTGTACTTTTGAAATTACTTAAAATAATCATGTTTTAATTTTATTATCAGAAAGAAACAGCATTTTTTTTAAAAAACACAACATAAAGAAAAATTAAACCATTTCACAAATTAGTAAGAGAAAATCAGGTGCGTGTGTATGGGTTGGAGTTTGGAGCCAATCATTTTCTCAAAGGGAAAATTCCAGGGATCAGGTCATCTGATGGTGCAAATTTTCAAGAGAAGGAAAGCAAGTCAGGTCCTGACAAAGAAAAGGGGATTTCAGGAAACAAGGGGAAACGACAAGCTACCTTGCAGGTGCCTGGTGGATGTTCAACAGCCATTCTTTACTCCACTCTGGAAGCTTCTGTGCAAGCAGAGCAGAGCTGGGGAAGGAGAAAGGAGTCAGGAAACACCAGGCTCTTCCGGTAGCCGGGGTCACCCTACCGCCCACCACCCACAGGTAGGTCAGGCAAAGCTCGCGCGTCCTGCTCAGCACCAGCATCACAGACAAGGGCAGGGTCACAGCAGTTCTGGGCAGAATCTGTCCCTGAGCTCAGAGGGGTCTCCTGGGAACAGAGCGCTGGAGTCACAAAGGCACAGACAAAGACGCCCAACACCTAGAGTGCTAAACACACAAGCACACACACCGAGGGGACAGACAGTCGCAACCGCAGAGACCCCACACACTCACATTCCCAGTACCACACATCATGGGGACACAGTGACAACAAATTCACACGCACCCTACACCAAAAATACCACACACACAGCATGGGGAAACACAGTCACAAATCTCACAGCAGAGGCATCCCAAATCCCACACCCGTGTGGTCATAAACGCACACGCACACCAAGAGGACACAGAGTTTTACAACCGCGGTCAGGGAATCCCACATTCGCAAACAGTGCCACCCCCGGTCACACAGTTAAACCTGGATCACACCTGCACAATCATAACCGCAAAGCAAGCCCTCCTCCTCCCCGCTCACCGCTCCGTACACAGGCACACGGACACAGAGACACTCACAATCACAATCAGGCACACGTACTCCTCACAATCTCCTCTTCTCAGCTGGCTCCCCCGCACACCCCGCACAGGCCGGAGGTTCCAGACATGCCCGCTCCAAGCCCAGGCCCCGGCCACCTCACCTCGCCTCCTCTGGTCTGGTCCGCACCGCTCCTCTCTAACCCGGACAAGGGTAACACAGCAGCTCCCACGGCGCCTCGGACCGTTTGACCTAACCCGCCAGAAGATCCCGCCCACTCCTCAGGCGACGGCCTAGTTCTCGCGGGAGGAAGCACTGGGCCTCGAGGTCTCTGGGAGATGTAGTCCAGAAAGCGACAGGCTGCTAAAAGCTAGCTCCCGGTGGGTGCCTGGACCCGGCCAAAACTGCATCCTCCAGCTGAGCCGCGCACCGGAGGCTTCCGGGAGTCTCAGCCGACAAAGACTCCCTCGACCAAACTTTAGTCAGGCTCTTTGGAGCCCTCTTCTTGACTAGACCTTGTCCTTGACCTGCTGACCCTAGTTCAGCAAGAATCCCCTCACTCTTGACACTTAACCAGGTTCCTCTTAGTAATTTTCCATCCACTGACTTCTTCACATATACCCAGCTACTGTTAAATACTAACTTGAGTTCAATCTCGCTTCCCTACTGCGACAGTCTTTGATAAAGTCTTCCTTACCCGTTTAACTGTACGGTGCAATTTTATTTTGACACAGCCCAGCCTCAGAGTGCGGCTCTCAGGCTTTGGCTGCTCACTCTGGAACATACTGGGCTCCACGGCCTTCTGGGAAATGTAGTCCGGCACTTCGCAGAGGCCCGATGGACCCGGCCAAGGTAAGCTGCGTTCTCCAGGCATTGAGGCGGGGCCCGGCCGCAGTTAAGTGCTTGGGAGGCTAATTCCGCTTTGCCCCGGGAGTGCGCAGATGCTATTGAAGCAGGCTGCTGCGGGGCGGGGAGCCACAAGAACCAACCTGAGTGTGGGACCTGAGCGTCTGGGACCAACCAGCCTGGGGAGTTTGAAGAGGAGGAATACGCAAGCCCGGTGGGCAAAGGAAGGCCCGAGTGTGAGACCGTGGCCAGACTGCGTGTGTGACTGGGTTTGAGGGGTAGCTGAGGGAAAGAGACACTGCGTGCGGGTAAAATTGTTGAGCGTGAGAGAGAAGTGGGATCAAGATTATGTATGGCTTTGTGAAGATGGAAGGTCATATTGCTGGCGTATGTGGTTGGAATAATTGTGTATGTGTGCCTGGTGGGGCAAGATGTGTATGGATCTGTGTGTATGTGATCACCTGAAGGTGGGTCACTGCATGGATGGCTGAAAGTGTGGAGGAATCTGAATCCTCTAAGCCTCATTTCCTCTTCAGATTGTGATAAATAAAGGCATGTCTTCCTGGAGTTCAATTTTAAGGGAAAAAAAGCAACGTAATTGATATAATAAATAACGTAGCATTTTTATAGAAACACTTAAGATTCCAAACATAGAATACCAAATCAGTGTGACTTTTTAAACAGTGTACATTTTGTTAGGGGAGTGCCTGTTTTGGGATATGTCCACAACCTTCCCCCCAGACATTTTCTCTTCTCTGTTCTTTGGGATACATCAGTGGAGTAAACATTCAGAGGTGTGATTGTTCAGTTCGCCAGGGGCATCAGCCACAATTAAAAGACATTCAGAGGAAGCTGTACAGCGATGTGATGCTGGAGAACTACAGCAACACAGCCGCATTAGGTGTGGATAGCTTCACTGTATAATGCAACTTTTGAAAGTAAAGTGCTCTCTCTTTTCAATTTCGGAAATATTTAGAAGCTTTACATGGCTAATGGATTCAGCTTTGAAATGCAGGCTTCAGACATTCTTAAGCCCTCTGCTGCATGATTGGATATGCTCAACCTTTAAGGCAAAAGGTTATTTACTTTGTTCATCTTCATATGATAACTTCTTTAAAGGGCCAGGCTCAGTCTGAGCTTGGGGATGGTGCTTGCATTAAAATTCAAGTCTTTTGTCATTTTCCAATATATATAGGCTATCACATCACCAGGTGGATGAAATCTTCAAGATGGAACAAGAAGAGAGGCCATGGGTGGTGAGTAGAAGAAATGTAGGACCTTCTGTCCAAGTGAGTGAGGGAGAACCAGGCAGATATGCCTGGGACAAGGCAGAGCACAGCTGTTCAGTGAGGGAGTTGACACTACTAACATGTTTTTCAGGATTTCCTTTATAGGCCCTACTCTTCTTGAGTTTTAGTTGACGTGAATCTTTCAGGCATCATTCTTCCTCTGTCAGTGCCCTATTAAGCAGATCCTAGAGGACCACATTCTCTTCATTCGTGGCCTACACATTCAGTCAGTCCTTCATATATCTGCAGGCTTTCAAAACTCTTACTGTTTCATGCTGCAGTTTCTTTTTTCACATTCCATTTTCTATCTTTCCATTGCTGAAAGCTTCAGGGTTATATTTTACATCTGCATTTCCCATTGTCATTTACTTCCCACCGTCATATTTCAGCAACCTCCATCACCTCCTGAAGTTGCTAACTTAGAAATCATTTCTACGTTCCTCTGAGCTCCCTTCTCTGCCAGCTTTCTTAATTTCATAATTGATTTTCAAGGAATCATCTCATTAATTTAAAAAATTTAAACAAGGTTACAGTGAAAAAAAGAAGTCTTTCACTATTTCTCTTCTCCAGATGCATCTACTGTGACTAGTTTCTTATGTAAACTACTTTGAGTTCTTCTATGAATATACCAACATATCTGTGTATATATAGCCCCTCATCTTTATTTTTCACAGGTGTTAGTATACTACAAAGCACCTTATTTTTAACTCACAATTCTTTCTTAGAAGACCTTCCATATTAATACATATTGCTTATTCTTTCTCATGTATAAGATAAAGGTATAGTATTTTGTGGTAGGGGAAATGTCATTCTTTAATACCATATTAGTGAATATTTAGGATGTTTTCAGGTTTATGCAATTCTGGAATGAATATCCTTATATATCCAGCTTTGCACAGATGTGCATGTAAATTTTTGTAATAAATTCCTTGAAGAAGTCCTGGGTCAGAGGTTTTATAAAAGTATTTGCAGTCCACAGAAGATGAATCATTTTTTATTCCCACCAAAAAATTTATGAAAGCATCTATTCCTGTTCTTGTCAAACACTGTATTTCTTCATTCAGCAGACATTTATTGAGCCCTTTATCTGTGCCAAGTGCTTTTCTAGGCATTAGGAAGGCATCAGTGAACAAAATGGTCAAAATTTCCTGTCCTCAAGGAATATTCTAGTCAGGGAAAGTGGCCAATGAATATGTAAACGAAATATATAGTATTCCAGATAAAGAGAAGATCTGTAGAGAAAATTAAAGCTTGGAAATGGGATAGTGAGTGTTGCAATTGCAAGAGAGTTGCAATTTTAAATAGAATGGTTAGGAAAAGCCTTACTAAGAAGAACATATTTGAGGAAAAAATAACAAGAAACAGTGACATTTGAAGATATTTAGATAAAAAAGATTATAAGTAGAGAAAACAGCACAACATAGATGCCGTGTGTTGGGTACAAGCCTTGTATATTCAAGGAGCAGCAAGTAAGCCAGTGTGACAAAGTGGAGAGTAGTAGATGAGGTGAAAGAGCTAATGAGGGGACAGACTATGGAAGGCCTTGGAGAGCATTGTAAGAAGTTTGGGTATTATTCTTGGTGAGATGTGAAAGTAGTAGTCTATTTTGAACAGAGAAGTGACATGATCCGACTTACATTTAAAAGAGATCACTCGGGGTGTTGAGTAGAGAGTAGGGTGTAGGGGGACAAAGAAGGGAGCAGGGAGACTAGCTAATGGGCTGTGGGAATAATACAGGTAAGAGGTGATGGTGAATAGCTCTTGGATAATAACAGTGGTAGTGGTGAGAAGTAGTTGAATTCTAGATATATTTTGAAGATAGAGCTGAAAGGATTGGGTAATATATTTAATGTGGAAAATGAGAGAAAGAGAGAAACCTAGGCCGTATTTCAGCTTGAGAAACTAGAAGACCAGAATTATCATTTACTAAGATAAAGCTATGGAATGAGCAAGTTTTAGGCGGTAGATCAAGAGTTTGGTCTTTGCTCTGCTAAAACACTGAGACAGTCCATGCCAAAGAGAAACATTTGTGTATTCAGTACCTAGATGCCATCTGTAGCAGTGAGACAGGATGAGAATTCAAAGGAAATCTATTAGGATAAGACTAAATAGAGTAGCAGGCTGTAGTGGGTTGAATGGTGGCACCTCAGAGATATGTCCCATGTCCTGACCCCCAAGGCCTGTGAATGTGATCTTATTTGGAAAAAGGGTCTTTACAGACGTAATCAAGTTAAGGATCTGGGTGTGCCCTAAATCCAGTGACAAGTGTCCTTAAAAGAGACAGAAGATGAGAAGACAGAAGGGAAGAAGGCCCTGTGAAGACAGAGGCAGAGATTGAAGTTATGCAGCACCAAGCTAAGAACACCTGAGTCTAGTTCTGATTGTTGCTTTGTGTCTTAGTAGTGTCTTGATTTTTCTTGCCTTTTCATATGCTTTGTAATTTTTTGTTGTTGAAAGCCACTGTTTAGGACAGTAGTGTGCAGAAAAGAGTGAACACCGCAGACCTGAGACTTCTTATCCTTAGTAAGGCCTGCTTCAAGGTTGGCCCTTGGCTTGTGTCTAGAACTTAGATTTCGAGAGGGTTCCCATTAACTTAACTGATAAGAGTGTCTCACTGTGCCTAAACTGTTTGTGCAAACAATATAGTTTATGCTAAACACCTACTTTCCTTCTGGAAGTCTGAAATTCCAGTATACGCCAGGCAGAGAGGCTGCCTATGTGACTAGCCCCCAATAAAAACCCTAAGTACTGAGTCTCTAATGAGCTTCCCTGATTGGCAACATTTCACATGTGGTCACAACTCATTGCCAAGGGAATTGATGTCCTAGATGACTCCACTGGGAATGGATCCTTGGAACCATGTGCCTGGTTTTTCCTGGACTTTGCCCCATACACCTTTTTTCTTTGCTGATTTTGCTCTGTATTGTTTTGCTGTGAGTTCTTCCAGGGAATCATTGAACCTTGGAGGGAGGGTTGATCTTGAGGTCCTGAAACACAGTAATAACTGAGGAAAATAATTTTTATTCCTGAATGGGCATACATTTCCTTCTGCAAAGCCTTTAGTGTAGAGTTTTGAGTTAATCCACTTAGGAATTTTAACCACTAAGCAAGATAGGAGACTCACACAATTTGATTGCATTTACATAAATTTCAATGATAGATAACTGACAAGCCAAGATAGTATTACCCTAAGGGTCAGGATAGTGGTCAGCTGGGGCTGGGGATCAGAAATGATCACATGGAGTGGGTATTTCTTCTTGAGATACCAACAATATACTATTTCTTCACTTGTATGGAGTTACACTGAACTTACAAATTATATGCACTTTTCTTCGGGTACTTTCTATTTCACAATAAAAAACTTTGAAAGGGAAAAAATTTAAAGATAATCTGATGCATTTGAAAATACTGAAAAAAAATTACTCCGTCAGAAAGTTTAGGTATACATCTAAATAATGAGCACCTGGGAAAGGAAGCAAATTAAAAAAGCTGGCAAGTATTAACTTCAGCCAAAACAATAGCCCAGACATGAATAACATTTCCAGAAGCTAATGTAATCATGAATATTCATTTAAACCAAACACTTTAAGAATAATTGGAGGATGGGAATAGCTAGGTATTTGCAGATGTAAGGGATAATACACCTGGGTTGAGGAGGAGCTCCCAGAGCTTCTCAGACAGGTGACCCCTGGGGCCGTGCACCGAGTTGTGCCCCACAGATCCTCCCCTTCACCCTACCTCCCAGGCCGAGCCTTGTAGAATAAGACGTATCCACCGGCCGGGCCGACGCTGGGGCGGAGATGCTAAGGACTCGCCGGTCGCTTGGCACCGCCTCACAGGACCTTTCTGCCACGCAGTATCTATCAGATGCCCAGGCGGCGAGCGCGCGTGGAAAAGAATTGCACCCTGCCTCTGAGGTATGCACGGCTCTGGACTACATTTCCCAGGGGCCATCGCGTCCAAGGCTACTTCCAAAAGACCGAGTTGGCTTATTGTCCAGGTTCCCGGAGGGGGACACTCGTTTGCGGAGAAAGAGCAGCGTCGAGGCCTCGGTTGAGGCTTGCGTTCTAAACGGCGGCCTGGAGCTCGCTGAAGCTCTCCGCCACAGATGTGAGCGGGGTAGAGCGATGGTCTTTGCCGAGGGAAACGACGGGGTCCAAGACCAAGGCCTGGGAGTTGAGACCGCCGGTCTCTGGGCCCCTAAGGGCTGTCCAGGTTCCGGACTGCATTTCCCAATGTTCACCGTACCCGAGGCAACGTCCATTCCGCGCACCGACCCTTTCAGGGCCATAGGCGGGATCGCGCGGGAGTCCCTGCGGACCGTTCCACGGGGACCGCAGGGTCAGGTAGGTGAGTCTAAGACCTGGAAGCTGAATGACCCCTGAGGGGCTGAGGCCGCGGGGGGGCGGCAGCGAGGGTTAACGTTTTCGGAGTTAACGTTGCCACCAAGGGGGCGGGGATGTGTATGTGTGTCCGTGCGCGGGCCAGGGTTCACGGTGGGAACCGTGGGTGCTTGTGTGAAATTGGTACAAGAGCAAAGTGTGAAGGTAGTCGCACGGGAGGCGTCGGGGCGGGATGTGTGTGTTTTTGCGCGCGATGGTGACGGCAGCTGTATGTGATTGTAAGGCACTATTTAGGTGTGACTGTGTACGTGTATGACTGTGACTGCGTCACTAGGTGCGTGACCGTGTGTGTAAATGTAGTAGCAGCAGCTGTGGGGCCAGAGACGAAGAATTGAGCATTGCGTTTAGTAATGTTCATAGTCATTGTGTGGCGAGCAGTTTCTGTGGTGGCCGTCAGTTCTATTGGAGTAGGGTAACATAGAACGAAGGAAGAGGAATAGGAAACAGTGTAGACAACATATTCCAAGGGTTTCTCTGTAAATATGAGCAGAGAAATGGAACAGCAGCTGGTGAGGAGAGCAATAACCTATCAGTATGCTGGTGGGAATGAGCCATGAGGAAGGAAAAGTAGAAGTGCAGGTAAGGGTGAGTAAGCCAAGCTCGTCTGTGGGTGTCCTGAAGTGACAAGAATCAAAGAAGAGTGATAGTGTTGCAGAGAGTGAGCTATGAGCTCAAGTTTTCAAAAAACAAGGGGAAATATTCTGTATTTGGTAGATGTCAGCAACAATGAGGTGTGAGTTATACACAACCTCTTGGCGTGAAATTCAAAGCTAGAGCTCTTATGGAGGAGAAAGGGAGAAAGGTCTGAAAGTAGTAAGAGCAAGGGGGACATCTGTCCCGTTCCCAGACCCAATGTCAAGAGGGTGTAGGGGGCAAAAAACGTTGAGAGGGCTGCAGAATCGTCTGGGGAGAGCCAGATTTCTGTTACACCCAGAGGTGAAGAGAGTGTTCAAGGAAGTGGTTGAAGGTAAAAGAGAGGTTTGTTAATAATGAATTACGAATTCCAGGAGGCATACTGGAAAGTGTCAAGAGTTGGGGAGGGATAAGAAAAGGGGACATCCAACTGATGGGGAGGGAGTACAGTGTCTGAAAAGAGAGATGTCTAGGGAATCTAGGGCTTCTTCTGATGAACTTAAACACGGATGCAGGGGATATTGACGCTTATTTTGGTTGGATTCAAGACAGTGTTGGAGGGGTAGTGTTGGGGTAGTAAGAGGTAGATTTTTGAGTATCCCTCAGAAAGAGGGAAGCCAATGATAGAAGTTGAAGGGTGGTTGGGGTAGGCAGAATAATGCCCCTGCAAAGAAGTCCAGGTCCTAATCCCTGGAACCTGTGAGTAAATTCCTTTCCTAGGCCAAAGGGATTTTGCAAACGGAATTAAGTAAAGACCTTGAAATGAGGTTATCATTGGCGGGGGCCGGCTCGGCCCGGCTCGGCCCGGTGGCGCAGCGGTTTAATTCGCGCTTTGGCGGCCCGGGGTTCGCAGGTTCGCATCCCAGGCGCCCGCCGACGCACTGCTTGTCAGCCATGCCTTGGCGGCGTCCCATATAAAGTGGAGGAAGATGGGCACGGATGTTAGCCCAGGGCCGGTCTTCCTCACCAAAAAAGAAAGAGATTATACAGTTGGGCCCAATCTAATCTCATGGATCCTTAAAGTCAGTAAACCTTTCCTAGCTGAGTTTAGAGTCAGAGGGAGATGTGATCACAGAAGAATGGCTAGAGAGATGCACATCTGTTGGCTCGATAAGGGAAGGGAGCCTTGAGCCACGGAATGTTGATGGCCTCTAGAAGCTGGAAAACGTTAGGAAATTAATTTTCCCGTACAGCCTGCAGAAAGGAACAAACACAGCCCTGCTGACAAGTTGATCTTAGCTGAGTGAGAACCATGTCAGACTTTTACCTAACTGTAAGGTAATAAATTTGTATTGTTGAAGCTACTACACTGATGATCATTTGTTACTCAGTGGTAGAAACTAATATAGTGGTGTCATGTCTTAGCCTCAGTGCTGGGGAGGGTTCTTGAGCCGTGTGACTAGAGGGGAACTCAATCCCTATTGATAAAGTTGAGGACTTCAGGTAAAGCACAGAGGCCCCCTCTTCACTTGATATTTCCAGTTTTGCTGCATTGTGAAATTTTTTAACTTTGAAATTTAATAAATTTTTCTTTGTGATCTAATATATGGTGAGTCTATAGTTACTTATTTGTTTTCCACTTGATTTGTCTTAGATTGAGAAAAATGTTTGAAAACCCTCTATTATTAATAAGATTTTATCTTATATAACCTGTAACTTCTGCTTTATGAAAGTTGCTTCTGTTAGTTGATATATAGATATTGATACTTGTTATACATTTATTGTGAATTGTAGGCTTTAGTATTTCAGCATGCTCAAGATCATGGCCCTTGCTTATTTTTTTGTTTGCGTTTGCTTTGTATATATTTCTCCATAATTTGTAAAATGAACCTTTTTTGAAGTTTATCATATATACAGACAAGTGTATACGTGATACAAACAGCTAGCACAATCAAAACCGTACAGCTTGAGTGAATTACCACAAAGGGAACACCCATGTAATAAGCATCCAGATTAAGAAATAAAACAGTGCTTTCACCCCACAAGTCCCTCTTGTGCTCCTGTTCAGTCAGTAGCTCCCCCAAAGGAACCACCATACATCAGTTTCTCTGTTTTTGAACTTGTATATAAGTGGACTCATACAGTATGTAACCTTTTGTGTTGGCTCTGTCCGACATTGTGTTTGTGAGATTCATACGTATTGTTGTGTGTAGAAATAGCTTATTGTTCGCATTGCTAAATGTACTAGTATTCCAGGCATGAACATACCACCTGTATTTGTCCGTTCAACAGCTGTCATACTGTTGATAGACATTTGGATTGTTTCCAACTTTAGGGCTTTCATGAATAATGATGCTAGGAGCATTTTTATTCTTGTTTTTGTGTCCATATGTATCCATTTCTGTTGGGCCTATTTCTAGGAGAGAAATTACTGTGTCATAGGGTATGTGAATCTGCTTAAGCAGATACTGTCAGTTTTCCAAAATGGCTGAACTAGGTAGTACTCCCATCAACAGTTTATGCAAGTTCCAGGTACTCCACTTTCTCATTAACACATGGTATTGTCAGACTGTAAAATTTTTGCCAATATAGTAGATATATAGTGGTATTGCATTGTGGTTTTCTTTTCAGTTATTTTATTGAGATCATATTGGTTTATAACATTGTGTAATTTCAGGTGTACATTATTATATATCAGTTTCTGTATAGACTGCATAGTGCTCACCACCAATAGTCTTAATTTTTACCTGTCACCATACATATGTGCCCCTTTATCCCTTTCTCCCACCCCTCACCCCCTTCCCATCTGTTCTCTTTGTCCGTGTGTTTCTTTATCTTCCACATATGAATGAAATCATATGGTGTTTGTCTTTCTCTGGCTTATTTCGCTTAACATAATACCCTCAAGGTCCATCTGTGTTGTTGCAAATGGGACGATTTTGTCTTTTTTATAGCTGCATAGTATTCCATTGTATGTATATACCACATCTTCTTTATTCATTCATCAGTTGATGGGCACTTGGGTTGCTTTCATGTCTTGGCTATTGTGAATAATGCTGCAGTGAACATAGGGGTGCATAAATCTCTTTGAATTTTTGATTTCATGTTCTTTGGATAAATACCCAGTAGTGGGATAGCTGGATCATATGATATTTATGTTTTTAATTTTTTGAGAAATCTCCATACTGTTTTGCATAGTGGCTACACCAGTTTGCATTCCCGCCAGCAGTGTATGAGGGTTCTCTTTTCTCCACATCCTCTCCAACATTTGTTATTTTTTGTCTTGTTAATTATAGCCATTCTGACAGGTGTGAGGTGATATCTCATTGTAGTTTTGATTTGCATTTCCCAATAATTAGTGATGTTGAACATCTTCTTATGTGCCTGTTGGCCATCTATATATCTCTGGAAAAATATCTGTTCATATCCTCTGTCCATTTTTTGATCGGGTTGTTTGTTTTTTTGTTGTCAAGTTGTATGAGTTCTTTATATATTTTGGAAATTAACCCTTGGTCAGATATAGGATTTGCAAATATTTTCTCCCAGTTGGTGGATTGTCTTTTCGTTTTGTTAATGGTTTCCTTTGCCTTGCAGAAGCTTTTTAGTGTGATATAGCTGCATTTGTTTATTTTTTCTTTAGTTTCCCTTGCCTGAGTAGACACAGTGTTCAAAAAGAAGCTGCTAAGACTGACGTCAAAGAGTGTACTACCTATGTTTTCTTCTAGGAGTATTATGGTTTCAGGTCTTAATTCAAGTCTTCAATCGATTTTGAGTTAGTTTTTGTGTGTGGTGTAAGATAATGGTCTACTTTCATTCTTTTGCATGTGACTGTCCAGTTTTCACAACACCATTTATTGACTTCCCTTTCTCCATTGTTATGTTGTTGGCTGCTTTGTCAAAGATTAGCTGTCTGTAGATGTGTGATTTTATTTCTGTGCTTTCAGTTCTGTTCCATTGATCTGTGTGTGTTTTTGTACAGTACCATGCTGTTTTGATTACTATAGATTTGTAGTATATTTTGAAGTCAGGGATTGTTATGCCTCCAGCTTTGTTCCTTTTCTCAGGATTGCTTTAGCCTTTTGGGGTCTTTTGTTGCCCCATATGAATCTTAGTATTCTTTGTTCTGTTTCTGTGAAGAATGTCATTGAGATTCTGATTGGGATTGCATTGAATCTGTAGATTGCTTTAGGTAGTATGGACACTTTAACTATGTTTATTCTTCCAATCCATGTGCCTGGGATATTTTTCCATTTCTTTATGTCATCATTGATTTCTTTCAATAATGTCTTATAGTTTTCATTGTGTAGATCTTTCACCTCCTTGGTTAAATGTATTCCTAGATATTTTATTCTTTTTATCGCTATTGTAAATGGAATTGTCTTTTTGTGTGTGTGTGTGAGGTAGATTAGCCCTGCCAGCATCCATTGCCAGTCCTCTTTTTGCTGAGGAAGATTGGCCCTGGGCTAACATCTGTGACCATCTTCCTCTACTTTATATGGGACACTGCCCCAGCATGGCTTGGCAAGTGGTGTGTCACTCTGCACGCGGGATCCGAACCTGTGAACCCCAGGCTGCCAAAGTGGAGCACGTGAACTTAACTGCTACGCCACCAGGCCAGCCCCTGGGATTGTCTTTTTGAGATCTGTTTCTGTTAGTTCGTTATTAGCATATAGAAATGTAAGTGATTTTTGCATGTTGATTTTGTACCTTGCAACTTTGCTGTAGTTGTTGATTATTTCTAATAGTTTTCCAGTGGATTCTTTAGGGTTTTCTATATATAAAATCATGTCATCTGCAAACAGCGAGAGTTTCACTTCTTCATTGCCTATTTGGAGTCCTTTTATTCCTTTTTCTTGCCTAATTGCTCTGGCCAAAACCTCCAGTACTATGTTGAATAAGAGTGGTGACAGTGAGCACCCTTGTCTTGTTCCTCTTCTCAGAGGAATGAGAACAGAACATTTTTTCCCTGTTGAGTATAATGTTGGCTGTGGGTTTGTCATATATGGCCTTTATTCCGTAGAGATGCTTTCCTTCTATACCCATTTTGTTGAGTGTTTTTATCGTAAACGGATGTTGGATCTTGTCAAATGCCTTCTCTGCATATACTGAGATGATCATGTGGTTTTGTTCATGTGGTCTATCACGTTGATTGATTTGCAGATGTTGAACTATCCCTGTGTCCCTGGTATAAATCCCACTTGATCATGGTTTATGATCTTTTTAATGTATTTCCATATTCAGTTTGCCAATTTGTGTGTGTGTGTGTGTGTGTGTGTGTGTGTGTGTGTGTGTGAGGAAGACCAGCCCTGAGCTAACATCCATTGCCAATCCTCCTCTTTTTGCTGAGGAAGACTGGCCATGGGCTAACATCCGTGCCCATCTTCCTCTACTTTATATGGGACGCTGCCACGGCATGGCTGACAAGCAGTGCATCCGCGGGCTCCCGGGATCCGAACCCACGAACCCTGGGCTGCCAAGTGCGAACTAAACTGCTGCGCCGCCAGGCCGGCCCCAGTTTGCCAATATTTTGTTGAGGATTTTTGCATCTATGTTCATCAGCAGTATTGGCCTGTAGTTTTCCTTCTTGTATTGTCCTTGTCTGGCTTTGGTATCAGGGTGATGTTGGCCTGGTAGAATGTGTTAGGAATAATCCTCTTCCTCTCTTTTTTGGAATAGTTTGAGAAGGATAGGTATTAAGTCTTTGAATGTTTGGTAAAATTCTCCAGAGAAGCCATTTGGTCATGGACTTTTATTTTGGGGGAGGTTTTTGATTACTGTTTCAATCCCTTTACTTGTGATTGGTCTAGTCAGATTCTCTATTTCTTCTTGGTTCAGTTTTGGGAGGTTGTATGGGTCTAAGAATTTATCCATTTCTTCTAGATTGTCCAATTTGTTGGCATATAGTTTTTCATAGTATTCTTTTATAATCCTTTGTATTTCTGTGGTATCTGTTGTAATTTCTCCTCTTTCATTTCTAATTTTATTGATTTGAGCCTTCTCTCTTTTTTTCTTAGTGAATCTCGCTAAGGGTTTGTCAATTTTAGTTACCTTCTCAAAGAACCAGCTCTTAGTTTATTGATCCTTTCTATGGTTTTTTTGGTTTCAATTTCATTTATTTCTCCTCTAATTTTTATTATTTCCTTCCTTCTGCTGACTTTGGGCTTTGTTTGTTCTTTTTGTAATTCTTTAGATGTAGTTTAAGGTTGCTTATTTGGGATTTTTCTTGTTTGTTAAGATTGGGCCTGTATTGCTATGAGTTTCCCTCTTAGGACTGCTTTTGCTGCATCCCATATGAGTTGGTATGATGTATTTTCATTTTCATTTGTCTCCAGATATTTTTTAATTTCTCCTTTAATTTCATCAATGATCCATTGGTTGTTCAGTAGCATGTTGTTTAGTCTCCACATATTTGTCACTTTCTCATTTTTTTTCATGTAGTTGATTTCTGGTTTCATACCATTATAGTCAGAAAAGATGCTTGTTATGATTTCAATCTTTTTAAACTTATTGAGGCTTGCCTTTTTCCCAACATCATGGTCTATCCTTGAGAATGTTTCATATATGCTTGAGAAGAATGTGTATTCTGTTTTGGGATGGAGTGTTCTATATATATCTGTTAAGTCCATCTCATCTAGTTTTTCATTTAATTTCACTATTTCCTTGTTGACTTTCTGTCTAGATGATCTATCCATTGATGTAAATGGGATGTTGCTGTCAGTGTCTCCTTTTAGGTCTGTTACTAGTTGCTTTATGTACTTTGGTGCTCCTGTGTTAGGTGCATATATATTTATAAGTGTTATGTCCTCTTGGTGGAGCTTCCCTTTTATCATTATATACTGCCCCTCTTTGTTTCTCATTGCCTTTTCTATCTTGAAGTCTACTTTGTCTGATATAAGTATGGCAACACCTGCTTTCTTTGGTTTGCCATTAGCTTGGAGTATCATCTTCCATCCCTTCACTCTGAGCCTGCATTTGTCTTTAGAGCTGTGTTTCCTGGAGGCAGCATATTGTTGGGTCTTGATTTTTAATCGATCCAGCTCCTCTCTGTCTTTTGATTGCAGAGTTCAATCCATTTACATTTGGATTATTGATGTATGAGGATTTAATACTGCCATTTCATCACATGTTTTGCAGTTTTTCATATTTCACTTGTTTCGTGTCCCGTGTATTTCTGACTGCCAGTTCAGTTTGATGGTTCTCTATGATGGTTTTCTTTATCATTTGTGTATCTGTTCTGATTTTTTGTTTAGTGGTTACTGTGAGGTCTGTATAAAAGATCTCATGGAGGAAATAGGCCATTTTCTGATAGCCTCTTATTTCCTTACTCTAAGCAGGTTCCATCCCTTCCTTCTTCCCCATCTAAGTTTTGTTGTCACAATTTATTCCATTTTCTGTTGTGAGTTGGTGATTATAGTTATTTTTCATGTTTCCCTTCCATTTATCTTTAATGTTTTAATTGTTTGTTAACCTATTCTGATAGAGAGCTGCACTTTTCTGATTTTGTGTGTTTATCTCCTTGCTCAAGGCTTTGTAAACCCCCCCTTTTTTTTTCAAGTATAAGTGCCTTCTTGATCATTTCTTGTAGGGGGGGTCTTGTGGCCATGAACTTCTCTCTGCTTTTGTTTATCTGGGAAAGTTTTTATTTCTCCATATTATCTGAAGGATATTTTCACTGGATAGAGTATTCTTAGTTGGAAGTTTTTGTCTTTCAGAATTCTGAATATATCATTCCACTCTCTCCTAGTCTGTAAGGTTCCTGCTGAGAAATCTGCTGAAAGCCTGATAGGGGTTCCTTTATAGGTTATTTTCTTCTGCCTTGCTGCCCTTATTATTTTTTCTTTGTCATTGACTTTTGCCAGTTTTACTGATATATGCCTTGGGAAGGTCTTTTTCCATTGATGTAATTAGGAGTTCTGTTGGCTTCATTTACTTGTAATTCCAGTTCCTTCACCAGGTTTGGGAACTTCTCAGCTATTATTCCTTTGAATAAGTTCTCTGTTCTTTCTCCTTCTCTTCTCCCTCTAGAATATCTATAATCCTTATGTTACATTTCCTAATTTTAGTTGAGTATTTCTCAGAGAATTTCTTCATTTCTTTTTAGTCTTATTTCTCTCTGCTCCTCCATCTGAAGCATTTCTGTATTTTTCCCCTCCCAGTTACTAATTCTGTCCTCCATGATATCAGCTCTGTTATTTAAAGATTCCAGATTTTTCTTTATTTCATCCATTGTGTTTTTCTTTTTGTGTGTGTGTGAGGAAGACTAGCTCTGAGCTAACATCCATTGCCAATCCTCTACTTCATAAGGGATGCTGCCACAGCATGGCTTGACAAGCAGTGCATCTGTCCACTCCCAGGATCTGAACCTGCAAACCCTGGGCCACCAAAGCAGAGGACATGAACTTACCTGCTACACCACCGGGCTGACCCCCCATTGTGTTTTTCATCTCCAACGTTTCTGATTTTCTTTTATAATTTCATTCTCTTTTGTGAAGAATTTCCTCCTGTTCATTAATTTTATTTGTGATTTCATTGAACTGTCTGAGTTTTCTTATAACTCATTGAGTTTCTTTATGATAATTATTTTGAGTTCTCTGTCATTTAGATTGTAAATTTCTGTGACTTCAGGGTTGATTTTTGGGTACTTGTCATTTTCCTACTGGTCAGGAGTGTTAATATACCTCTTCATGGTACTTGAGGGGTGGATTTGTGCCATCGCATAGTGATAGTATCTGGTTGCAGATTCCACCTGCTGCCACTGCGAGTTGGCAGGAGCTGTGTATTCTGAGCCTGCCATGCTCCCTGGCAGCTGTTCCTGTCCTTTGTAAGCTGGGGTGGGTCTGCATTTGCCCATTGGTCACCTCTGCTTTACCCACGTAGGCACTCTGGCGGGGCTCCCCTGCTCTGCCTCACTGGCCAAGCTGGTGTGCCCTGTGGGAGGGAGGAAGGGGCTCTCTTTTGTTCTCATGGTCCTGGGGCCGCTCCTGCTCTGCAGTCACTATTTGTCTGCCCTCCTGGGCTGCTTGGCTTGGTGAAGACACTCCCATAATTGCCTAGCCTCTTCAGTGTGGAGCACTCCCACCTGCTTGGTGGCAGCTCTGAGAGCAAAGGTGTTCCCATGGAAGGCTGCCCTTTCCCCCACCTCCTCTCAGAGTCACACGCCAGCTGCCACACGCTGCACCCTAGATTGCTGCCGTTTGGGGAGGGAGAGGAGATCCCCTTACCTCCTTCTACTGCCTTGGGGGGTCCAGCACCACCACCTTCAAACTTATGGCTGTGTGGATCTCTGAGACATCTCTTGTGCTGTGTGAATGACCTCTGTTGGTTTATGAATGTCCTTTTCTTTGTATCTTAGGGGGGAGAGACTAAGGGAAGAGCTCACTCTGCCATTATGCTGACATCATTCCTCACAGGGTTTCTTTTTGAGGTGATAAAAATGTTCTAAAATTGACTTGTGATGGTTGCACGTATCTGAATTTGCTAAAAAAAAAAAAACCAAAACATTGAATTGTTCACTTTAAATGGGTTAATTTTATGCTATGTGAATTATACCTCAATAAAGCTGTTTAAAAAAAAAAAGGAATACAGCCTGTGTGTTTTGCCACTTTGAATCCCCCTGACACCTCCATCCCTCCTTTTACTTCCTCCCCCATCAAACACCTTTTCATATCATTTCTGCTCATGGAAACTCCCATTCAGGGTGTGGTCTACTCTTCATGGGAATGAATATTTCTCATTTTTCTTTGCAGCATCACTGTGGCTACCAACATAGTTTCTGTTCATTTGCTTTTGGCCACATTTTCAAATAATTCGGAGTGTGTAAAAGAAGGACTTGCTTTTATTTTTCTTGTTTCTCTCTACATGGTTTCCAAGAGGAGAAATGTCAGATTTAGATCTAGTTCTTCCCTCAAACTATATAATAGTCACTCTCAAGTCCTTTTTATTTCCCAAAACAAAGTATATTTCAATCTACAGTTTGTTCTCCAGTTCTTCACTCATTTTGGAAAGCATTTAAAGTCCTGTTATACCACTGAAGCTCTCTGTCTTCTAGACCAAATTTGTACTGCATGCTTTACATGAAATTTTCATGAACCATCCCCTCTCATTGAGTATATCAATCTTTCCTCTTACCCTCCCACACCAACTTTGTTTTATCTGTAATTAGAAATATTTTCAGTCTTACTTTAAAAATGCAAATTGATTTCTTATTACTTCTGAGATAAGGCCCAAACTCCATAGCCTATTTTTTAGAGATTTTCATGATCTGGTCCCTGCTATATGCATCTCCATCTGTCATTGGTCTTTCCTCCCACTGTACACTCCTTGAATGCACAAAGATATCTATGCTTGATTTTGACATGTTTCCTCTGCCTGAAAATCCTTCTCCCTTGCCCTGTCTTCTTTGGTGAACTCCTCAAGACTCAGCTGAAGCACCATCTCCTGTAAGAAGCTTTCCATTACTAGCTAGTTTGGCTTGGGCTCCTTTGAACTACTTGACTTTTCTTCTACATCCATGATAATCTTTATCTCCTACTGTATTGTAATTGCTTCCTTATTTTTCTGACTGTGATTTCCTTGAGGGCAGATCCTGCAGCACATTTATGTGGATCCTCAGTGCCAAGCACAAAGCCAGATTCTGAGGGCTTCAGTATGTTTTTTAATAAAAGTATTTGCTTTGTAAAACTGATTACTCACACAATCCCAACCTTCCTTCCATCTTTGAATTCCTTTTGTGACAAAGCCACCCTGCTGCTCATTGTCAGTAAAACATAGGAGGCAAAGCATAGTTTACCAGTCTACCATAGCCCAATTCATCTTCACTCAATAAAATGAGGAATCCTGGAATCCAGACATAAGATCCAGTATTGAAATGAACAAGCTTTGGGTTCAGCAAACCTATACTACTTCCCAATAGTAAATCTGAGCAAGTGACCAGTTTCCTGATCTTTCAATGAGGATGATAACTGACTCTCACAGATGGCTTAAAGATGAAGGTTAATGTAGATACGAGTTGATCATTGATGAATCTCAGGGGAGAGAAAATGGAGATTTATAATGCTATTCTATTGCTTTTATTTTTTTAAAATTTTCTATATTTCTAATTTTTAAAAAATGATACATACACACACACATAAGATACCCAGAAGATAATACTGCTCAATCAGTATTTTTTTGTTGTTACCCTAGAGTGGGAATAAATTGTCAGAACCATATTCATCCTTTCCTCCAAGGCTTTACACTGAAAAGGAGGCTGTGAGGATGATGCAAGAAAGCAGAAAGAAACCAGAAAGAACTGGGCCTGGAGGTTAATGGGAATTAACAGTGCAGCTGGGCCAAAGACTCTATGCACAGTTGTGTTTATGCTCCAGAAAAGACTGCTTAGGCTGTGTATGCAGTCGTCTCATTGAATGACTAGTGAATCTGGTTGAGGTTATTTTGACCTCAAAATTGCCTTTAGTTTTGTGGTGTGGATGTTTTGGATGACAATGAGTCAGTCGTTATACATTTTGTTGGACATGGAGGAGATGAAAAGCCACTGTCAGGGGAAGTACACAGGAGGGCCCTGGGCAAATGCACTGTACTCCAAGATTGGAGAGTTCCCTTGCTCTTGGGGTTCCCTTTGATATGTCTAACTTGGGGTCCATATTGTTAAAAGGGATATTCAGAGCAAGTCAGAATGGCCTTATATCTTGAATATCCTGATCCATGTCATGATTTCGCATAACTGGTGTATTTGAGTGTCTTGGGTTTTGGATAGGTCCAGGATTTCTGCAGACTCCCTCTGACCTTTCTTCAAGGGAGAAAATGGCATTCTTAGTCCATTTGAAAGCTCTGAGGAAAGACTGACCTCTCATGATTCCTTCCCTCTTTCTTTGCTTTCTCAGGACTCTGCTTCACCAGGAGAGGAATCCAGAAGAAGACTGATCGACTCTTAGAATTTTAAGTCATGGCCCATGTGGACTGGAATGGCCTTTCCCAAAATGTAACCATTTATCACATCATGTGAATATTTTTATTCCTTATCCTTAAACTGCTTGCTTACCTGTGTCACTGTCAGTGTAGTAAGTGATAGTTGTGAAACAATCCAATGCCTTCCCTAGGTGTCTGTCTTCTCTCCAACATGACATTTAGTACCTCCTGTGTCCTAATACTTTGACAGAGCACTCAAGGAGGAGAAATACATTCCCTTAAAGGAAATAGTAGAGACTTTCTTTTCAAAACTGTGGCTTAACAAGATGGAACTGAGTGGCTAAAAGGGATACACTACATGAAAATATTTACTCTATAGAATGGCATGTTTCAATTAGGAAAGATGGGAGTTGGTATTAGTTGATATTCATTTTAGTATGCAGCACTTTGTCATGCTTTTAGATAGAGGATATGATGGGAAGTTGAGTTCAGAGAGGTCTGGGATCTTGCCAGGAAATAAGTGAGGGATTAATATCATTAACAAGACATGTGCTGATTGTCAGCTACATAGTTGAGAGCCTAGAGATTTTATACATTCTCCACAGAAAATTCAACTAACAGTAGCTTAAGAAAAAAAAAAAAAACTTTTCTCACATAATAAATAAATCTGGAGTTAGTCATTCTAGGCTGGTGTAGCCTCTCAGTGGTATCAACAAAGAACTCATATGATGGCTGTTATCCTGGGCTGCCATTCTGTTATCTTGGTATTTGTTGCTGGAAAGTCATAAGGATGTTGACTGAGCAATAGGATATTTTAAGAGTGTATAGGCATTTGGCTTCAGTCACACTCATTTCCTTGGCATTTCCCCCCATACCACAGGCAGCCAACTCGTTTTTTTCCTCAGTGTAGACACTACCTCCTGCAGTGCCCTTTACCATCTTTTCCCCTTCCATCTGAAAGATTTCTTTTAATTTCACCATTGATGCTTGGGTTTGTCATTTCAGCCGTTGATGATGTTCAGGGATGTAGCTGTAGACTTCTCTCAGGAGGAGTGGGAGTGCCTAGACTCAGAACAGAGAGACTTGTACAGAGGTGTGATGTTGGAGAACTACAGCAACATGGTCTCACTGGGTAAGATTCAGAATTTGACCCCAGAAGTTCTTGCTTTCTACATTGTGAATTTTTGGATTGTTGTTCAAATGTCTAGGGGAATTTTTAACCTCTTTCTGGGAAAATGGTTTGTGCTTTGTAAATTTGGCAGTAGTCGTCATCATTGGAAACCTCCATCTTCTCCATCCTTTAGAAATCTTTTTTGCCTTTTTCTTGCCCTTCCTATAATTGTCTCTCTTCCTTAATAACCAAGGAACTAGATGCATATTTTGGAACCCTTACCACATACTCATTTCCTGTTTCTTATCTTTTGCTCAGGACTTTGTATTTATCAGCCAGATGTGTTCTCTTTACTGGAGAAGGGGACAGAGCCCTGGGTGGTTTTGAAGGATGAGACAAGAGGACCTCACCCAGGTGAGTTATGGCTGCACAGGCTGAGGGAGGCCATCATTGCGATAACAGCCCAGCTGTTTAGTGAGGCAGCAGTGTCTCTGAAATATTGGTCCAGAATCTCCTTCTCAAAGGCCAAAAGCCTGTGGGGAAAGGCCTGAGACCTAGAAACAGAAGTAATTTTTTTAATGTGAATTTCCAAATGAACCCTCCAAATACCACTCCATTTCAGTGTTCTCATTTTTCCTTCATGTTACAAAAAGGTAAGTGTCATTCTTTTTCTCCAGTGGTCAGTTTATCTATGGTTTGGATCAAGTTTCTTCTCATCTTTTTTTTTCATTTAGATATTTGTAAATGTCTTCACTCTCTAGAAAAACATTTTTGATCCTGTTTTTCATTTAATCTACTATCACTTGAACTTTTCTTATTTTCTCTAGTTTCTCCTTGCTTCTGCATTTCCTACACTCATTAATTCATTCTTCTACAAAACATTTATTGATTTTCTAATTTCATTTTAGGTTAAGAAGGGTTAACAAAGAGTGTATAATCCATTATGAAACTTTGTATTCTTTTCTGTGACTGGAACATGTTCATAAATTTCTGTGAAATCGGCTCTACATTAAGAGAAGGCCTCATAGGCTGCCTAGTTGAAAATCAGGACAATAGGTGAAAATAGTTTCTGGCTACAGTGAAGAGGAAGTGGAGGAAGAGAGGTTAGGGCTAATAGAGGACAACGAGGAGAGTGCAGTATCATAAAAGACAAGTTCTGGCTGTCAGGAGGAAGCAAGGGGTCTATTTGACAAGTAGATGGTAATTGATGAATTTCTTATTACAAGCAGGACTCAGATTGAAATAACATTCTCTTGAAGCTTCTTTCTTATTTGAAATATCAAGGAAAGAAAATAAATTCTTTTTCCCTCTTGGAATCATGTTTTTAAATTCCAGAAACTAGGGGCTGCCCGGTGGCGTAGCAGTTTAGTTTGCGCTTGGCAGCCGGGGGTTCGCGGGTTTGGATCCCTGGCGCCCGGACACACCGCTTGTCAGCCATGCTGTGGTGGTGTCCCATATAAAGTAGAGGAAGATGGGCACTGATGTTAGCCCAGGGCCAGTCTTCCTCAGCAAAAAGAGGAGGATTAGCAACGGATGTTAGCTCAGGGCTGGTCTTCCTCAAAAAAAATAAATAAATAAATAAAAAATAAAAATAAATTCCAGAAGCTATGTTTATGTTTTAAAGTTGGTTTTTTCCCAAACTATTGATATATGCAACAACTTATGAATCTGAAGGATATTATGTTGAATGAAAAATGCCAATCTCAGAAGGTCACATACTTTTTTAATGCATTTATACAACATTCTGGAACTCCCAAAATTAAAGAGATTGGAAGTGTATTAGTGGTTGCCAGGGGTTAGGGATGGGCAGGGACCAGTAGTGGTGGTGGTGACTATAAAGAGGTAGCACGAGAGGTAGCCTCTTTGTGGTGGTGGACTAGTGCTGTATCTTGATTGTGGTGGGGGTTACAGGAATCCACACATGTGATGAAATATCATAGAACTGTACACGTGCATTGTGTGAATGTCAGTTTCATGGTTTTGATTTTGTGCTGTAATTATGTAAGATGTATTCATTGGGCACAACTGGGTAAAAGGGACATAGCACTCTGGACTATCTTTACAACTTCCTGTAAATCTATAATTATTTCAAAATAAAAGCTTTTAAAACTTATCCTTTTTTATAAGGTAATATAATTTTATTTCATATTTTTATTCCCAGAAAACTACAATGTACCTTTCTTTTTGGTTTATTTTCACATATTATGAATGTTCTGTTGTATATTAAGGTTGTTCTGCATTTCTTGTTACTAAAGTTGCCACTCTTGGTACATGTTAATTATCATGGGGATTTTTCCACACTGGATGATGGCTGTGTCTCAGATACGAGATTCCTTGGCCAAATGGCGTAAAGTTAGAAGACCGTGTGCCCAACTAATTAAGATTAATTGATTGTCATTCAAAAAGTTATTTTAAATCATACAAAATTATATGAATATCTTAAACAACCTGTGACTATTTATTTACAACTCATAACTGTTTCACCCATATTTCAATATAGGGCCAGGGCATGTCCTCCCTAATTGAAATTCTGCCTATTCTTTCTTGTGTTGACCATGCCAATAATTTGTTCTCCTAATTTCTTGGTTCTGTTTTGTTAAGCGCAGTGAGAATTTAGGCAGTCTTACTGTAGAATCTCTTTCCTTTTTACAGTCTTTATGATTGACTCTAAACTACTAAAGTAAAATTTGTAGCCTTCTTGAATGAGTTTGTCTAGAACATTCAACTTTCATAGAAACAGACAACCTTTCTCTTATATTTCTTTACATAATGTTATTAAAATAGATAATTAAAATATCAAGAACAATTGGTATAAACAAGTTTGGAAACAAATAGCTGATTCATAGTAAGCACATGGGCATCCTAGAGGTAGCAACTACTTGAGTGCGTTTGTATATTGTGGGCATTAATATTTACATTTTCTGAAGGATTGGAGGGCATTAGTTCATAAGCAGGTCAGGGACAATATCATTTCAATGTAGCCTCACTGTAAATGGGTTATTTTCAAGTAAAACCTTCTAATAATTTAATAGGATAAAGGCTACTGATTTCTAGTGAGGATGCATATTTCTCCTGTGTTAGTTTATTGATTTACGGCTTGTATTTATTTGATAAATGTCTTCTCTGTGCTTAATCTATCCTTGTCACTTGTTGGCTTAATACTTTGTATTTTTAGTGTGAATGGGCATTCACATAAAGATAATACAAATACACTAATGCTGAGTTAGAGTGTTAGATAAAGTTAGATAGTGCAATAAAGGATCTTTATTTTCTTTAGGACTTTAGTTTTCTCTTATTTTGGTGCTGAAATTTTTACTTTACAACTTAAAATATAATTGAAGAACAGCAAACTGCATATATTTGAAATATTCAATTTGATTTAATATATATATACATCTATGAAATAATCCCTGTAATCAGGACAATAAACACTTCAGTCATTGCTACATTTCCTCATGTCCCTTTGCTATCCATCCCTCCTTCCACCCCCAGCTCCAAGCAATCACTAAACTGCTTTCTGTAGCTCTAGATTATTTTATAAACATGTTCTAGAATATTATTTAAATTGAATTATACAATGTATACTCTTTTTTGGCCTTCTTTTTCTAGCATGATTTTGAGATTTGTGTATATTGTTGTGTATATTGATAGTTTATTTCTCTGTAGTATTCCATTTATGACTATACTATAATTTATTTATTCATTCACCTGTTCATGGACTTTGTTTTGAAAATTCTTAGCTATTATCTTTTCAAATATTACTGCTCCTCCCATTCTTCCTCTTTTCTCTCTGTAAGCCTCTACTTAGATTGGCGTTTAACCTTCTAATTGAATCTTCTGTGTCATAATGCTTCTCTTATGACTTTTCCACACTTTTTCTACTGGAATTTTTCTTTTGACATATATTGGTTTCTTGTTCTCTGCTGAAATGATCAATTTTGTTTTTTAGCTTCTTGAGCATAGTTATTTTTAAACCCTGTCTCATAACTCTAATATCTAGAATCCTTCTAGATGTGTTTCTACTATCTATTGTTTGTCATTTTTTACATTCATATCGTCTGGTTATTTCTTTAATTTTGTGCCAGACACTGTTTGCAAAATGGTAAAACTAATGCCTAAGATATCTCCTTTATGGAGGATTCTGTTTGCTTCTATCAGGTACCTGAAACCATTAGCATCGTGGTTGATGTCTCCATCCATCACTCTCCTCAGTTGCTGAGATGGTTTGAAACTGAGCTGTAGTTCCTGTGTAGTCTACCTTTGTTTTGCCCATATTGCTAGGTTACAGCCCCTCAGTTATAACTCAATGTGAGGGACGTGTAGGACTACCCCTGTAGACAGGCCCCAGATACCAGTCTCTATCACCTTAGCCCTGAGAAGGGGTCCTAAGTTCTGTCAGTCTCTGAGCCGAATGCTAGTACCAGTACAATTTGAATAGTAGGTGCTGGCTAAGCCCTTCAGTATATTTGAATAGTATCAGTCATAGTATTTTCTTATTTTGTTCTTCTAAAATATTTTACCAATAAGTTTGATATCCCATGGAGATTTGGTAAAGATGTTTAAGTTTTATAAGTTTTAAAGATTTTTTTCACCATTTATATCTTTAATTTACTTGTCTTTTAGGTTTGTATATGGTATAAAGAAGAGAGATAATTTTTCCCCACATAGCTATAGGGAAACAACACTTGTGAAATAATCTGTCTTGTTCCTTCTGTCACAATCTAAGTTTTCATAAAAACTCTGTTTCTAGGTCCTTAATTGTCTTCCATTGGGTTATACATAGATATTTGTATTTGACTAGAGATATGTAGAAATTCTGAGGACCCACTTGTGGTTTTGGGTTTTTTTTTTCTTTTTCATAAATTTAAAATTATTCCAGTCAGCACCACTTTATTTTTTCCAGCTGTGTTTACCTGTTTAGTTCAGGTCCAGGATAAGCAGCAAGTTGAGTTTCACCAGGAAGAGGTGGATAGAGGAGTCACAGTTAAGGAGCTGGAATCTACACAGAAGTGAGAAAAGTAGGAAGGTGGTAGAGAGGGAAAATGGGGTAGGGTGATTATTTCTAACTTTCATGTTTGTCCTGTGTGTTGGGGACCCTGTAGCTGGTGTTTTAAATTAAGAATATGCAGATTATGACCTGCTGAATGAGGAGACACATGCCACTCACACCGGGTCAGCAGGTAGCTCCCTCAGCATCCGAGCTCCCACTTTGGGGAAGTGAAAACCCTGGGGTTGTTTTGATTGAAGGTACAGTTTTAATACACTCACACAAACAAAGTCGCAAGGTTTGTGGCTTACAGATTCCAGAAATGAGGGGGAGGGCACAATGAGTGAGGACCAGGGCATTCCTCCGTCCCAGGTCATGAGCGAGCAGGAGATGGAGAGCAGGGTAGCAAGCACCTATTACTTGTGAAGTGGTTGGGGTGGAGGTCACACACTTTTTGGGGGCTCAATTCTAAGTGGTTGTTTTAAAGGGCCCCGGGAAAAGCAAAGTGGGACCTTATGGTGGGCATCCTAAGCTCAGGTCCTTATCTAAATGTTGATCTGGGTGTGAGCAAGGTCATCGTACAGTAAAATGCCCAAGCAGCAGCTCAAAATAGCTGTTTTCTCATCACATCCTGTTGTCTAGGGAATTTATTTTAATGTCTTTGACTTATATTCCTTCAATATATTTTCCATTTATCTTAAACTAGTCTACAGTATTTAGCATGACAATAATTACTACTTTCTGAGTAGTAGCTTATGTGTGAGATACTGTTAAACCATTTCCAATGCCCAGTTCCCCACATTCCCAAATTTTTCTTCTCTAATCATCATCATCATCATCTGCTAGTTGCACTTACTCTGTGTCAGTCACTCTATAGAAATAGTATATTATCCCAATCGTCTCAGTAAACCTCTTAAAAGAGATATTATTATCCCTACTTATCATATGGAAAAATAAGAGCTCAGTCAAGCTCAGTAATTTCCTCATGATCTAAAGATGGTTTTAGCAAACAGAGCCTGGAACTGTGGTCTGCCATCTTTCCAGTACAGTACACTACTGCTTATATGTTGTAATTGAACTGCCTTCCAACTCATTAAGTCACTGCTAGAGTACTTGTTCCGTTCCCACCTCTGTTCTCCCAAGAAAAATTTACAGCACAACCATATGACAGTTTCGGTGAATCCGAAGCACATATCAAAGTTGAGTCACAGAGGAGTCCTACTTATTCCTAGCTCATGCTAGACTCTTATCCCTTGGCCAATTTCTCAAACTATTTTCCTATTTGAACTGTCACCCATAATTATTTCCTTTAACCTAAATGCAACATGTCCTGTGTTACTGAGTCCCTAGTTCTCTGTTAACTCTAGACCAGATCACTTGTCACATATTAGACTAATGCTCTATTTCCCGACATTCCTGTTTTTAAGCTCAGAATTATATGACATTCATTGTAGCCTCTTACACAGTACTTGAAAATTTGTGGATATTTTCTGAGATATTTTCAGTGGCCTTGGCTATAAGGGAAGGGAGGAGAAGACCTGGGAAAGGGCTTGAAAGAATGGATGAGCAATACTATAAACTCAACAATAAATAAAACAAAAGCACCTTGGTTGGGATCATGTGACAGAAAAGTGACTTGGCTATGCACGGTGGAGGAAATGAGCAGGGTGAAGTCTTTAAATGTGCAAAAGCAAAGGGAAGAATGAATAAGTAGGTGTGATTACATTTCTGCATATCTCTCTTTGAGCTAGCTTGGATGTGCTTTTGTTTCCTGCTATCTGTACAGAGAGTAATGTTGAAGTGGTATATGTAGTCGTTTCAGTAGAGGTGGACAGGATTAGACAGTGAAAGGTGTTACATTGTTATCACATGATTAAATGATCCCATTTGTGCTTCTGGTCCCTGGGTTTTGTCATATTGTCCTTTACTCTGTCCTAAATTCCCCCCATTCACTTTTTTTTTGTCTCATAGTGTATTTTTTACAGAATTATTTTTTTAATGCCTAACACATGTTAAGGGTTGATTATACCATACTGAACGAAACAGTCTGAAGTCTTTAAATTGGTATTCTATGGTCGGGGTGGTACCTGAACAATCATTTTTTCAATTGAACTCCTCGGATAGATTTGACCAAAACAAAACTTTATGTATCTAATCACCTGCTTCAATTTTTATTCCTTTAAATTTCTATTTATTTCTTGTCCTTTTTTCATTTTGCCCAGAATTTGAGAATTTTTTTAAGCCATTCACTTCTTGTGTGCTTTAGTTATTTTAGGATTTATTTCTTATATCTACATTGGAAGCTTTTTTCTTTTTGAACAGTAAAACAGTATGAATTTATCTTCTTATCTTTCAGATATGCAGTCCATGTATCAGACCAAGAAGTTATCACCAAAAAATGGCATTTTTGAGAGAGAATTATCTCAATGGGAAATAATGGAAATGTGTGAAAAACACAACCTTGAATGTTTCTGTTTTAGAGGTGATTTGGAAAGCAAAGGTCAGTTTGAAACACAGGAGGAAAATCAAGAAGAATGTTTTAAGCAGATTATACTCACCTATGAAAAAATATCCACTTTTAACCAGGACACAGCTTTTAGTCTACAACGGAGACTTAATACAGGAAAGAAACTGAATGAATTTAAAGAGTGTGGGAAAGCCTTTTGTTCCAGCTCAGACTGTACTCAACACCAGTTAATTCACACTGGTGAGAAATTTTGTGAAGATAAGGAGTGTGAGAAAACCTTTCTTCCTGACTCAGAACTTACTCCATGTCAGACAGTTCACACTGCTAAGAAAACATATGAATGTAAAGAATGTGGGAAGTCTTTTAGTTTGCGTTCAAGTCTTACTGGTCATAGGAGAATTCATACTGGTGAAAAACCTTTTAAATGTAAGGAATGTGGGAAGGCCTTTAGATTTCATTCACAACTTAGTGTCCATAAGCGTATTCATACTGGTGAGAAATCTTATGAATGTAAGGAATGTGGGAAGGCCTTTAGTTGTGGCTCAGACCTTACTCGACATCAGAGAATTCATACTGGTGAAAAGCCTTATGAATGTAATGAATGTAGGAAGGCCTTTAGTCAGCGATCACATCTTACTAAACATCAGAGAATTCACACTGGTGAAAAACCTTATGAATGTAAGGAGTGTGGGAAAGCTTTTACTCGTGGCTCACACCTAACTCAACATCAGAGAATTCATACTGGTGAGAAATCTCATGAATGTAAGGAATGTGGAAAAGCCTTTATTCGTGGTTCAAATCTTGCTCAACATCAGAATGTTCATGTTGGTAGGAAACCCTATGAATGTGAGAAATGTGGGAAAGCCTATATCTGGAGTTCACACCTTGCTCGACATCAGCGAATTCATACTGGTAGAAAACCATATGAATGTAAGCAATGTGGGAAGACTTTTATTTGGGCCTCATATCTTGCTCAACATGAGAAAATTCATAGTGAGAGGAAACTCTATGAATGTAAGGAATGCAGAAAGACCTTTCTTCATGGCTCAGAGTTTAATCGACATCAGAAAATTCATACTGGTGAGAGAAACTATGAATGTAAGGAATGTGGAAAGACCTTTTTTCGTGGTTCAGAACTTAATCGGCATCAGAAAATCCATACTGGAAAGAGACCATATGAATGTGAAGAATGTGGAAAATCCTTTCTCTGGGGTTCACAACTTACTCGACATCAGAGAATACATACTGGTGAAGAACCCTATGTATGTAAAGAATGTGGGAAATCTTTTATCTGGGGTTCACAGCTTACACGACATAGGAAAATTCATGCTGATGCAGAACCCTATGAATGTAAGGAAAGTGGCCAGATCTTTGGTCACTATTCATATTTTACTGAAGAGAAAATTCACAATGATGAGAATCTCTATCAATGGAAAGACTACGGGAACACCTTCAGTCATGACTCAGACTTTGCCCAACAGCAGAATATTTACACTTTCAAGAAATCCTATGAATATAATGATTTCGAGACAGAATTTTCTCCCAGCTCTAACTTTATTTCACTCTTGTGAAATCTTATGGTACAAATATGTAGGAAAGGCTTTTATTCATGATTTGTTCATTGGTATCAGTTAATTCCTTCTTTTGAGAAACCCCAGAAGTGTAAGTAATATTAGAAAACCTTTTGACAGAGCACACAACACACTGAACAGCAGAGAATTCATAATGCAATCTATATTAATACAGGAAAGCATTTAAGGATTGGTTGTCAGTTAGTGGAATATTAGGGTAAAACCCTATGAATGAGATGATAGTGTGAATTCCTTTTGAATCATTTTCACATCATTGATATTATGCTGCATAGAATTTAAATGTAACTCATGTAGGGAAACGTTCCATCACTACTTAAATCTTGTTGCAACCACAAAATCATACCAAAGGTGAATTAATCTGGAAAAGCCTTAAGTTTTGTCATACAACTTGTTTAGTATGTCTTAGTTTCAACACATCTTCTGTATTTTTTGGAGAGTAACTTAAATCTGTGTCTGTTTGCTTACTTGTTAGATTATAAATGTTAAATGAGTTTGAGGATTTAAATGACTTTATGACCATCATTAATATTAGTGTTAGACCGTATCTATGAGAGGAAGACCTTAAGAGTATAGTGATTATAGACCAATATGCCATTTGTCTATGTGTCCTATTGAACAGCAGAATGTTAATTCTGAAGAAGAAACAGTAAAATAGAATGAAAGGAAGAAAGCTCTGAATCAGTATTAATTTCATTTGTTGCATCAAAAAATTTATAAAGAAAGCCTTATGGTTTTAGTGAAAATGGGGTTGACTGCTTAGCATTTTTTTTTTTCAGAAATGGCATATGGAAGTGATTTTTCTCTGACAGATTTCTAAAGCCAAATGTCATATCCATTTTATCACCACAATTAAAGTTTAGAAAGTACAAAATAGCCAAATGAATTCTGACCTCTTGGGCTTTTATCACTACATATATAAATAATTTGCAAATTAATGAGCAAATCAAAAATGAAATCACAGGCTATTTAGATGTGAATGATAATGAGACTCCTGTGTATCAAGTCCTGTGAATGTGGCCACAGCAGTTCTCTAGGGAAACTGCTCTGTATAAAACCAAGATTGAGGGCAGTTTATTTCTTGTCACCACTTTATCTCCAGCACTTAGGACAGTGCCTGTCATACTGTGGGGTCCAAATACTTGTCAGATTAAATAATGATTAGTCAATTAAACAAGCTAGAATAAAAGCAAATGCCCCAAATGAATTGAGGAAAGGTTTAATGAAAATAAAACAAAAATCATGGAATAAAGAACAATACAGAAAGTTTTTTTTAAATTGAGGTAACATTGGTTTATGTGAAGGTTTTTTGTTTTAAATCAAAATGTTTCTTTGGAGAAAACTGTTATTTACTAGACTTTGGAAATGCCTCTACATTATGATAAGAAAGGAGAAAGAAATGTGATATAACTGTATGTTTAGAGGATTTTTAATGGCCATGTAAATATATATACACTTTATTAGACATGATTTTTAAGTATAGAGAGTATGGTTTATTTTCTAGGAAAATATTACTTTAAATGATTAAATTTTGAGAGTAACTAAAAAGGGCCAAAATATTGTAACAATTGGAAAAAAAATCTTTAAACATCATGTGGAACCAGATAATTATACAGGCTACTCCCTGAAGGAGCAGAAAATCCTATGGAAAAATTGCTAACCCATGCTAAAAGATGAACATAATTCTGATAATAAAATTAGATATGGAGTAGCCCTTGAGCAATACATTCCAGAATAATTTCACTCATGATCATACATGAAAAAAACTAATGCAATAGTCAGATGACACCCAGAATGTTTAAGCTCTGATCTAGATGGGTGATAATTCTGTAGTTTAGACATAACAGCAAGATATCAACGATGAAAATGTACCTTATCAGTTCAGTATTTAATTTATTCTGAGTGCATTTTCTTGGTACCTTTTATTATTACATGAGTTAAAGAATGGTGAGTATATGTACATATACTTAGCACATTTATAATTCAGTTTTTAACAGTAATTAAATAGTATTAGGGAACTGTAGTTCCCTCCCAAATTATCGTCTTCTATGGAATTTTACAACTCGTGCAGAAAATGAATTTTTTAATGTCACTTTATTATAATAAGCCATTTTCATTTATGCTGACTAGATTTTTTTTTAAGTGACAAGTACACTGAGAAAAATAACATTTAGAGCTTTGTGGGCATCCATATACAGATAAGTATGGGACTTTCCTTGTTCCTTTGGCCCAGATGCCTTGTTGACTTTAGTATGAGTATGCATATTTGGTGTTCTTGTCGCCTTCATGGTGAATTTCTGGATCTTCTTGAAAGCCTGAGGTCCATGCTTCCTGAACTCCCACTCCATTGATATATTTGTCTGTGTTGATGATGTCTTCTCTAGTCTACCATATAGATAAGAGAATGGCCCTCAGTTTTTCCCTAACCACCTTTCTTTGCAGGAGCCATTCTGCTGGAAGTATTTTGGAAAAGAACATTTTAATAATTAGTGTTAGTACAGCTGTATAAAATTTAGGGAAAAAATTAGATTAATTCTTGGCAGTGTAAAGGATAAATTCTCAACAAATCAAGAGATGTAAATATTAGAAAAAGAGAGGGAGAAAGAAAATACAAGTACTACAAGAAAACATGGGTGAATTCCTTTATAACCTTGGAATAGAGACATCAATAACTATGACTCAAAAATCCAGTAGAAATGAGGAGGAAATCAATAATATTTTGTAGGACTAAAATAACAAAGATAAAGGAAAATGACAAATTGGAGATATTTGCAACTATATCACAGAATATCCTTAAAGAGTCTAAAAATTGAGATAAAAATGCAAGTTATCCTACACTGAGATAGCACTTCATATCAATCAGATGGGCAAAAATCCAAAAATGTATTAAAATACTCCTGGTAAGACTGGTAAACCAGGACTCTCACATTGCTAATGAAGATGCAAACTAGTACAACACATATAGTAGGGAAATTAGCAATGCTCACGTGTAATATCATATGCATATACCAAAAGACCCAGCACCCTTGCTTCTATCCCAAAGATACACTGACAAAATTACAAAATATGGTATGCACAAAGGAATTTTTTTAAACACTATTTGTAAATGCAGCAGACTGGAAACAACCCAGATGTCCAGCAATAGACTGGCTGAATTAACTACCACCTGTATGTACAGTGGAGTATTGTGCAGCTGTATACTTCTATGGAGCAATCTTCAGGATATGTTAAATGAAAAATAGGTAAGTGCAGAATAATGTGTATATTATGCTAATATTTGTGAAAGGAGGAGAGGAATACCATATATGCCTATACTTTCAAAAGGAAATAAAATGAAGAAACGGGAGAGGGCAAGGATGAAAGGTAGTTATTCTTGGTTATATCTTGTTTCATATTTTGACTTTTGATCCATGTAGATATTTTACATATTAGTTTTTATAAAGAAAATTAAGTCAAAGGGAAAAATAGCAATCCTAAATATCAAAACCAGTGAATTTGATTCTGTATCAGCTTGTAGCATAACACGTAAAGAATAGTAACTTCAAATGATGTTAAAATATTTGGACTTAGGAGAACTATATCTCAAGGACAAAGAGAAATATAAAGACATCTAAACTGCCTTTACTAGTCATTTGTTAATGGTAATATTTGTATTATTTTAGGTGAGTCCAAAATTGAGTACATAATTTCATGAGGAGGTCAATTTTTGCAAAAGAAAAAATACAAAAAGAAGTAAAATGCCCTGTATTCTTTCATTTAAATTGGAAACATTTATTTCCTACCTCTGTCCACAGGAGTTTAAAAGCATTAGTGACATAGAAGCAATGAGCACCCCATGTATCCAGACTGTGGCCCCCAAATTCCATTTTCTAAGAAGAGAAGCAAGAGCTCCTTGGAGAAGTGGCATATTACAGGTGAAGGGTACTAAATGTATATATGATTATCCTGAAACATCTTATTGTGCCTAAAAGCAAGAAAGCTATCAAAGACTATAGGATTATGTCAACCTGAAGGAACTGACCAAAGATAGGATAATTTGAGCATCAAAAAACTATCGAAATGAACTGAAACCATGATTGTAGGTAAAACTTCCTAAATTCAAAATGAAAAAAAAAAAAAAGATAGAACCCTTTATGGAGCTTGCCAGAGTACTAGCTTGTTCTGAAAATTTGATAAGTGGACAGAAGCCAGCTTTTACCAAGATTTTCCTGTACAAGCTGTAATCAAATAGTTGGTGAGAGAAAACTTGTTATGAAAAAATTAGCTAATGTATTCAGAAAGGATGACAGAAAATTACTTTTGGCAACCTTTAATAAGATAATGAAATTGGCAACAATCCCTAGTAAATGGTGATTGACCTGAACTTGCTGGCCAATCTTAGCAACACTAAATTGGAACAATCTGATATTAATATGCCTCCTAATGTGAAGTCATAAGAAGTACAAAACACTACCTAAGATGTATTTCCCAACATACTGAATCTAGTTTAGCTTCTAGATCTAACTACCAGTTTATAGGAAATAAAATGAATTTAAAACCTTTAAGTAGTACACTGAAGATACGATTGGCCAAATCAGAATGTGGAAAATTTTACAGGACAAATAACCAAATTTCTTCGATAAATAAATGGCATGACTGGGAGGGAGAAGAAGGGGGAACTGCTGTAGTTCAAAAGAGACTTTAGGAAACATATCAACCAAATTCAAAGTGTGGAATGTTTTGGGGCCCAGATTTGGACAAATAACTGAAGAAATATTTTGAGGAAGCCATGAAGAATTGAACAGGGATTGGGTATTAGATATTAACTTTGTTAATTTGGTTGGATGTGGTAAAGAAAGTGCAGTTACTTCAAATGAAAATATTTGCCAGATGAATTGTGTTTGTGGTGAAATGATATGATTTGCATTTAGATAACCTAGAAAAGATTAGGAGACAGAGGAAAGGTGAAAAATAATAGCAAAGCGTAATGAATTGTTTATACTGTTTTCTCTGTTAGTGCATGTTTTAAAATGTCTACCATTTAAAAAAATATTTTAAATAACCATCCTCTCCCAAAAGAGAAATGCAGAGTCACTGGTGGTGGTGATTCATCTTCTCTAGTCACATTTCCACTCTAGTTTCCTGTAATCTACAGTATACATTTTATCTTTAATCTCCATCAAAAGACATTATATAAATCAGGATTGAGAAAGAGGGAGAGGGAGGAAGTTTATATATACATACACACATGTACACACACACACACACACACATATACATACATACACACGTTAGGGAAGAAAGAATGTAGAGCTACTATAGTTCTTTTTGCAAGTCTTGAGACTAATCAGTATTTAATACTTTCTTCAGATACTTATTTCATGGTTCCTTTGCCAATAGCATCTCTGATTGTATTCCTTCCCTCCCTTTTTTGTCCAACATTATGAAATGTCCAGACATACAGAAAAGCTGAGAGAATATTACAGTAGACCCCCTATGCCCACTACCTAGACTCTACCATTAACACTTTGCTGTACTGCTATCAACTGGGAGTTCTCATTAGGTGGACACAAACCTTCGTTCCTGAAGGGTCTGAGCTATTATTCATGTTGTCTCTTTGGAGTTGCTATTGTAATCCATTAATTTTTACCAGTAAACATGGAAATACTTGAAGCACCTCAGAGGATTCCTCTGGGTTCCAAACATACTCCTTCCTGCCTACATTTTGATAATTGGTGATTTTCTGTGAATGTCATTCTTTAACATCTTTCCTCCGCCTCTTTGTCAGTGGCATGAAAAGGCATAAATGGCAAAATGGCAGATTCAGTTATAAGGTCATTGGAGTCATTCTGTCCCCTAGTGGGAGCTTCTTCCCTTGGAACTAAGAATTTAAAAATAGCAAAGCCCAAACTTATAGGAATGGAAAGCAAAAATATTAGTGGTTGGGTATGAAGGCGTGCTACTGGGCCTGGTGAAATGTAATAAGGAGAGGACCCACTCTATCCTTTGTTTTCCAGACCTATCTATTCTGTTGGTTTTTTGTTTGTTTTTTAGAAACAGCAACATACTGAACAGTACTCCATCCTAAACAAGGTGTTTTCTCAGATGGCATCATAATTAAGTCTACAATTGCTTATTCTACCATTCTTCTAAGACTACTTTTGGTCAATGGGATCCATGGTAAGACAAGTAAATCTCATTGGTGTGTGGCCATTACCTTATTTATTTGCTTTAAAATTATTCATTTAGAAGCACCATTATATGGGATTATAATGGTGATGAATAAGACGTTCAGTAAGCCCCACAAGGGTGAATAGTAATAGAAAATCCTTAATTTCTCCTCTACCCCTATATGGCCATCATGTCCTCCTCCATTATGAAAGAGTTCCAGCATAGTCAATATACTAACCAGAAGTGTGACTGGCCTTTTCCAGAGAAAGATGACATCAGGTTTCTGTTTAGCTTTTGCAGGTTGGGCATTCAGCAGTGGCAGTATGCAGGGTAGCTTTGCTGAAAGAAAGATAATGTTGGTCCTATGTATAACTTGCATCCCTGCCACTCATTAAAACTGAGTGAATGGTAGTGAAGCTGGGAAAAGAGGTTGGCATCCTGTCTACTTGTTTATTTAGAGACTTCTCTAAAATGGATACACTTTGGTGAGCATTCACATAGGACACAAATGTCTTCATACTCTGTGCTCATGAAGATATATAATGCTGCAGGATTCTGTTTAAGGTTAGGCCAGCACAACATGCTTGGTTTTGTTCTTAGTCATCTGATCATATTGCCCATGGGGCTATACATGTGGTTTGTGGGAGAGGTAGCAATGGAATAGATGCCGTGAGAGTCTGAGACAGTTACTTATGAAACTATTTGTATCTTCAAGAATTGATGATGGGCTTCTACTGCCCATCTACCAGATGTCTTTAAAGATCAAATAACACCCAATTCATGATGAATAATTCAACATATATGGTCATGTATTGTCCCATGGTTAGCCATGCAGTCTCCCCTAGGGTCCAGTAGCAAGGCAGAAGCTGTTTAATAAGGTAAAAGTAGGCATGTGGAAGAGGTCTGTGTTTGCTTCAAAATTCCAGGGTTCTTCTCTTGATTCTCCCATTAAGAAAAGAAAGAAAATTAAAATTTAGAAGTACACATTTACAATAGCATTGAAAACTGATAGGAATAAATATAACAAAAGATATTTAAGACCTCTATACAGAAAACTATAAAGGCATTTTGAGTGAAAATTGAAAAAGACTTGGATAAAATGAGCTGTATACCTCAGTAATATGTTGGAAGAATCAATATTGTAAAGTTGCTAGTTCTCAAAATTGATCTAGAGATTCAAGCTAGCCTAACAAAAATCAGAACAGGAATTTTTTGAAACTTAACCAGCTGATTTTTAATGCAAAGAGTCATGAATAAGCAAGACACTATTGAAAAATAAAAGTGTGGGAGGACATTCTATCATATATTAAGACATAAATGTATAGATAGTACTACAATATGGTATCATACATATGGATAAATAGACCAATAGAACCAAATGGGGATCTCAGAAATAGATCCATGCTTAGGGACATTTTATTAGTTACAAAAGTGGCAATGCAGAGCTCTGTGGAATGAACATTTTTTCAATAAATTTTTCTAGAACTGATTATCCATATAAGAATGCAGTTGAGCATCCATCAAATAATACATGAAAATGAGTTCCAGATGGATCGATAACTTTAACACAAGACAAAATAATAAAACTTTAGAACACATCTGAGAATTTTTAATGACCTCAGCATGCAGTGTATTTCCTAGTCAAAACATTTTAAATTTACACAAAAAGGAAAATTTTGATGTATTTGCATTAATTTTATTAATTCTCTTAGTCAACAGTCACCATTAAAAGAGTGAACAGTCAATTGCTTACTGTACAGCTGAAATAACTAAAAAGTAGAACAAAATATGTAAAACAATGGTTTTCAAGACATTGAATATCTTGAAATGTCCAATTCCAATGAAGGACAGTGATCCCTCAGATGAGAAATGAGGTGAGCCCTCTGCCCGGGTTTTGGCTGAGAGGGGTAACCCAGGCAGAGCCCAGTGGTCTCCTAGTGTTGAAATGGGGTGAGGCATCCAATGAGGCCAGTGTGGTCAGAGTTTACAGGGCAGAACACCAAAAAGGAGAGAATTGCATGATTTCCAGAGATCTGCAGAGGATTTCCCTTAAGTTCAGCTAAATACTCATTAATACATTTATGTGAAGAAACTACCTGAAGCCAGGGGAAAATTACCACCTGAAGGAATTTGAGGGAACAATCCTCAGAGCTCATAGAGGTCCAGGAATAATTCCTGCTCCCAGCAGCCAAAGTGGAAAACCTCAGACTTCACATAGTATCAGGTAGAGTAGTTAAAGCGTTTTACCTCTGTTTTGGGGAAAATTTGCCATAGACTAAGCACTACTCTAATCCCACCTAACAAAGCTTAAAAGCAAACCTCAAAAAGATCAAACTTTTGAAATCACAGTATCCCAGAAAAGATCAAGAATATTCATAGGAATACAAAAATATGCAGCACCTAACAGGGCAAAATTTATGTCTGGCGTCCAATAAAAAAGTATTAGGCATCCAACATCCATTAATGAGAAGAACTCAGCTAAGAGGAAGAGAAGGGAATTTCCTCAACCAGTAAAGAGTATTTGTGAAAAACCTACAGCTAACATCATACTTCATGGTGAAAGACCTAAGATCAGGAACAAGAGAAAGATGTCATCTCAACACTTCTACTAAGCATTATACTGGAGGCTGTAGCCAGTGCAATAAAGAGAGAAAAGTATCCAGATTGGAAAAGAGGAAGTAAAACTGTTAACAAATGTGAATGTCTAGATAAAAAAAAGTCTGATGGCATTGACAAAACAAGCTACTAAAACTAATAAGTGAGTTTACTGAGGTTGCAGGGTAAAGATCAATATGGATAAATTAAATTATTTTCTGTGTATTAGCAATGAACAATCTGAAATTTGAATTTTTAAAATGCCATTTACAACACCATAAGGAGCATGAGATACTTAATGAGAACTCTTAGTGAGAAATCTAGAAAAAGAAGTGCAAGATATATACCATGAAAACTAAAAAGCACTGCTCAGAGAACTTAAAGAAGACCTAAGTGAAGATACATACTGTATTCAGAGATTGGAAGACTCAATATTGTAAAGATGACAGCTCTTTCCAAATTGACCTATAGATTCAATGAAATCCCAAGCAGAATATCAGGAAGCTATTTTTTTGTGTGTGGAAACTGATTCTAAAATACATGTGGAGGGGCCAGCCCAGTGGCTTAGCAGTTAAGTTCACGCTCTCCACTTCAGGCAGCCCAGGATTCACAGGTTCAGATCCTGGGCACTAACTGACACACTGCTTGTCAAGCCATGCTGTGGCAGTGTCCCATACAAAGTAGAGGAAGATGGGCATGCATGTTAGCCCACAGCCAATCTTCCTCAGCAAAAAAAAAAAAAAAAGGATTGGCAACAGGTGTTAGCTCAGGGTTAATCTTCCTCACAAAAATAAAAAAATACACGTGGACATGCAAAGGACCTAGAATAGGTAAAACAACTTTGAAAAAGATCAATACAATTGAAAGACATGGGCTACTTGAGTTCAAGAATTATTATAAAGCTAAAGTAATCCAGACTGTGTTGTCAAGATAGGTCAATGGAACAGAATAGAGTTCAGAAATAGAGTCACACATATATGGACAACTGATTTGTGATAAAGGTGCAAAGGCAGTTTAATGGATAAAAGATAGCTTTTTAACAAATAGTGCAAAAGAATTGAATATGCAGATGCAAGAAAAGTGAACTTTGATTTATACTTCACACTATATAAAAAATAACTAAAAACATATCACAGACCTAAATGTAAAACATAAAACCATAAAAATTTCCAGAACTTTAGGTTAGACAAAAATTTCTTGGATATTATATTGAAAGCGTGATCCTTAAAGAACAAACTGATAATAATTCATGAAAATTAAAAACTTTTTCTCTTCAACAGACACTTAAGAAAATGAAAAGATTAGCTACCAACTGGGAGAAATATTTTCCAATCATATGTGATAAAGGATTTAAATATAAAAATACTGTTTAAAACTTAATGATAAATACTCCAATTTAAAAATGAGTCAAAGTGGACCAGGTCAGTGGCATAATGGTTAAGTTCATGTGCTCCACTTAGGCAGCCCAGGGTTTGCAGGTTCAGATCCCAGGCACCTGCTGACACACTGCTCATCAAGCTGTGCTGTGGCAGCATCCCATATAAAGTAGAGGAAGATGGGCACAGATGTTCGCCCAGGGCCAGTCTTCCTCAGCAAAAAAGAGGAGGATTGGCAACGGATGTTAGCTCAGGGCTAATCTTCCTCACAAAAAATAAAAATGAGTAAAAGTTTTGAACAGATATATAACCAAAGAACATATACAGAGGTCAAGTAAACACATGAAAAGATATTCAACATCATTAGTCATAAGAGAAATGCAAATTAAAATGCAATAATTAATACCATACACCTGTTAGAATAGTTAGCACTTAAAAAGCTGACTATACCACATGTTGGCAAGAATAAGGAGAAGCTGAATATCATATATTGCTAATGGGAATTTGTATGGTACACTACTTTGGAAAACATCTTGGCATTCTTAAAAAGTTAAACACACATTGTAAATAGGAAACAGAATCTCATAATCTAATACTCGAAATGTCAAGGAAACAATTTTAAAGTGCTCATTATACCAAGAACCAGGAAAATCTAAACTTGAATGGGAAAAGACAACAGATACAAGACCAAGATGACACAGATGGTGTAATTATCTGACAGTTTAAAGCAGCTATCATCAAAATGCAAAAAGCAATTGAAAATACTCAAATCAAATGAGAGAGAGTGAGAAAATATCAGTAAAAAAATAAAAGATATAAGGAATAACCAAACATAAATATTAGAACTGAAAAACAATAACTGAATTTAAAAAAATCACTGGATGTGCACAATAGCAGAATGGAGATGACAGAGAAAGTAATCAATTAACTTGAAGATAGATCAACAGAAATTATCCATTCTGAACAACAGAGAGAAAAGAGATTTAAAAAAATTAATGGAAGCTCTTTGACCTTAGGGACAATAATGAAAGATCTAACATTCATATCAGATTCCCAGAAGGAGAGGAAGAAAAGCAGAGATGAAAGTATATTTGAAGAAAGAGGGTCTGAAAACTTCTCAAATTTGGCAAAAGACATATACCTACAGATTCAAGAAGATAAGTAAACATTATATGGGATAAATCCAATGAAATCCATATCTAGACACATCATACTTAAATTTCTGAAAACTAAAGACAAACAAATCTTGAAAGCACTCAGAGAGAAATGAAACCTATATAACAGGGTTTCTTAACTGTGGCATTAGCAGCATTTTGTGTCAAATAGTTCTTTGTTGTAGAGGGCTTTGCTGTGTCTTATAGGATGTTTTGCAACATCTCTAGCCTCTGGCTACTAGAAGCCAGTAGCAACTCCTAGTTTTGACAGCCAAAAAGTTTCCACACATTGTCAAATATTCCCTTGGGTGCAAAATTGTTCCCATTCTGGAATGATTGCTATAGCACAACAATAATTCAAATGCCAGTGGATTTTTCATCAGAGACCATGGAGACCAGAGGGAAGTAGCACATTTTTTTTGTCTGAAAGAAATTTCAATCCAGAATTCTACAACCAGTGAAAATATCCTTCAGGAAGGAAGGTAAGATAAAGACATTCTTAGATGAAGGGAAACAAAACTTTGTCACCAGCAGATCTGCTCTAAAAGAATGCATAAAGAAATTTCTTTAGCCAGAAAGAAAATGATAATGAAAGAAAACTTGGAACTTCAAGAATGAAGAGCAACAAAAATGGTAAATATATGGGTACCTATAATAGACTATCTCCTTTTAACATTTGAAAATCATGTTTGTTGGCTGAAAATGTCTCATACAGTTCTTGAAGTATGTAAAGGTAATATTTAAGACAACTATATCATAAAGGGGAGAAGGTAAAGTAACCTAACAGGTAGTAGTTTCTGTATTTCACTTGACGTGGTAAATGTTGATATTAGTAGTATATTACTAATAATATGATATCTGTGCAGATATATATATCTGATAAAAATTACACAAAGAGATATACTCATAAAGATATGTCAAAAGAAAATGTTAAAATAACCCATAGGCAGGCAAGAAAGGGAAACCGAGGCTCAAAAACAAAAGGTACAAACAGAAAACAAATGATAAAATGGCAGACTTAAATCCTAACATATCATTAGTTACATTAAATATAAATGGCCTAAATATCAATTGAAAACAGAGATTGGGGGCCGGCTCAGTGGCCTAGTGGTTAAGTTCAGCACACTCTGCTTCGGCAGCCCGGGTTCATGGGTTCGGATCCGGGTGCAGACCTACACCACTCGTCAGCCATGCTTTGGTGGCAACCCACATACAAAATAGGGGAAGATTGGCACAAATGTTAGCTCAGGGCGAATGTTCCTCAAGCAATAATAGGAAGATTGGCAACAGATGTTAACTCAGGGAAAATCTTCCTCAGCAAAAAAACCCAAAAGACAAGAGATTGGAAGAATGGATAACATATCCCAACTGTATGCTATTGACAAAAAAATTTTTTTTCACTTCAAATACAATGATATAGGTAGGCTGAGAATAAAAGGATGGAAAATCATATACCATGCAAATAATAATCAAAAGAAAGCTAGAATGGCTATAGTGATATCAAAGTAGCCTTCAGAGTGAAGAAAATTATGGGCAAAAAAGCACATTACATAATGATAAAAGGTCAACCCAAGAAGACATAGTGATCCTAAATGTATATGTACCAAACAGCACAGCTGCAAAATATGTGAAGAAAAACTGATAGAAGTGAAAGAATAAATAGGCAAATCCACAATTATAGTTGGAGATTTCAACACCCCTCTCTCAACAATTGGTAGAACAACTAGACAAAAAAATCAACAAAGATATAGAAGAACTCAAAAACACCATCAACCAACATGATCTAATTGTATACTATTTAGAACACTTCACCCAGCAATAGCAGAATACACATTCTAAGTGCCCATGTTACGCATAGAAAGATAGAACACATCCTAGACCCTTTTATGAAACCTCAACAGATTTAAAAGAATTGAAAGTATAGTGTGTTCTCTGATCACAATGGAATTAAACTAGAAATCAATAACAGAAAGATAACAGGAAACTAAACACACTTTAAAACAACCCCTGGGTCAAAGAAGAAATCTCAAGGGATGTAAATTAAAACAAAATAAATTTAACTGAATGAAAATAAAAACAGAGCATATGAAAATTTGTGGAGTACAACTAAATATGATCTTACAGGGAAATTTATAGCACTAAATGTCATTTAAAATGAAAAAAAGGTTTCAAAAAATACTCTGAAGTTCCTACCTCAAGAAACTAGAAAAAGAACAAAACAAAGCAAACAGAAGGAAGGAAATAATAACTAGAAGAGCTCAAAATCAATGAAATTGTAAATAGAAAAGCAATAGAGAAAAATAAATCAAACCAAAATGTGGTCTTTGAAAAGATCAATAAAATTGATAGGCTAGCAAGACTATCAACAGAAATGGAAAAGACTATTACTACATACCCAAGCAAACATTTAAAGGATTAAGGGACCAGTATGAACAACTCTACTCATAGAAATTAAACTTAGAATAAATAGATCATTTCCTGTAAACCACAAACTGCCAGATTCACTCAAGAAGAAATACATAATGTGACTAGCAGTATACTATATATAAAATCATGTCATCTGCAAATAGAGTTTCACTTTTTCGTTGCCTATTTGGAGTGCTTTTATTCCTTTTTCGTGTCTAATTGATCTGGTCAAAACCTCCAGTACTGTGTTGAATAAAAGTGGTGAGAATGGACAGCCTTGTCTTGTTCGTGTTCTCAGAGGAATGTCTTTCAGTTTTTCCCCACTGAGTATGATTTTGGCTGTGGGTTTGTCATATATGACCTTTATTATGTTGAGGTACTTTCCTTCATACTCATTTTGTTGAGAGTTTTTATCATAAATGTATGTTGGATTTTGTCAAATGCCTTCTCTACATCACAATTGAGATGATCATGTGGTTTTCGTTCTTTGTTTTGTTAATGTGTATCATCTTGATTGAGTTTGTGGATATTGAACCAGCCCTGTGTCGCTGGTATAAAACCCACTTGGTCACGGTGTATGATTTTTTTGATGTATTGCTTTATTTGGTTTCCAATATTTTGTTGAGGATTTTTGCATCTATGTTCATCAGTGATATTGGCCTGTAGTTTTCCTGTTTTGTAGTGTCCTTGTCTGGCTTTGGTATCAGAGTGATGTTGGCCTCATAGAATGTGTTAGGAAGTGTTCCGTCTTCCTCTATTTTTTGGAAAAGTTTGAGAAGGTATTAAGTCTTCTTTGAATGTTTGGTAAAATTCTCCAGAGAAGCCATCTGATCATGGACTTTTATTTCTGGGGAGGTTTTTGATTACTGTTTCAATGTTTTTACTTGTGATTGATCTATTCAGGTTCTCTATTTCTTCTTCATTCAGTTTTGGGAGGTGGTATGAGTCTTAAGAATTTATCCATTTCTTTTTAGATCGTCCAATATCTATATCTATATCTATATCATCCAATTTATAGTTTTTCATAGTATTCTCTTATAATCTGTGTTTCTGTGGTATCTGTTGTAATTTCTCGTTTTTCATTTCTAATTTTATTTATTTGAGCCTTCTCTCTTCTTTTCTTAGTGAGTCTGGCTAAGAGTTTGTTGATTTTGGTTATCTTCTCAAAGAACCTTTCATTGATCCTTTCTATTGTTTTGTGTTTTTTTGGTTTCTATTTTATTTCTGCTCTAATTTTTATTATTTCCCTTCTGCTGACTTTGGGCTTTGTTTATTCTTCTTTTTCTAATTCTATTAGGCATAGTTTGAGGTGCTTTATTTGGGATTTTTCGTATTTGTTGAGGTGGGCCTGTATTGCTATGAGTTTCCCTCTCAGGACTGCTTTTGCTGCATCCCATATGAGTTGGTATGATGTATTTTCATTTTCATTTGTCTCCAGATATTTTTTGATTTCTCCTTTAATTTCATTAATGATCTATTGGTTGTTCAGTGGCATGTTGTGTAATCTCCACATCTTTGTCACTTTCCCAGTTTGTTTCTTGTAGTTGATGTCTAGTTTCATAGCATTATGGTCAGAAAAGATGCTTATTATGATTTCAGTCTTCTTAAATTTATAGTGGTTTGCCTTGTTTCCTAACATATGGTCTATCCTTTAGAATGTTCCATGCATGCTTGAGAAGAATGTGTAATCTGCTGTTTTGGGGTGGAGTGCTCTGTATATCTTTATTAAGTCTATCTCCTCTAGTTTTTCATTCAAGTCCATTATTTCCTTATTGACTTTTTGTCTGGATGATCTATCCATTGATGTAAGTGGGGTGTTAAGATCCCTTACTATTATTGTGTTATTGTTAATATCTCCTTTTAGGTTTGCTACTAGTTGCTTTATGTACTTTGGTGTTCCTGTGTTGGGTGCATATATATATATAAGAGATATGTCTTCTTGGTGAAGTTTCCCTTTTATCATTATATATTGCCCTCTTTGTCTCTTATTACCTTTTTGACCTCAAAGTCTGCTTTGTCTGATATAAGTATGGTAACACCTGCTTTCTCTTGTATGTAATTTTCTTGGAGTATTGTCTTCCATCCCTTCACTCTGAGCCTATGTTTGTCTTTAGAGCTGGGATGTGTTTCCTGGAGGTGGCATATTGTTGGATGTTGTTTTTTAATCCATCCAGCTACTCTGTGTCCTTTTATTGGAGAATTCAACCCATTTACATTTAGAGTGATTATTGATATATGAGGGCTTAGTACTGCCATTTTATCTCTTGTTTTCCAGTTGTTCTATATTTCCATTGTTCCTCTTCCCTTGTATTTCTGACTGCCATCTCAGTATGCTGGTTTTCTGTGATGGTTTTATTTAGGACTTGTGCCTCTGCTCTGATTTTTTGTTTAGTGGTCACCATGAGGTTTGTATAAAAGATCTTGTAGATGAGATAGTCAATTTTCTGATAGCCTCTTATCTCCATTAGCCTAAGCAGGTTCCATCTCTCTCCTCTTCCCCTTCTGAGTTATTTTTGTCACAAATTATTCTGTTTTTTGTTGTGAGCTTGTGACTAAATTGAAGTGTTTATTGATGCTTTCCTTCCCTTCATCTTTTATGTTAAAATTGTTTGCTAACCTGTTCTGATAGAGAGCTGCAATTTTCTGATTTTGTCTATTTATCTCCTTATCAAAGCTTTGTAAACTTTTGCTGTTTTGTTTAAGGTATGAGGGCTTCCTTCAACATTTCTTGTAGGGGAGGTCTAGTGGTGATGAACTCCCTCAGCTCTTGTTTATCTGGGAAAGCTTTTATTTCTCCATCATATCTGAAGGATAGTTTCACTGGGTAGAGTATTCTTAGCTGAAAGTTTTTGTCTTTCATAATTTTGAATATATCATTCCATTCTCTCTTAGCCTGTAAGGTTTCTGCTGAGAAATCTGCTGAAATCCTGATAGGAGTTCCTTTGTAGGTTATTTTCTTCTCCCTTGCTGCCCTTGATTTTTTTTCATCATTGACTTTTGCCAGTTTTTACTATTATATGCCTTGGAGACAGTCTTTTTGCACTGATGTAAACAGGGGTTCTATTGGCTTCATGGACTTGTAAGTCCAGTTCCTTCCCTAGATTTGCGAAGTTCTCAGCTATTATTTCTTTGAACAAGCTCTCTACTCCTTTGTCTCTCGCTTCTCTCTGGAATACCTATAATCCTTATGTTGCATTTCCCGGTTGAGTTGGATATTTCTCAAAGAATTCCTTCATTTAAAAAAAATCTTAATTCTCTCTTCTCTTCCACCTGAAGCATTTCTATCTTCTAAATCACTAATTCTGTTCTCCATAACATCAGCTCTATTATTTAAGGAGTCTAGATTATTTTTTATCTCATTAATTGTGTTCTTCATCTCCAGAATATGTTTTTTTTTTATTTTTTAGAGTTTCAATCTCTTTGTTGAATTATTCTTTCTGTTAATTAAATTTATTCCTGAGTTCACTGAACTGCCTTTCTGAATTGAGTTTCATTGAGTTTCTTTATGACAACTATTTTGAGTTGTCTGGCATTTAGATTGTAAATTTCTGTGACTTTAGGATTGGTTTCTGGGGACTTTTCATTTTTCTTCTTCTCTGAAGTGTTACTGTAGTTTTTCATGGTGTTTGATGAACTAATCCTTTGTCAGGGCATTTGTAGTATCAGATTGCAGATTCCACCTGCCTACTCTGGAGGTTGGGGGACAGGAACTGTGTTTTCTGAACCTGCTGTCTGCTGGAAGTTGTGCCAGTAGGGCTCATCTTTGCTTGCCTGCTGGCCACAGCCACTTGGCAGGTCACACATGCACCTGCAGACACTCTGGTGAGAGACCACTGCCTTGGCAGGGGACCAGCTGAGCTGGTGCACTAGGCAAGAGTAGAGGAGCACTTTCTTTCGTGTGCACAGGCTAGCTCTGTGCTCACAGGCAGTTCACGTGAGCTGCTGCACTTCATGAGGGCTCCTTCCTGTGGCCTGAGGGATGCAACTTGGTGGACAGCATTCCCTCAGGCAGGGCCCCCGCAGCACAGTGGGCACTCCCACAGCTGGGCTGCAACTCCAAATGTGAAAGCATTCACATGCGGTCCTGGCTGCCCCTCACCTCCTCTTACAGTTGTGTGCCAGCTGTTGTGTGAGGACCCACAGCCTAGATTGCTGCCAGTGGGGAGGTGGAGGGATCTGCTCAACTTTTCCACTGCTTCCTGGAGATCTAGTCCCCTGACCTTCAGGTGTATGGCTGCATGGCTCTAACATCCTATTGTGCTTTGCAGGGAATCCTCTGTTGGTTCAAAAAATGTCCATTTAGTTGTAACTTAGTGGGGAGAGACTAAGGGAACAACTCACTCCACCATGATGGTGACATCACCTTAATCTATTTATTTTAATATAATTGCTAATGAGGAAAGACTTCTTTCATCTTGCTATTTGTTTTCTATGTCTTATATCTTTTTTATTCTTCTGTTCCTCCATTATAGCCTTCCTTTGTGTTCAACATTTTTCTATTATGCCATTACAATTCTCTTGTCATTTCTTTCAGTGTTTTTTATTCAGCTATTTTCTTAGTGGTTGTCCTAGTGCTTGCAGTAAATATCTTTATTTATAACCATCTGTTTCAAATTAATGACAACTTAATTACAGTTGTATACAAAAACTTGCTTCCATACAGTTCCATTCTCTCCTCTCTTTTGTGCTTCTTGTTATACAAATTATATCTTTGTACCCTGTGTGCTTATCAAAAACAGATTTATAACTCCTGCTTTATACAGTTGTCTTCTGTGTGAAATAGGAGATAAAAAGTGTTACAAACAAAATGTATATTATTTTTTTTAATATTTACTTATGTAGTTACTTTTACTGGTGCTTTTTATTATTTCTTGTGGATTCAAGTTACTCTCTAGTGTCCTTTCATTTCAGCCTGAAAAAGTCCCATTAGCATTTTATGTAGGGGAAGTCTACTAGCTGAAGAACTGTCTAAATTTTTGTTTATCTGGAAATTATTAATTTATCCTTAGTTTTTGAAAGATAGTTTCACTGAACATAGAATTCTTGGTTGGTACTTATTTCAGCACTTTGAATAAATCATCACACTGCCTTCTGGCATCCATGGTTTCTGATAAGAAATCAGCTGTTAGTCTTATTGAAGATCACTTGTACATAGTGAATTGCTTCTCCTTTGCTGCTTTCTTTTCTTTGCTGCTGACTTTTGACAGTTTGTGGTGTGTCTAGATGTGAATCATTCTTGGATGTGTAGATTTGTTTTTCATTGGATTTGGGAATTTTCAAACATTATTTCTTGAAATATTCCCTCTGCCCCTTTCCCTCTCTTCACCCTCTGAGACTCCATTTTGCATATGTTGGGACACTTGATGGTGTTCCACAGGTCTCTGGGACTGTGTTCATTTCCTTCATTCTTTTTTCTTTCTGTTACTCAAACAGATATCTCAATTGACCTATCTTCAATTCACCAATTCTTTCTTCTGGCTGCTCAAATCTGCTGTTAAGCCCCTCTCGTGAAGTTTTTATTTCTGTTATTGTATTTTTTAAGTCCAGAATTTTCATTTGTTTCTATTTTATAATTTCTTTCTTTTAATTGTTATTTTCTATTTGGTGAGACATTGTTCATATACTTTAATTATTTACACATGGTGTTCTTCAGTTGTTTGAACGTATTTAAAATTGCTGATTTAAAGTCTCTTTCTAGAAAGTCCAAAGTGTTGGATTTCTCCAAGACAATTTTTCTTGACTGCTTTTTTGTTTTTATTTTTACTGAGTATGGGCCATTCTCTCTTGTTCTTTGCATATCTCTCAATCTTTGGTTGAAAACTGTATACTGAAAATAATAAAATGTTCTAACTCTGGAAATCAGATTTCACCCCTCCCCAGGCTTGATTTTTATTTATTTAGTGACTTTTCCAAGCTAATTCTGTAATGTTTGTATTCTTCATATGTGGCCATGAAGTTTCTGCTCAAGTAGCTTAGTGGTCAGTTAATGCTTGGACAGAGACACCTTTAAATGTACATCACCAATAAACCTCTCAGTCTTTGCCGAGAATCTCTGCATGCATGTTGGAGCATGTCATTCACACTAAGCCTGGTGGTTTATAACTGTGTTTAACTTTCACTTTCTGCTTGTGAAGAAGTTCAGCTAGAAGTTGAAGCTTAGTGCCTCTCAGGTATAATCATGCCCACAGCCCTCTGTTCATGCTCAAGCCCCACTACATGTGTGAATGGCCTTGTCGTTTTCCAGGAATATGTCAAGAGTTTTCCAAAGCCCCCTGTGGACATCCTAGTCTCCAAAATTTTCTTGTAAGGATTCATTTAGCTTATTGTTTGCTCCAACTATCTAATTGCCTCTGATTGTTTTCAACAATTGCCCTGGGAAAAGGCTGTTCTTACTGGGAAAACACCAAGTAAAGTCAAACAAAAAGAGTCTTGCAAGTGGGGTCTTCCTTGGAACCACCAGAGAAGTGAAACAATTACAATTTATCCAGGAATGGAGGAGCATTGATGGAGCTGCAACTTCCTTCTGTGCCTGCCAGTTGTTACCAGGGGTGATTTGCAATGATTGCAGGCTGTTTATTTTCAAGACTAACATTGAACTGGGGAGAGGTGGGATGGGAATAAAGCAAGCTAAAACACCACAAATATCATTGTTCTCATGGATATTTAGCTTCTTTTTAGAAGTCCTTACTCCATCATTCTATTGCTTTCACTGATGTCCTATTTATGCCCTTACCTGTGTTCTTTCCATTATTCTATTGAGTTTCAGTTTGATTCTTTCCTCTGTTTCTAGCTTCTTTAAATGGAATCTTGATTCCTGGATAAGTATTTAAAGCTATATTTCTCTCTGAGCACTGTTTAAGTTGCATCCTACAAAATTTTATATGTGTAATTTTCATTTTCATTTGATTCCAAATATCTTCGAATTTCCCAATGATTTCTTATTTGACCCATGGGTTATTTAGAAGTGTGTTGTTTAATTTCCAAATATTTTTGGATTTTGTTATTTATTTCCAGTTTAATTCTGCTGTGATTAGAGAACATTTTCTATATGATTTCAATCCCTTTCAGTATTAACACTTGTTTTATGGCTCAACATATAATCAATCTTGGTGAATGTTCCTTGAAGAATTGAAAACAGTCTGTTTTCTGCTGCTCTTGGATAGACTATTCTATAAATATCAATTGGGATGGGTTGGTTAACAGTGTTGTTCAAGTGTCATATCTTTACTGATTTCCTGTATACTTTAAAAAGATCAATTACTGAGAGTAGAATGTTGAATACTCCAGATGTAATCATGAGTTTGCCTATTTTCCTTTTAAGTTCTATCAGTTTTTACTTAATGTATTGGTAAGTCCTGATATTGGGTGTAACTACTTGTATGATTGTTATGTCTTCCTGGTGAATCCATCCCTTTATTTTTGTAAAATATTCCTTTTTATTTCTAGTAATATTCTGCGTTTCAAAGTCAATTCATTTTATAATCATTTAGTCATTCCAGTATGATTCATGTCTGCATGGTATATCTATTTTACTTTTAACCTCTTTGAGTGGGTATATACTCTTTAATCTGAGTCTTTAGATTTAAATTATCTGTTGTCTTTTATCCAGTCTGACATCCTTTATCTTTCATTGGAATATTTAGACCATTAACATTTTATGTAGTTATTGATATATTTGAGCTTATATCTACTATCTTGCTCTTTATTTTCTGTTTGTCCAATCTACCCTTTGTTCCACTTTCCCTCATTTTCTGCCTTCATTTGGATTTTTTTTTAGTATTCTCTTTTACTTCTACTGTTGCGTTTTGAATATATGTCTTTTAAATTTTTAGTGTTTTTTTTTCCCTAGGGGTTTTCAATATTCATCTTTAACTTTTAATGTCAACTTTCATATTTTATACCATCTCATATTGTGGGAAACTTACAACAATTTTCTTCTATTCTCCCCCATTTTTTTGTGCTACTGTTTTCATATTTTTAACTTGCACAGATATTACAATCCCCACAATACATGGTTATTAATTTTGCTTTAAGTACTCTGTTTGAAGAGAATGAAATGTGAGAAAAAATTTGATTATATTTACCCACATATTTAGCTTTTCTCCTGCTTTTCATTTCTTTGTGAGGATTCAAGTTTCTGATCAATATGCTTTTTCTTCAGCCTCAAATTTTCTCTTCAATGTCTTTGTAGATCTGTTAGTGATGAATTCTCTTAGCTTTTGTTTTCACCTTACCTTTAAAAAGATGTTATTGCTATGTTTAGAATTATAGATTGGACAGGGATTTCTTTCATCAGTATAAAATGTCATCATTTTTGTCTTCTAGCTTGTATAGTTTCTGACAAGTAGCTTGTGGACCTTATTATCTTTGTTCCTATATACATAATGTATTTTTTCTCCAGCCGTTCTCAAGATTTTCCTTTACCACTGATTTTCAGCAATTTGTTTATGATATGCCTTGGTTTTCTTGGTGTTGTTCTCCTTGGATTTCTTGAGATTCTTGATCTGTACATTCATAGGTTTCATCAAATTTGGAATATTTTTAGCCATTACTTCTTCATATATTTTTATTCCCTCCTTCCTCCCATATCTTCTTCTGAGACTTATGTTTACACATTTACACATGTATTTTTTTTAAATTTTATTTCATTGCCATAAGAACACAACGTGAAATCTACCTTCTTAACAAATTTTTGTGTCCATTATTGTTGACTATAGATACAATGTTGTACTACAGTTCTTTAGAGCTTATTCATCTTTCATTGAAACTTTATCACCATTGATTAGTAACTCCCAAATTTCCCTCCCCCAGCCCATGACAACCACCATTCCACTCGTTGTTTCTATGATTTTGACTATTTTAGATACCTCACATATGTGGAATCATTCAGCATTTGTCTTTCTGTGACTGGATTATTTCACTTAGCATAATGTCCTCAAGATTAATCCATGTTGTTGCACATTGCAGAATTTCCTTCTTTTTTAAAGGCTGAATAGTGTTTCATTATGTGCATATACCACATTTTCTTTATCCATTCATCTGTTGATGGGCATTTAGGTTGTTTCCACATTTTGGTTATTTTGAATAGTGCTGCAGTGAACATAAGGGTGCTAGTATCTCATCAGTACCCTGATTTCAATTCTTTTGGATAAATATCCAGGGGTGTGACTCCTGGATCATATGGTACTTCTGTTTTTAATGTTTTGAGGAACTTCTATACTACTTTCCATAGTGGCTGCACCATTTTTGCATTCCCACCAACACTGGGCAAGGGTTCCAAATTCTCCACATCCTTGCCAACATTTGTTGCCTTTTGCTCTTCAATAAAATCCATCCTGATAGGTGTTAGGTAATATCTCATTGTGGGTTTGACTTGCATTTCCCTGATAATTAATGACGTTGAGCATTTTCTCATATACCTGTTGGCCATTTGTATATCTTCTTTAGAAAAATGTTTTATTTAAGTCTTTAGCCCATTTTTTATTTGGGTTATTAGGTTTTTTTTACTATTGAGTTGTAGGAATTTCTTATATATTTTGGAGATTAACCCTTCATCAGATATATAGCTTGCAAATATTTTCTCCCATTCCATAGGTGGTCTTTTCACTCTGTTGATTGTTTCCTTTGCTGTGCAGCTTTTTAGTTTGATATAGTCTCACTTGTTTATTTTTGTTTTTGTTGCCTGTGCTTTTGGTTTCATATCCATGTAATCATTGCTAAGACCAATGTCAAGGAGCTTTTTCACTATATTTTTTTCCAGGAGTTTGACAGTTTCAGATCTTAATTTTAAGTCTAATTCATTTTAAGTTGACTTTTGTGTGTCGTCCATGATAAGGGACCAATTTTATTCTTTTCCATGTGGGTTCCATTTGTTGAAGAGACTATCCTGTCCCCCTGTGTATTCTTGGTACCTATGTTGAAGATCATTTGACTGTATATGCATGGATTTATTAGGGGGCTCTCCATTTTATTGGTCTATATGTCTGTCTTTATACCAGTACCATACTGTTTTCATTACTGTTGCATTGTACTATATTTTGAAATCAGTAAGTGTGATGCCTCCAGCTTTATTCTTCTTGCTCAAGATTGATTTGGCAATTCATAGTTTTTTGTGGTTACATGTAAATTTTAGAATTATTTTTTATATTTCTGTAAAAATATGCCTTTGGGATTTTGATAGGGATTGCATTGAATCTGTACATCACTTTAGATAATATGAACATTTAAACAATATTAAGTCTTCTAATCCATGAACACAGGATGTCTGTCCATTTATATGTCTTGTTTAGTTTCTTCCATCAATTTTTTTTTAGTTTTCAGTACACGTCTTTCTCCTCCTTAATTAACTGAATTATTCCTAGGTCTTTTATTCTTTTTGGTGCTATTGTAAAAGGGATTGTTTTCTAATTTCCTTTTCAGAAAGTTTGCTGTTGGTGTATAGAAATGGAAATTTTTGTATGTTGAATTTGTATCCTGCACTTTATTGAATGCATTTATTAGTTCTGACAGTTTTTTAAAATGCAGTCTTTAGAGTTTGCTGTATATAAGATCACGTCATTTGCAAGTAGACAATTTGACTCTTTTCCTTTCAGAATTTGATTGATTGTATTCCTTTTTTCTTGCCTAATTGCTCTTGCTAGGACTCCCAGTACTATGTTGAATAGAAGTGGCAAGAGTGGGCATACTTGCCCTGTTCCTGATCTTAAAGGAAAAAGATTTTCGTTTTTCACCATTTAAATTTTATTTTATTTAGTTTATTATAATTTATTTAACATTTCATCATGTTAGCTGTGGGCTTTTCATATATTGCCTTTGTTACATTGAGGTCATTCCTTTCTATTCCTAGTCTGTTGAGAATTTTAATCATGAAAGTGTGTTGAATTTTGTCAAATGCTTTTTTCTGTATCTATTGAAATAATCATGTGACTTTTATTGTTTGTTCTGTTAATGGTGTATAACATTAATGGATTTTCATGTGTTGTACCATACTTGCATCCCAGGGATAATCCCACTTGGTCGTGGTTTATGATTCTTTAAATGTGCTGTTGGGTTTGGTTTGCTAGTATTTTGCTGAGAATTTTAGCATCTATATTCATCAGGGATATTGACCTGTAGTTTTCTTTTCTTGTAGTATCTTTGTCTTGCTTTGGTATCAGGGTAATACTGGCCTCATAGAGTTAGGAAGTGTTCCCTCCTCTTCAAATTTTTGGAAGAGTTTGAGAAGGATTGGCATTAATTTTTCTTTACATATTTGGTAGAATTCACAAGTGAAGCTATTTGGTCTTAGGCATTTCTTTGTTGAGAGGTTTATTATTATTATTAGTGATTCAATCTCCATAATAGGTATAGTTCTGTTCAGACTTTTTACATTTTCATGTTTTAGTCTTGGTTGGTTTTATGTTTCTAGGAATTTATCCACTTCTTCTACCTTATGCAGTTTGTTGGCATTTGAATGTTTATAGTAGTCTCTTATGATCCTTTTTTATTTCTATGGTATCAGTTGTAATACTTCTTTCATTTCTTATTTTACTTTAGTCCTCTCTCTTTTCTTAGTCTAGCTAAAGGTTTGTCAATTTGGTTTATCTTTTAAAAAATCAACTCAGCTTCATTGATTTTTTCTATTATTTTTGTTTTCTATTTCATTTCTGTTCTTTGTTGTGTTGTTAGTACTACTGAGTCAATTCTGACTTCTAGTGACCCTGTGTACAGCAGAGTGGAAGCCTGGCCAGGCTTTTTGTGCCATCCTCTCACCTTTTAGCACTATATCAGGCAATACGCTACTGCTATTCATAGGATTTTCATGGCTGTTTTTTTCAGAAGTGGGTAGCCAGGGCCCTCTTCCTAGTCTGAGTTTGTAAGTTCCCGTGAAACCTGTTCACTATGGGTAACACTGCTGGTATTTGAAATACCAGTGACATAGCTTTTAGCATCACAGCAATACACAGCCATCACAGTATGACAACCAATAGATGGGTGGTGTGGTTCCTTGACCAGGAAACAAACCCAGGCTGCAGTGGTGAGAGAACCAAATTTTAACCACTAGACCACCAGTTTCTGCTCTAAGCTTTGTTATTTCATTTCTTCTTTTTCTAGCTCCTTGAGGTGTAAAGTTAGTCTGTTTATTTGAAATATTTCTTCTTTTTAAAGGTAGGCATTTATCACTATGATCTTCCCTCTTACTACTATTTTTGCTGCATCCCATAAGTTTTAGTACGTTTTCATTTTCATTTGTCTCTATGTATTTTCTCACTTGTCTTTGATACAATGTTTTTTTTAAGAGAGTGTTGTCAAATTTCCTAGTTTTCCTTCTGCTATTGATTTCTAGTTTCACTCTATTATGGTCAGGAAATATACTTGGTATGATTTCAGTCTTCTCAAATTTGTTACAATTTATTTTCTAACCTAATGTGTGATCTATCCTGGAGAAAGATCCATGTATGCTTGAGAAGAATGGTATTCTGTTGATGTTGGGTGCCATGTTCTGTATGTATCTGTTAAGTCAACTTGGCCTATAGTGTTACTCAAGTGCTCTCTTCCCTATTGACCTTCTGTCTGGATGTTCTATCCATTATTGAAAGTGGGGTATTTAAGTCTCCTCCTATTATTGTATTGCTGTCTATTTCTCCCTTCAGTTCTGTCAGTGTTTGCTTTATATATTTAGGTGCTCTGATGTTGGGTGCATATATATTTTAATTGTAATTGTAATATCTTCCTGGTGGAATGACCCTTTTATTGTTGTATGATTTTTTGTTTGTTTCTTCTGACAGTTTTTGACTTGAGGACTATTTTGTCTGATATATCAGACATAATCTGACTTAGCAGTTTAATCTGTTGGAATATAAAAACACCAACATGCAAGAATAAGCATATAAGGACATTTATTGCACTAGTTTGCAGCAACAAAGAAATAACGTGAATACTCAGCTTGGGGAGAATGAGTAGGATATATTATGGCATTGCTGTTACTAGGTTCCTGTTTTATTCTGCAGGTATTTTTTACAAAATCAGAAAAGGTGCACAAGAGACATACCAACCAAATACAAATATGCAGACCTCATTTAAATCCTGACTCAAATAAACCAACTAAAATCATTAAAATCTGAAAAATTAGTGGATATTAAACACTTATCTGTTCAAGATACATACTGAAATATGTAGAGGGGAAGTGATATGATATACTGGTTTGGCTTTAAAATGTCCCAGCCAAAACTATTTGGAAGATGATTCAAGAAAGGCAAATAATGTGTGATTATTAAACATATGTGATGGGTGGCTGGCCCTGTGGCATAGTGGTTAAGTTTGGCACACTCCACTTCAGTGGCCCAGATTCGCAGGTTAGGATCCCAGGTGTGGAGCTACACCTCTTGTTAGCCATGCTGTGGTGGCGACCCACATACAAAATAGAGGAAGATTGGCATGAATGTTAGCTCAGGGCTAATCTTCCCCATGCAAAAAGAGGAGGATTGGCAACAGATGTTAGCTCAGGGCAAATCTTCCTCAGCAAAAAAAAAAAAAAAATGTGATGGGTACATTGCTGTTCATTTTACTATTCTATTTTTGTATATTTTTGAAATTTTCTACAATAAAAAGTTTAAAAAAACAAAGCAAGTTACATATAAATGGTTATCCCATTAAAACATACTATTATTAGACTCAAATGTGGACCATATTTGAGAATAGAAGAAAACATCAAAAGATAATAACCAAAGTTTTAACAGTATATGGGTGGGAGATAGTGAAGTTGATTTTTTTTTTTTAATTTTGCACTATTTCTTTGGTATGGAGTAAACTTTATTATGTAACTTTCTAAGAGGAATTTAATGACTTTTGAAAAGAATTGTATGCACGTAAGGAAAATAAAGCTTAATTTTGAAGATATGATATTATCAATATCTCTTCAAGGAGCAACTAAGCAGTATTGCAGCCACAACTTGTCTTTACTAATCCTTTTCTTAGTGTACATTTCTACCCACTGCCAACTACCTGAAAAGGGAAACTGTTTCAAAATTTGGTTTATGAAATAAACATAACAATGCTGAGATAATTCATATTCATTCAAGTTTCTACTGTTAATCTTGTAAGAACAGCATCAAGAATAAAAACCTTACTAAGTTCATCTAGATGATGAAGTAGGGAAAGGGTTGTATAAATTTGAGCTAGAGGGGTTGTTCCTAAGTAGTGTAGTGACTGATTGTAGAACAGAAAAGCTCTACACCACCCACCAAATTTAACTGCCATATGCCTTAATTTCCTTGTATAATTATTCCTTTTGGTCAAGAAGGGATTTCTCAAAGTGTGTTCACAACCCAAAGATATTAAGTATGGAAGGGAAGGGATTCATGGTCAGGATGCAAAACAATGAGTTGAATAAAGGTAATTTTTCTTTATTGCAGGTCTTCTCACAAGCTTTTAATTTGGCTTGTTCAAACTGAAATTCATTTTACCAATAAGGTAATTTAGTTATGCACTGCCTTATAAGCAATGAGGCAGAACTCTCTTCTCCAATGGTATTTGAGAGATTATTTTTTGAATGTATTTTGGGAAACTCTGGTTCAGGGTACTTTCTGCAAAAGGCTGCTAACATGCAAATATGTTACTTGCATACAAATATGCATACAAATATGTATTATTGATGTAGTGTACAACATCCTACTTACATTTCATTATTTACATTTTTTTTAAATTTAGTTTTGCAATAATGGTAATCCCTGAATTGTAAATGACTTAGAGATGATGGCATAGTTTGTCCAACTTGAGAAGAGAATGCACAACTGCACTGGCATCACAGAAGTTACATTAATGATTTGGGGAGTTCTAATGGTTCTCAATCATCCAATCATCCTTATCCTGGTTTTATTTGCAGTTTAAAAATGGTGACTTAACATTTGGAACATATATGTAAACCACTGTTTTTCAGAGTGGGGATAATGAACAGTATTAAGTTGTGAAGACAGCCAAGTGGGCTGCAGTGTTTATTACAAGGTAATAGAAAACAGCAGAGTGTATCATGTATAGAAAAGGTAAGTATTGGCTTGGGAACATTGTTTCAATTATGCTATCAATGGCGGTTATTTTACTCTTATTACTATTATTTTATTTTACTAATTTTTATGTATGTTAGGTACAAATACATTTCATTATTTATCATCATAGTATCTGTTCCTCAAGTGTAGAAGGAAAACATAATTCATACTTTATAATGTTCAAAATTATTGCATACACAAACATATCTCCTAATTAATTACCTGTTAACTGGGCTTTAAATGTTTTATATTATTCAAAAGTCCCTGAGAGAAGTCATGTAGGTGGTTTAAGTTGAATTTAAATTGTATTTGGGAAAATTGGTTAGGGTATTTGAATGGGCTGGAAACATCATTTTTCTTATTTATAAAAGAATGGGATGTAAGCTCTGAAATTTGGGCATCTGAAAATTTACTATTCAACATATTATCAGGAATGGATTAGATTCAGATAATGAGGAAAACCTGTACTGGGTACATTTTGTTTTGATTTCTCATTTAAGACAATAATTAATAGGTTTTTTTTTTTTAATGGAGCTACCTTGGCTATCATTTTGTTGATAAATTCTTTTTTCCTTAAAGTAGTAATTAGAAAATGTGGAATAATGACTTCTGCTTTTGGAATTTGATAAAAATCACCTCTCCTTGAGTTTATAAAAAAGCTCTACAACCCTAAAGAAATTTGTTCCATAAAGTTCCTTTCCAGTGTAATTTTAAAAAAATTTTTATTGATGTCTTAATAGATTATAATATTCTGGGGTTTTAGTTGTACATTATTATTTTCCGTCACCATATGAGTGCATCCCTTCACCCCTTGTGCCCACCCCCAACCCCCTTCCCCCTGGTAACCACCAACCAATTCTCTCTGTCCGTGTGTTCATTTAAATTGCACATATGAGTGAAATCACGTGGTGTTTGTCCTCTCTCTGGCTTATTTCACTTAACATAATACTCTCTAGGTCCATCCATGTTGTTGCAAATGGGACAATTCTGTCTTTTTTTTTATAGCTGAGTAGTATTCCATTGTATATATATACCACATCTTCTTTAACCAATCATCAGTTGAGGGACACTTGGGCTGCTTCCACTTCTTGGCTATAGTGAATAATGCTGCAATGAACATATGGGTGCGTAAGCCTCTTGGGATGGTTGATTTCATATCCATTGGGTAGATGCCCAATATTGGGACTGCTGGATCATAAGGTCCAATTTCTATTTTTAATTTTTTGAGGAATCTCCATACTGTTTTCCATAGAGGCTGCACCAATTTGCATTCCCACCAGCAGTGAATTAGGGTACCCGTTTAACCATAACCTCTCCAACATTTGTTGTTTTTTGTCTTGGTGATTATAGCCATTCTAATGGGTGAAAGGTTATATCTTAGCATAGTTTTGATTTGCATTTCCCTGATGATTAGTGATATTGAACATCTTTTCATGTGTCTGTTGACCATCTGTATATCTTCCTTAGAAAAATGTTCATATCCTCTGCCCATTTTTTGATTGGGTTGTTTTTTTATTGTTCAGTTGTCTGAGTTCTTTACATATTATACAGAATAATCCCTTGTCAGATATACGATTTGCGAATATTTTCTCCCAGCTGGTGGATTGTCTATTCATTTTGATCCTGGTTTCATTTGCCTTGTAGAAGCTGTGTAGTCCAACGAAGTCCCAGTTGTTTATCTTTTCTTTTGTTTCCCTTGTATGAGTAGACATGGAATCCAAAAGGATCCCTTTATGGCAATGTCAATTAGTGCACTGCCTATATTTTCTTCCAGGAGTTTCATAGTTTCAGGTCTCACTTTCAGGTCCTTAATCCATTTTGAGTTGATTTTTGTGTGTTGCGATAGAAGATGGTTTACTTTCATTCTTTTGCATGTGGCTGTCTAATTTTCCCGGCACCATTTATTGAAGAGACTTCCCTTACTCCATTAGATCTTCTTTGATCCTTTCTTGAAGATTAGCTGTCCATAGGTGTGTGGTTTTATTTCTGGGCTTTCAGTTCTGTTCCATTGATCTGTGTCTGTTTTTGTACCAGTACCATGCTGTTTTGATTACTATAGCTCTATAGTATATTTTGAAATCAGGGACTGTGATGCCTCCAGCTTTGTTTTTTTTTAGGATTGCTTTAGCTCTTGGGGTCTTTTGTTGCCCCATACAAATTTCAGTATTTTTTTGTTCTATTTCTATAAAGAATGTCATAGGGATTCTGATTGGCATTGCATTGAATCTGTAGATTGCTTTAGGTAGTATGGACATTTTAACTATGTTTATTCTTCCAACCCATGTCCATGGAACTTTTTCCATTTCTTTATGTCTTCATCGATTTCTTTCAATAGTGTCTTATAGTTTTCATTGTATATGTCTTTCACCTCCTTGGTTAAATTTACTCCCAGATATTTTATTCTTTTTGTTGCGATTGTAAATGTAATTGTCTTTTTGAGTTCTCTGTTAGTTCATCATTAGCGTATAGAAATGCAACTGGTTTTTGTAAGTTGATTTTATACCCTGCCACTTTGCTGTAGTTGTTGATTATTTCTAGTAGTTTTGCAATGGATTTTCTGGGGTTTTCTATGTATAAGATCATCTCATCTGCAAATACTGAGAGTTTCACTTCTTCGTTATCTATTTGGAGTCCTTTTATTCATTTTTCTTGCCTAACTGCTCTGGCCAAAACCTCTGGTATTATGTTGCATAGGAGTAGTGAGAGTGGGCACCCTTGTCTTATTCCTGCCCTCAAAGAATGGCTTTCAGTTTTTCTCCATCGAGTAGGATGTTAGCAGTTTGTCATATATGGCTCTTATTATGTTGAAGTACTTTCCTTCTGTACCCATTTTGTTAATAGTTTTTATCATAAATGGATGTTGGATCTTGTCAAATGCCTTCTCTGCATCGATTGAGATGACCATGTGGTTTTATTCTTCATTTTGTTAATGTGGTGTATCACGTTCATTGATTTGCAGATGTTGAACCATCCCTGTGTCGCTGGTATAAATCCCACTTGATCATTTTTGATGTATTGCTGTATTCGGTTTGCCAATATTTTGTTGAGGATTTTTGTGTCTGTTCATCAGTGATATTGGCCTGTAGTTTTTCTTCTTGTATTGTCCTTGTCTGGCTTTGGTATCAGTGTGATGTTGGGCTTATAGAATGTGTTAGGAAGTATTCCATCTTCATCTGATTTTTGGAATAGTTTGAGAAGGATAGGTATTAAATCTTCTTTGAATGTTTGGTAAAATTCTCCAGGGAAGCCATCTGGTTCTGGACTTTTATTTTTTGGGAGACATTTTATTACTGTTTCAATCTCTTTACTTGTGATTGATCTCTTCAGATTCTCTATTTCTTCTTGATTCAGTTTTGGGAGGTTGTATGCATCAAGAATTTGTCCATTTCCTCTAGGTTGTCCAATTTGTTGGCATATAGTTTTTCATAGTATTCTCTAATAATCCCTTGTATTTCTGTGGTATCTTGTCATTTCTCTTTCATTTCAAATTTTATTTATTTGAGTCTTCGCCCTTTTTTTCTTACTCAGTCTGGCCAAGGGCTTGTTGATTTTATCTTCTCAAAGAATGAGCTGTTTGTTTCATTGATTCTTTCTACTGTCTTCTTGGTTTCTATTTCATTTATTTCCACTGATTTTTTAAATTTCCCTCCTTATGCTGATTCAGGGCTTTGTCTGTTCTTCTTTTTCTAGTTCTGTTAGGTGTACTTTAAGGTTATTTATTTGGAATTTTTCTTATTTGTTAAGGTGTGCTTGTATTGCTATGAATTTCTTGCTCAGGACCGCTTTTGCTACATCCCATATGAGCTGGTATGGAGTATTTTCATTTTCATTTGTCTCAGATATTTTTTGATTTCTCCTTTAATTTCATCAATAATCCATTAGTTGTTCAGGAGCATGTTGTTTAGTCTACACATTTTTGTCCCTTTCCCAGTTTTTTTCTTGCAGTTGATTTCTAGTTTCATAGCATTATGATCAGAAAGATGTTTGTAATAATTTCAATCTTCTTAAATTTATAGAGGTTTGCCTTGTTTCCTAATATATGGTCTATCCTTGAGAATGTTCCATGTGTACTTGAGAAGAATGTGTAATCTGCTATTTTTGGGTAGCGTGCTCTGTATCTATTAAGTCCATCTAGTCTATTGTTTTGTTTAAGTCCATTATTTCCTTATTAACTCCTTGGATGATCTATCAATTGATGTAAGGGGGTTATTAAGATCCCCTACTGTTGTGTTGTTGCTAGTATCTGCTGTTAAGTTTTTTAGTAGTTGTTTTATGTAGTTTGGTGCTCCTGTGTTGGGTGCGTAGATATTTATGAGTGATATGTCTTCTTGGTGAAGTGTCCCTTTTATCATTACATATTGCCCTTCTTTGTCTCTCATTGCCTTTTTTATCGTAAAGTCTACTTTGATATAATTATGGCAACTCCTGCTTCCTTTTGTTTGCCATTAGCTTGGAGTATTGTCTTCCATCCTTTTACTTTGAGTCTGTGTTTGTCTTTAGAGCTGAGATGCGTTTCCTGGAGGCAGCAAATCATTGGATCTTGGTTTTTAATCCATCACGCCACTGTGTCTTTTGACTGGAGAATTCAATCCATTCACATTTAGAGTGATTATTCACATATGAGCGTTTAATGTTGCTATTTTATTGTTCATTTTCTGGTTCTTTTGCATTTCCTTCATTTCTTGTCCCATGTGTTTCGGACTGCCCATTCAGTTTGGTAGTTCTGCATGATGATTCTCTTAGCTGTCTCTTCATTTGTCATATGTTGTTCTTTTCTGGTTGCTTAGTGGTTACCATGAGGTTTATATAAAAGATCTTGTGGATGACAGAGTCCATTTGCTGATGCGTCTTGTTCCCTAAGACTAAGTCAATTCGATCACTTTCCTCTTCCCCTTCTAATTTGTTGTTGTCATTACTTATTCCATCTTGTGTCATGAGTGTTTACAGTGATGAGTTTAAATTCATTTTTTATGTTTTCCAACTGCAGTTTTCCTGGTTTAGTCTCCTTGTTATTCTTCTTGCTCAAAACTTTGTATCCCCCTTTTTTTTGTTCGTTTTTTTTTTTTTTTTTTTTTTTTTGCAGGCCTAAGGGCCTTCTTAGGCATTTCTTGCAGTGGAGGTCTTGTGGTGATGAAATCCCGGAGCTTTTGTTTATCAGGGAGAGGTATTATTTCTCCATCATGTTTGAAGGACATTTTCGCTGGATAAAGTGTTCTTGGCTGAAGCTTTTCGTCTTTCAGGATTTTGAATGTATCATTCCAGTCTCTCCTAGCCAGTAGAGCTTCTGTCGAGAAATCAGCTGAGAGCCTGATGGGGTTTCCTTTGTATGCTATTTTGTTTTCTTATTTAGCTCCCCTTAATATTTTTCTTTGTCCTTGACTCTTGCCAGCTTTCCTACTATGTGCTGTGGAGTTAGTCTTTTCCTGTTTATATATTTAGGTGATTTATTGACTTCATTCACTGTTCTTTCCAACTCTTTCCCAGGTTTGGAAAGTTCTCAGCTATTATTTCTTTGAACAAACTCTTTGTTCCTTTTTCACTTTCTTCTCTTTCTGGAATACCTATTATCTTTCTTTTCCTAATTGAGTCTGATATTTCTTGAATAATTTCTTCATTTCTTTTTAGTCTTAATTCTCTCTCCTCCTCTCTCTGGAGTGTCTCTTCATGGCTATCCTCGATAATGCTAATTCTTTCCTCCATATTGTCGGTTCTGCTCTTTAAAGACTCCAGGTTTTCCTTTATCTCATCCATTGTGTTTTTCATCTCCAATATTTCTGATTGGTTTTATGGTTTCAATCTCTTTTATGAAGAAATTCCTGAATTCGTTGAATTCTCTGTGTTCTCTTGTAATTTGTTGAGATTTTTTATGATAGCTATTTTGAATTCTCTGTGCCTTCAGGGTTGATTTCTGGGTGTTTGTTATTTTCCTCTTGATCTGGAAATTTAAGATACTTTTGCATAGAGCTGGCTGATTTACCTTCACTATTCTTCATCTTGATAAAATTTCTGGTCCTGCAATTTCCACCTGCCACCACTGGGTGGAGGTCATGAGCTTTGTGTTCTGAGCTGCTGCAGTCCCTGGAGGGATTGTGCTGAAGCGCAGGGCATGTGGCAAGAGGGGCTCTCTATTTCACCTGCCCAACCTGGGGGCTCCTTTCTCCCTATCTTGGGGCATTGACTGCATCCCCACAACAGTGCCTCGTCACTTCCTGGTGGGGATCTCTTGACAGTCTGTGAGAGCACCTGGAGGGCAATAGCTTTCCCTACAGAGGGCTGCCCCTTCCCCCCACCGTCTGAGCTGTGCTGTCTTTGCTGATCAGATGAGGAGGGTGAGTATATCTCACCTCTCCTCAGGTTCTTTCGGGCTTCCCACACCTCCACTGTCTGATGTACCGCAGCATGGATTTCTTATACGTCCTTTGTAGTGTTTGATTGACCTGTTGGTATGTGAATGATGTTTTTATTGTCTCTTAGGGGGCAGAGATTTAAAGAGGGAATCTCACTTCACCATGGTGCTGCCATCACTCCAGTATGAATTTTCTGATGCAGCAAAATTTATGAGCTCTGAAATGAAGGCCTTCATATCCTTATGTTCAAATGCTTTTGTCATAGAATTATCTAGTGTTCATAAAGGGATAAATGGTAATAAAATGCTTACATCTTTTTACTGTACTCATAAAATATTCCTACCACTTGACTACTCTAATAGCATATAACATTGATGATATCAATGGTAATAACACTGAGTATCAGATACTGTCCAAAGGAAATTACATGTGTTTAATCATTATAATACATATTATATAGTATATATATAATACAGTATTTTATACATAAAGAACCTGAGGCACAGAGGGCTTATGTAACTTATCCAAGTTCACAGTAAAGAAATGGTGAAATAGAGATGGTGCTGAATAAAGGATATAATTCAACACTACATTCCAGGGTTATAAAGACTTTTAAAAAATGTTTCATGGGTTCCAGAAGTCATTTCTGCATTCATTAGGTTAATACAGGCTTTGTAAAAATGAGCTGATTTTGAGCACAAGCAAAAGGATGTTCTACATTCATTACAAATATAACATAGCATATGTTCTCTAATATTCCAGAGCTGTTGAAGACAGGTGAGGTTTCTTATATTAAATCACATTCAAAGCTTTCTCAATTATGAAGCCTCATATGTTGAGTGAGTTGTGAATGACGTCTAAAGTCCTTACCACATTGGACACATGCATAGGGTTTCTCACCAGTATGGATCCTTTGATGTAGAGTAAGCTCTGAGCCACGACTAAAGGCCTTCCCACATTCTTTACATTCATAGGGTTTCTCACCAGTATGAGTTCTTAGATGTTCAGTAAGGTGTGCGCCACGAATAAAGGCCTTCCCACATTGTTTACATTCATAGGGCTTTTCACCTTTATGAATTCTCTGGTGTTCACTAAGTTGTGAGCCATAAATAAAAGCCTTGTCACATTCCTTACATTTGTAGGGTTTTTCACCTGTATGAATTCTCTGATGATATGTAAGTTGTGTGGCACGAAAAAAGGTCTTCCCACATTCCTTGCATTCATAATGCTTCTCACCATGTATTTTCTCATGTTGAGTAAGATATGCACCACGAATAAAGGCCTTTCCACATTCCTTACATTCAAAGGGTTTCTCACCTGTATGAATTCTCTGATGTTCACTAAGTTGTTTGCCACAAATAAAGGCCTTCTCACATTCTTTACATTTGTAGGGTTTCTCACCTGTATGAATTCTCTGATGTTGAGTAAGATTAGAATTAGAAATAAAGGCTTTCCCACATTCCTTGCATTTATAGGGTCTCTCACCTGTATGAACTCTCAGATGGTAAGTAAGTTGTGAGCCACGAAAAAACGCCTTCCCACACTCTTTACATTCATAGGGTTTCTCACCTGTATGAACTCTCTGATGCTCATTAAGTTGGGAGGCACATAAAAAGGCCTTCCCACATTCTTTACATCTGTAAGGCTTTTCACCAGTATGAACTCTTTGATGATATGTAAGGTGTGAACCAAGAATAAAGGCCTTTCCACATTCCTTACACTCATAAGGTTTCTCACCACTATGAATTCTCTGATGGTAAGTAAGTTGAGAGCCAAGAATAAAAGCCTTCCCACATTCCTTACATTCATAGGGTTTTTCACCACTATGAATTCTCTGATGGAGAGTATATTGTGAGCAATAACTAAAGGCTTTTCCACATTTCTCACATTCATACGGTTTCTCTCCTGTATGAACTCTCTGATGTTCAGTGAGCTGTGAACCACGAATAAAGGCCTTCCCACATGCTTTGCATTGATAAGGTTTTTCATTAGTATGAATTTTCTGATGTTGAATCAGATCAGAACTACGACCAAAGGCCTTCCCACATTCCATACACTCATAAGGTTTCTCACCATTCTGAATCCTCTGATGTTGAATATAGGTTAGCTTTTTGCTGAAGGTCTTCCTACGTTTCTCAACTTCAGAGTGTTTCTCTTTATTGTGATTTTTCTCGTGTTGAATAAGGCATGACAGGTAGCTGAAAGCTTGTTTACATTCCTTACACTTGTACAATTTTTCTTTGGAAAGATTTATCTGATGAAGGGCACAGGATGTGGGACGACTTCGAGTGGCCTTTTCTTCACAGGTAATTTTCATGTCCATGTAAAGTCCTTCCTTACTTTTCTGTTGACCCTCAAACTTGTCTTTGCACTCCAGATTGTCTCCAAGACCACTGTGCTCAAGGTTATGGCTGATAGGTTTCCTCATATTCTTCCATTGCAGTGATTCCATTTCATAAGTTCCCTTTTCTGGAGATGACTTTTTGGTCTCACAACCAGATTCCGAATCTGTAAGATAATAAGAATGCAAATTTCTGCTGTTTTTGCTTACAAGAAGAAATGAAACTTTGAAGGTAAAAATGAGAGCTAAAATGAAAATTCTCATTAGAATAGAGTGGCTTAAACAGTGCTATAGTATTTTGTGCAATTAAAAAAAAGCACAAGGAGAGAACACAGAATGACAGGAGTTTATAGGGAGGAAAGTAATTAGGAATACAGATTAAGTCAGTGGTTCTCAAACTTTGGAGTGGATTAGAATCACCACAGCTTATAAAATAATAACAAAACACCCCTCTGACCACATCCACTGCTACCACCCGAGGCCAGGCTGCCCATCTCTCACTGGTCTGTCTGCTTTCAACCTTGCCCCTACGATTTTTCTTCACACAGCAGCCAGAGGAATCTTTTTAAAATGAACTCCATATCACATTACTCCCCTACTAAAAATCTTCTGAGGTGACCATCTCAGAATAAAACCCCAAGTCCTACTTACTATGGCCCACAAGACCCTATGTGAGTTTGCTTTGGCCACTTCTCTAATGTCATCTCTTACCACTCCCCTAACTATTCATTTTGCTCTTACCGCAGTGGCCTCCTTACTGTTCAAAAATGCCAAGCACATGCCTGCCTCCATGTTTACTTTTTGGAATGCTCTTCCCCCAGGTATCTGCATGGTTCGCTCACTCTTTTCAGTTTTCTGCTGAAACGTCACATAATCAAAACATCAAATATATAATTGCACTTATATTGCATGTATCACTAATGGATATACTATTTTTAAAGTTTGTGCCTTGTCTGTCTCCCCCATGCTTAATCAAACAGGACTTTGTTTCATTCTCTGCTTTATTTCTAGTGCCTAGAACCATTACTTGCACATTGTCAACACTCAATATTTGTTACCAATTTAAAAAATGCAAATGTTCCTTCATTCATCAGAATAATTTCCCCAGATGCTTCTGACATAAAAGAAAGTTTGAGAATGAAACTTAAAACTTTTCAATGGTTTACCCTTGTACTTAGAATAAAATCCAAACTCCTGTTCATGGCCTACAAGCCCTTGCATGATCCATTCCTTAATTACCTTTTTGACCTCATTTTGAACCACAACTATCTTCAGGAACAATAGTCTAACCTTATTGGCTTTATTTAAGTTTCTGGAACATAAATTCTTTTCCATTTAAAGCTCCTTCACATGCTGTTCTATCTGCCAGAAATGCTCTCTGCATGGCCAGCTCCTTTTTGTCCAAAATATTCTAACTTAAATGCCAGCTGCTCAGAAAGACTATCCCTGAAAATTCTAATTGGGTCCATGCCATGTCTTTATTCTCCATACCTGTACCTTATTCCTCATTCTTGTTTCAATTTTTGCAATTCTAGAATTATATTTCACTTATTTCTGTTAATCTTCCTACTCCTCAGGCTTCACAAGTGTAGAAATAATATGCCTATTTATAGCTATTCCCCAGCACACAGAAAGTATATATAGGGTTTTCTTTTTCCCTTCATGCATTTTTTTGGTTCTTCCTTTCCAGTGCTTTCTACTCAAGGCCAAACGTTCTCATATTTCCCAGAAAAGTATTTCTATAATGTTCTAGAAATAGTGATATTTACACAATAAAGAAAATGTTATGTTATTCTGAATAAAGTTGGGAAGACACATATAATTTTCAAATGTAGAGGAACACTATCTGATGTGACTGGAGCACCAGGTACACCTCTGACATTGTATATGGGCTGCAGAATGTAACAGAGGGGGAGGGGAGAGAAAGTAAACACATCTCAGTAAATTCAGGTTTAAACATCTTTTGGTAATAAGAGTCAGACATCTGAGGAAAACAGAAAAGCAGAAAGAAACTAAACAAAAACAAACCCAGAAAACCCCACACAGCTCAGTTTAACACCAACTCATGTCAGCAGAATGTACTAGGATGAGAATATCTGGCTTTTCCTTTGTTTCTGTCCGAGAAGCACAATATGGTTTACAAAATACTAAGAAAGAAACCAATTGGAATATGGTGATTAAGGGAATAGTGTAAGGGACCAAATAAATCCAACTTAGACCCAAAACTGCTCTCCATGTTATAGTAACAGGATAATATAAAAGGGAAGACATATATATCTAATGATTCTGGAGTAGGAGGTACTGTGGGACCACACAGGGTAAGGTGCTAAATGGCAACCTAGTGGGATAAAGAAAGTGAAGATAAGAACACCCAAGTCAGAACTGTACTAAGGGTGAGGAATATGTATGAAAATGTACTCAATTAAATAGTAGTACTTTTTATTGTCATTAAATTAATGGACGAATAAATGGGAAAATTGCTAATGGGGTGATGACTGAAAACAACAAAATGAAATCTGAAAAGCAGAAGTCATTTTCAGAGGCCCCTTTTATTCTTACCCCCACTTGAGTCTGCTGAGTCTATCTCCTAAATAGGGTTTTGTTTTGTTTTGTTTTTGCCAAGGAAGATTCACCCTGAGCTAACATCTGTTGCCGATCTTCCCCTCTTTTGTATGTGGGCTGCTACCACATCATGGCCACTGACGAGTGGTGTAGGTCCACACCTGGGAACCGAACCCTGGCCACTGAAGCACAGCATGCCAAACTTAACCACTAGAGCACCGGGGCTGTCACCCTGAATAGCTCTTGAATCTGTTTCCCCAACACCACTACCAACACTCTGAGGAAGCCCAAAGCACCTCTCATTTGAAGCACAGTAACCTACACAGTAAGGTCATGAGACCCTTTCTTCTAATCTGCCTCTGGCACAGTGATATTTTAAATATGTAAATCATGTTATGTCACTGTCCTACTTAAGATTCTTCATTAACTCGAAAATGCTTCAGGGATAAAATTCAAACCTGTTAGTAGTGTTTTTCAAACTGCTTTTGACTGCAACCATAACAAGAAATACATGTTATATTATGACCGAGTATACATACACAGTTGTACACCAAACAAAAAAATCATTAAATAATCTTTGCTACATGTGATGCATTTTGATATTTCCTCTTCTGTGTTATTTAAGAAACAAAACAAAACCAAGAAAATAAAAACAAATGCTGTCACAACCTACCACGTCATTTCTATAACTCCTAGAAGGTTCTGCCTGGCTCCTGCCAGCCTCTCCAAACTCACCCCTGGCACCTCTCCCTCTCTAGGCTGCAGCCACGAGGGCCTTCTTTGAATACCTCTTATACATCAAGCTCCGTCCTCCGATGGCCTTCAGGGCTCTGTTCCCTCTGCCAAGAATGTTCTTTCCTCCACTCTCAGCCTCCCTACCTGCTTTCCATCCTTTCAGGGCTCAACTGAAACTACATGGACCTCTGCAATTCCTGAGAAGCCTTCCCCAATGCCAGACTCCTAGCAATGCTGCACCTGTAATTCTCTCTTAAGACAACCCCTCCACCCACTGCAGCCTACAAGGGAGGCCCCTGTAGCCTTGGGCAGGGGTAAGACCTCCACAACCTGCTGTTAAGGCTGGCTTTTCCTGGGAGGTCTTGAGTTCCATAAACTCTTAGTGTGATAGTCCCATACACTTAGGTTATAATAGGAATAAATTCCCACCTTCCCCAAAGACCAAGTCCCACTCAGGACCAATCCTGTAATACCTGACATCTCTGGGTATCCCAATATCCCTGAAAAGCCCTGGCTGAGTCCTTGGTCATCACTAGGACTTTCATCCCATTCCAGGTCTGGACATCCTCTATTGTGACCCAATGTTCTACTGCACTCTAACCAGTAGGCCTTCTAGAACTCACACTATACTTTCTACAGATACTCTATAACCTCAACCTCCCTTTTTATTGTTCTCTTCACCTTCTTGCTCTGATTGAAACACTGAGCACACTGCTTCCCCTGAAGCAGTGTTCTCCTTCACCTCACTCCACCCACTCTCTCCCACAATAGACATAATAGACCTTGTTATTACCAATAACAACACCTCCAAAAGCTCAGTTTTGAGCAACTATCCTTTCTGACCACTACCACCCACATTTCTAGCTCAATTACTCTTGTACTATCTCTGCAATATTATCTCCATCTCAAAAACTTTCCTTTCAAATCAAAACAAAACAACCTCTCCTTTGATTTGATGGTTCACCCCGCAGCTCCTATCCATTTACTATACTCCTTCCTGGCAAAACTTCTCGAAAGAGGTGTCTGTACTTCCTATCTGTACTTTTTTTTTTCTCTTTCTCTCCCACTCTCAATTAACATTTTGCCATATTTCCTTCCAGGGTTTTTTCCTTGCACTTTTACACAGTTGAAATAACACTGCATATACAAACTTGAATCATACTTCTTTGTCGTAATTATTATAGCACCATTATTAAAAACTTCTAAAACATTTTAAAACTCTATTTGTCCCTTTGAGAGCCCTTCAAATGGGCCTTCAACACTGCCTGGTTGAGTTAACTCACTGTCCACTCTAGTTTTTATTGTTGGTTTATTCCTTCTCCATTCTCTTTTTAATCCTCTACAGTCAGGTTTTTGTTCCTCTCATTTCCAAACCTACTATGTCAGGTCAGCAGTACCCTTCATCTTATCAAATCCAATAGCCAGTTCTCAGCCTTCATCTTACTTGACCTCTTAGCAGCATCTTTCACAGTTAACCATGCCCTCCTTGGGTATCACTTGGCTTCCAGCACACTGCTTTCCCGATTACGAGTTACTCAGGTTTCTCAATTTCCTTTGCTGGATCATTTTCCTCTTCCCAGTTAACTGCTGGGATGCCCCCTGGTTTAGCCATTGGACTTTACCTTGCCTTCCATCTAAACCAATTCCCTCCATAATCTCATCTAGTCCCATAATACAGACAGAGATTAATCCCGTATTTATCTCTTCAGTCCTGACTACCCTCCTACAGGATTTCAAAAGCTTATTTAACTTCTCTATCAAGGATATCTAATGGGCATCTCAAATGCATAACTCTTGACTTCCTTCTGTCAGCTTCCAAACTCTGATGGCCTCTTTTCTGTTTTTTTCCTCCCCAAAGCCCCAGTACATAGTTGTATATTCTAATTGTAAGTCCTTCTAGTTCTTCTATGTGAGCTGCTGCCACAGTATGGCTACTGACAGATGAGTGGTGTGGTTCTGTACCCAGGAACCAAACCTGGGCCGCCAAAGTGAAGCACGCTGAACTCTAACCACTAGGCCATCAGGGCTGTGATGTCTCTTTCTTTTTCTAATCCTTCAGCAAATCTTATTAATTCTACCATCAAAATATGCCCAGAATATAACCCATTCTCTTCACCTCCACATATTAAACCCCATTCCAAGCCACTATTCTCTCTACTGTGGCCTCCTGAACTAGCCCTCTAACTGGTCCTCCTGCTTCTATTCTTACCCTCAGAGTATACATAACACCCAGAGTGATCTTTAAACAAAGATCTCTTACTCATCTGTACAAACCCTCCAAGGGCTCCCTATCATACTTAGAATAAAATCTCACACCTTGCAATGGCCTACAAGGCCTTATGTGATCTGATCTCTGCCTAGTTCTCTGACCTTCTCTCTAATTTCCACTTTCACTCACTGTTCTAGCCACACCGACCCTCTTACTAATCCTCAAATAAGTGAAGCTAGCCTCTCCTCAAGGCCTTTACACCTCTGTTTCCACTGTCTGAACACACACTTCCCCTATTTTTGCATGGCTAATTTCATTCAGGTCTCAGTTCAAATGTTACCTCCTCTGAGAGATCATCCCAGACCATCCTACTCTAAGAACATGGTAGGCTCTCAATATTTGTCAGCTGGAGATACCTATGCATGTTTAAATAAAAAAGAGCAACTGGAAAAAACTCAATTCAAAAAATAGATAAAAGGATTGTCTCTGGAAGAAACCAAAGATAGCTTCCTCATTAAAACAAAAGGGGAATGTAAGAGAGAGGAAGAGTGGTAAATAGGCATTGGAAGGGAAGTTCCTTTGGGAACTCATATTGATATCACCTTCCTGCTCTCCCTGGGTCCCAGGTCTTCTTTCCACAGGCCTTTGGAGAGAGCTTCACACAGACATCTGAAAGTGCTGCCACCTCACAGACCAGATGTAGCGTTATCAGCAATAGCTGCTCCTGTGTGACCAGCCCTTATTCACCTGAGCTCCGTCTTCTTGTCATGGCTTTCACCACCATCCAAGGCTCCTTCCCTTGCTCCAGTAAGGAAAACACATCTGGCTTAGGGATCGAATATCCAGCTTAAAAGAAAAGAAATGAGACACGGTCATGGTACGGGAGTCCCAGATTCAAATCCAGTCCATTGGTCATCAAAGAGAGACATTGACAGGAAGCACAGAGTAAGATGTGAAGGTCTGAAGGATGAGAAGTAAGAAGGTACACAGTGGAGCTGTCCACTTCTACCTCTAAAAAACTCAAACCTCTCCTTAGGGAATAGAAATCAGAAATTCACAATGAAGGAGGCAGAAAGTATGGGAGACAAATTCTGAATATTGTGTAAGATGATCTTACCCAGTGAGATCAGGTTGCTGTAGTTTTCCAACATCACATCCTGGTACAAGTCCCTCTGAGTGGGGTCAAGGCATTCCCACTCCTCCTGAGAGAAGTTGATGGCCACATCCCTGAAAGTCACCAACCACTGAAACAACAAACCCATTTATTATTTGTGAAAATATGGCAATGATTTTGAGGTGAAATAAGAAAAGAAGGAGGAGGGTGTTGAAGGAAGGGGGTGACACAATAAACAGGCCATGACTGAACACCTGTAACACTGAAGGAAACTAGGTGCCTGAACTGTAGTGTCAACAGGACAGCGATCACTCCTATTGCCACAGACAAAACTTCCTATGTATAATACACAAAAGGTCTGGGAATAAAAAAGGCCAGATGGATGCAGTTTCCCAATTAAATGAAATAGTTTGTGCAAGCACACAGCACACTAAGCTTTCACATTCTCAATAAATAATAAATTTGCAATAAATATGAGTTATTTCATTCTCTTCTCCCTTTAAAAAAAAAGATAGACAAAATTGATGAAATCTTTCCAAACAATTTTTAACAAATCTCTAGGCTAGAACATAGAATTTGGATATAACTTAAGAATTTGTTGAAGATTCAAATTCATAAAGTCAAAATATTATGTCATTACATATAATGGACACATCCACTCAATGGATACTTCCATTTTATGGATGAAGTGATCTACTTATTTGGGAACATTTAAATTAAATTTTGTAATGTCTTTGAGCTCTGAGAATCTACAATTCTCAAGAGAGCATGCATCTGGCAGATTTTCGTTGCTCCTACTTTCTGTGTTCCTAGGCTACAGCAAGCTGATGGATGCCAGTCTAGGTACACACAGGCATTGCTCAGGACCGACACACTCTGGCCAGCTCCAAGGTGAACCTGACTGCTGATCATCCTCTTATTGGTTCCTGGGCAAGAGGAGTGTGGTAGGTAGAATAATGGCCCCCCCAAAGATGTCTACATCCTAATCCCTGCAACCTGTTACCTTACATGGCAAACGGGACTTTGCAGATGTGATTAAAGTTGAGGATCCTGAGATGGGGAGATTATCCTGGATTATCTGGTTGGGCCCAATGTAATTACAAGGGTATTTTAAGTGATGGAGGGAGAAGACTCAGAGAAGCAGCTGTGATAATGAAAGCAGATATCAGAGTGATGTGATTGCTGGCTCTAGAAGGAACATAGACCTACCAACACCTTGATTTTAGCCTTGTAAGAAAATAAATTTGTGTTGTTTTAAGCCATTAAGTTTGTAGTAGTTTGTCACAGCAGCAACAGGAAACTATACAACAGGCAAGATCTTGTCCTTCTCAGGACTCAGCTCCCCACCCAGTCTTAAAAGTCTTACAGAAAATCTCACCACACAGAGAGACTGGGAACATCCAGCAGAAATGCTGTCACTTCCAAGTGGAAAACCTAGGTTTGCAGAGAGGATCGAAGTTTGCCATGTGTTCCATTTAACCAACTCACCAACCATCATATTAACTGCTCTTAAGGGGAGATATTTCTGCTTCCTTAGGGCTCCTGGCAGAAAACTTTACATGTAAAAAATGTAAAATGATCTGAATAAACATCTAAACACTGTTTGGTGAGGGGAAAAACATTTAGAGAAGAATGGAGCTCTTTGCTATGATCACTCACTGGAATGGGAGAAGTCTGGGAACAGTTCCCTTAGAGGACTAAGTAAGGCAGAAACTTTTGGGATAAATAAATCTGTTGTTCACATCACACAACAAAATGATTGCACTTCAAGAAGGAAAGAAGAAAGAGCAACTCACGTGGGGCATGGTTTTTAGAACTGTCAGAACTGATCAATTTTTGGGTTCCTCTCCCGGAGATGTGTAGAGTCCAGAGACAGCAGGGCTGGAGAAGGAAAAAGAAGCCATGAAATCAGACTTGCCTCAGAGCCCACAAAATGAGTATCTCGGAACTACTTTTATTTCCCCTCTTTGAGGGGCTTTGGAAATATATCAGCCCTCCTACAAATCCAATAGAATCCAGCTACGGCAGCAGGAATTCAGGCCAGACTTTTCCTTAAACCCCATGATGCTAAACAGGACTCTAGAGGGTGCTAGTTTTCCAGGGCATCTTACATCTCTAGGATAGGGTCATGCCCAGGGATCCCTGCGGAGCACAGCTTCCCCAGGTCCCACACACTAAGTACGATGCTTTGCTCCCACAGCTTAAGAGCTCGGTCCCACAAGACTGCTCCTGACTTCAGAAGCCAATCACAAATCCCAAGACCTGCGCACTCCTGGCCGACCAGCTATAAATTGGGCGCTCCCACAGTCCTCTCCTAAGGTTCGATACTTTGCTAGGATAGGCATTTTACTCAGGAAGGCATTTTACTTATATTTACCAATTTATTATGAGGGATAAAACTCAGGAACAGCCAAATGGAAAAGATGTATAGGGCAAGGTATGGGGGAGGGAGGGTGCTCAGAGCTTCCAATACCTTCTCTGGAGTGCTCCGCGCAGCCCCTCAATGTGTTCACTGACCCAGAAGCTCATCAAATCTCCTAGTTCAAGAGTTTTTATAGAGCTTAAACTCCAGTCCAACTCACCCCTTTCCTGGAGGTCAGTGGGTGGGTTGGAAAGTTCCAACCCTCTAATCACATGGTCTTTCTGGTGACCAGCCCCATCCTGAGGCTATCTAGGGGCCCCACCCCAAGCCACCTCATTAGCATAAATTCTGGTGATCAAAAGGGGCTCATTGTGAATAACAAAAGACACTCCTATCAGAAAATTCCAAGGGTCTTAGGAGCTCTGTGCTGGGAACCAGGGACAAAAACCAAATATATTTCTTATTTTATCACAAATACTAATACAAAATCTGAAATAAAATACCAGCAAACATAAATCCAATAGCACATTAAAAAAATAGTTATGATTAAGTGGGACTTTCTCAGTAATAAAAAGCTGATTTGGGATTAGAATGTCCATTAATATAATTCACAATATTAATGGCTCTATGGAAGAAAATATTATCTCCATAAACACCAAAAAAATTGGCAAAATTCACCATCCATTCCTAATAGAAACACAATACAAAATAGGAATTGATGACTATTTTAACACTATAGAAACAAGGCAAGAATACCCACTACTTACACTATCATTTATCATTGTATTAGATTTATTAGCCAATGAAAAAGACAAGAGAAATTGTGGGGACCAGAATTGGCCACCTCAACCACTGGAGGCTTTGACCTTCCCTGCCCCCACTAACTGTCTGAAGAGATTTGGGATGGAAGGCCTGTCCCCGGGACAGGCCATCAACATGGATAACTCTGGGTATCAGTAGACTGGGAGGGCCTTTGCTGGGCCCATTCTTATCAAAGTTCTGTTTACCAGACATTTACATTTGTAAGGGAAATCTCCATTTGTAAAGGTATCTCCTTCTCTTACCAGGAAGAAAGGGGGCTGACTTTATCTCTGGGGATCTTGTCGGTGCAGAAAGGGAAAACTTAAATCTGCATAGTCTTGTTTACTGTCCTTTTCTTATAATCCCTCATGACTGACATCCCCAACCCCCCCAAAATCCTCCTTTGTCTATATAAGATGAGAACCTCCGCCATTTTGTCAAGAGATACTCATTTTCCCCAGGTCTCTCCCATGTATCCATGTTATAAAGCTTTGTTTGATTTTCTTCTGCTATTCAGCCTCATGTCAATTTAATTTGTAGCCCAGCCAGAAAAGACCCAGAGTGGGTAGAGAATGCTCTTTCTCCCCTTCAAAATCAACAAGAGCAACAAGAACAGGAAAAGAATAGGCAGAACTCCCTCCATCTGAGATATGACAGCACACCCAAAAAATCCACGAGATTCAATGAAAGAAAACAAAGCTACAGCAAATAATAAGAGAACCTAGCAAGGTAGTAGGATATAAAGTTAGCATTAAAAGAAACTACCTTTATATATAAAACAATAACCACATAGAAAATATAACAAAAGAAAAGCCACAGAAAGGATAAAATACCTAGGCATAAGCTTAACAAGAAATCCATAAAACCTGTAAGAGGAAACATTTGAAATACTCCTGAAAGACATAAAAATAGATTTGAACAAATAGCTAGAACAATGCTTATCAACATTGTTTTCATTATTGCCCCTCTAAGGAGCCATTTTAGACTTTTTTTCCTAATTGCCCCCCAACTATGAAATTTTAATAGGACAGATATACTTTATATGTTTTTATGTACTGTATGTATATCAGAGATTTATAAATAAAAAGAATAAGCATAGAGCTTACTCATTTTATTCAATACAGGTTAAGAATGACTAAATAAAAATTTTAAGTACAAAGTTAAATTAAAATTAAAACGCTATTAACATTTATCTTAACTTTGTAACTATTTGCTAAGTAACTATTAATGTAATTTATTTACTTACATAAATTGTAACATCATAATACATAGGGAAATTAGCAATTTACAAAGTGCATAATATACACAATGTAATCAAATTTTTAATATATCTTTCAAAACTTTTCCAGCAAAAAGTAAAATGATTGAAAAATTAATTTCTTAAAAATTATTTTTGGTGAACTTAACTTTTGCTAGATAGAAGAAACTTTTAACTAGTTGCCTGATCTTCATTTAGATATTGTGGACATTTTAACTTTTCAGCAATTGACATAATTGATGGGTTTGACAATGTTAAACTTTACCCAAGCCCTACGATCCTGAAAACTAACGTCCATGAGAGGGATCCCCTCGCCCTTTGAGTACTGGAAAACAGCTGAATGCAAAGAACCTCCCTTCCCCATATAACTTAGTTTCTAAGACTGGAGGATGACCTCCTTTTTTTAACCTATGACAAGGCCAGACAGACCCTCCAAATTGCCATTCTTTGTCTCATAAATTATTAGCTCAGCTGTTTGACTCCATTGACCAGTCTGGACAAAATGCCACTAACTTCACTGGACCATACTTTGTCAGGCTTCTCTCCTCCTAGGCCCTTGAACTTTGGCCGACCCATGACCCTGAGCCAGCAGAGGAATGCAAAACAACCCTCTTAACAATGACTCCAGCCCCTCCCCAGCTGACCACAGAGAACATCTACACAACAGTCCACTCACTCATCCCACTCCCACATCCACTTCCTTCTTTCTTTCCTGTTTACCCTCCTTATAAAAGAAAATTCTTTTCTGCCTGATCTATGAGATGCTTGCAGACCTTATGGCCCTCAGAATGTTCTCACAATTAGTCTCTCCTTCACTGCAGTGATCCTTTGAATAGTCTCTCCTTACCTAAGTCTAAATTTGTTTCTTATTTGACATGTTGAATAACTTTTGTAGAATAATACAAACAATTTTAATTTAATCCTGAAAGCCCAAGTCACACACAAAAGCATGATCACATATAAACAACATCCACAGGCAGCCAATGGGCTCACGGCAGGTTACCTCTTGTGACAGGACTTCAAGTTGAGCAATCAACTGAGGGAAAGTCCTCCCTTCACGGTCACCCATTTGCCATAGTTTTATAGCACCGGTCTTTTTTGGTAGCACTGATCTTGCACATATATATCTTCCATGACTGCACTGACATTGCGGTCATGGATACCCAAGACATGCCAATGAGAGGGTAAACAATGAAGAATAAGATTTTGTTGGGTACAACTGAGCTTTGGAGAGCCACAATCCATTGTAATATCTAAGATTTTGTCCCCCCCAAAACCAATTTTCACTCCCTTGGAGGCAGTATCCCTCTCATTGAGAATACATGGGCTAAAATGATATATTATAAAGAGGTTAATTCTCTGCAAATGGATAGGATATTTGATAAATAAATTAAAATATAAAATATGATCCCAATAAAAATATTAAAAAGTATGGAGACAGACACATTAAACTTAAATTCAACAAGCAAGAAAATAAAAAAGCAAGAATAGCCAGAAAAATTTCTGGAAAAAAAAGAGAGCAGAGATTTAAAAGATACTATAAAGTCCCTATCATTAAAATATTGGATACTGGTACATGAAGAGACATACAGATGAATGAAACAATAGAACCTCTGATCCCCGGGGAAAGATGGGTTGTTTAATAAATGTTATTGGAAAAAAGTAAAATTGGATCCATGTTTTACACTACATACCAGGATTAACTCCAAACGGATAAGAGATCTAAATATTAAAAAATGAAATAAAAATGCTTGTCTTAGTTTGTTTGGGCTGCTATAACAAAATACCATGGACCAGGCAGCTTATAAACAGAAATTTATTTCTCACAGCTCTGGAGGCTGGAAGCCCGAGATCAGGGTGCCAGCATGGCCAAGTGAGAAGGGCCCTCTTCTGGGTCACAGACTCCTCACTGTATCATCACAGGGTGGAAGGGGCAAGGGAACTCTCTTGGGCTTCTCTTATAATAAGGGCATTATTTCATTCACGAGAGATCTGCCCTCAATCTAATTACCTCCCAAAGTCCCCACCTCCTAATACTATCACTTGGGGCATTAGGACTTCAATATATGAGTTTTGGAGGGGACAAACATGCAGATTACAGCAATGCTAGAAGAAAAAAATGGCTGGGTTCCTTTTAACTTGAGAGGGGGAAAAGTCTTTCTAACTGTGTCTTACAATCAAATGGATGCTTTTTGTTAGATTTAAAAATTGCATGGAAGGCCAGCTCCCGTGGCCTAGTGATTAAGTTCATCGTGCTCCACTTCGGTGGCCCGGGTTTGGTTCCTGGACATGGACCTACACTGCTTGGTTAGCAGCCATGCTGTGCTGGTGGCCCACATACTAAAAAACAGAGGAAGACTGGCAGGGATGTTAGCTCAGGGCAAGTCTTCCTCAGCAAAAAAAAAAAAAAAGAAAAAGAAAAAGAAACAAATTGCATGGAGAAAAGAATACAAACATAGACAAATAAATTGGGAGAAAATATTTGCAACTTAAATAAAAAAGGGTGACTTCTAAGATCAAAAGAGCTTTATTTTAAAAATCAAGAGAAAGATAAGTCATTAAAAATGGATAAGACAGGGGCCGGCCTGATGGTGTAGAGGTTAAGTTCATGTGCTCTGCTTTGGCGGCCCGGGGTTCACAGGTTCAGATCCCGGGTGCAGACAGACGGACCACTTGTCAAACCACGCTGTGGCAGCGTTCCATATAAAATAGAGGAGGATGGGCACAGATGTTAGCCCAGGGCCTGTCTTCCTCAGCAAAAAAAAAAGAGTATTGGCAATGGATGTTAGCTCAGGGCTAGTCTTCCTCACACACACACACACAAAACGGACAAGACAAAAAAAGATGATTCATTAAAAAAAGAAAAGCCAATGGGCCATTAAACAGTTGAAAACTGTTCAACCTCATTTAAATAAGAGAAATCCAAATTGAAACTAAATTCAGAAGACTTCCAATTCCAATGATTAAGATCCTAGTGGACTAATTTCCCTACAGAAAGTACTATCAGATCTGGACATAATACAAAAAGCAGCTAACTGAAGGTACTGGGCAATGAAATGAAGCAATATTCCTGCCCAAAATGCATAACCTGAATCAAATCAGGAGGCAACATCAAACACACACAAATTGTGGAACAATCTGCAAAATAACTGGCTTGCATTCTTCAAAAATGTAAAGATCACAAAGAATCAAAGAAAGGCAAAGGAATTGTTTCAGATTAAAGGAGACTAAAGAGATGTGATAACTAAATGAAATGTTTCATCCTAGATGTGATTCTGGAATGGATCCCAGATCAGGGGAAAGAAGGCTATAAAAGACAGTACTAGGACAACTGGTGAAATTCTTCTAGGAACTCTGAATTAGATGATTATTATATCTATGTGACATTTCCTGATTTTAATAAATGAACCATAGTAATAGTCCTTATATTTAGAAAATACACTGATGTACTTATGGATAAAGGAACATGATGTCTGAAAATTACTACTAAATGGTTCAGAAAAGAAGTACATATGTGGAGAAAAAGAGCAAACAAAAAAGTTAAATGTTAATAATTGGTAAATCTATAAGGGCATGTGAGAATTCTTTCTACTATTTTGGGGGATAACTTTTCCATAAGTTTAATATTCATCAAAACAAAATTTAAAAAAAAATCAATGTTATGATAACATTTATTCTTGATTAACAGATTAGAAAGACATAACCAAATGTAATATATGAACCTTGAATATAGAAAATATGATAACCAAAAGAAATTTAAAATACATTCCCTATCCTGATAGTAATAATATTGTTATTGTTGTTTTGAAACCATTGTAAGTATATTTCAGGGTAAAGCAAATGAATTATATTAATGTTGTTAGCAACCAAGATTGTTAGTATAAAAGGAGAGAGATATAAGTATAAAATCAAATAAGGAAAAAACCCTGTTATCATTGGTATGAATGGAAACAGGATTATGAATTCATGATTTATCGTTTATACTTTAAAAACAAGTTTTTATTAGCTTTGTCCACTGAAAAGGCTTAGAAGAAATGACAGCCCTATGGCAATGAATACCCCTAATATATACCATGGTCTCTATACCATGCCCCATAAGAGGAACCAGAACTCCTTAGAGAAATGGCTCATTTCAGGTCTGGCACAGGAAATGTACAAGGTGAACTTGGGACAACTTGTTGTTCCAGAAAGCAAATAACCATCAACTCTAATAGAATCATGCCAGAAAACATAGGAAAGGGCTCCCACTGGCTAAAGAGAAGGCAGTTTGAGATAAAAGAATAATGATTACAATGGTTTGAGACATATCAAATGTATTGTAAAAACCCATGGGTCACATGTTACTCAAATTCATTCACTCACTTTTGGGACTCTTTAGGACATTGTAGGGCACCAAATCATTTCTCTGAAAACTAATACATAAAGGGAAAGAATCTAATAGATCTAATAGATTATCCTACCTTTCCAGATGAACTGAATTTTAGGATAACCAAATAGTTGACGAAAAAAAGTTTTTATTTATAGAACTTCAGCTAAGAAATGTAGAAGGAATTCAGAGACTTTTAAAAAATCACTATATGTAACCCTTAATGAAATAATAGATATCAGCATCAAGCATAAATGGATGTTATAACCTTTAGGTCAGTGTTTCTTAACCTTTTTTTTTTTTCATTATTAGCTCCCAAGGAGCCTTTTTAGACACATTTTTCCTAACTGCCACCACTCACTCATGAAATTTAATACCACGGATATACTGTATATGTGCTTATGTACTGTGGCCCTTGGAGGGACACAAACCATTCTAATATCTAAGAGTCTTGTCCCCCCCTCTGCCAAGAACCAAGTTTCACCCCCTTGGGGTGATACCTCTCCTTTCGCCATTGAGAATGCATGCTTTAGGTGAAAGAGGAAAGGGAAACTTTATAAAGGAAGGATTAAGTGGATAGCACTTGAACACTTATCAACATGGCATCATCAGAAGTGGGACACTAGGCTTTAAGAGCCTCAGTACATGATGTCATATGAAGTACACAGCACCAGCTATGAAATATTTTTGCCTGAAAATGTGATTTAGGCAAAATATAGTCTGAATCTGATCAAGCCTCTGGATCTAACTACCCTTTTACAGAAATATGGGGCATAGGGAAACATTATATGACACCACAAGGAAGCAATTAGCCAAAAGCAGGATATAGAATATTTTATAGGACAAATACCTAGTTTTTCAACAAATCAATGGCACCAATTAAAACAAAAGCAAAAATTAGGAGGAAAATTGTTATGGATTAAAGAAATTTAAGAGGTTTGGCAACTAAATACAACGTGTGGACCTTATCTAGACCATGATTTGAACTAACCAATTGTAAAAATCTATCTTTGAAAAATCTGGGGAAATTTGAATATGTACTGGGTATGTGATATTATGAAATTACTGTTAGTTTTTAAACTTGAGATAACGTGATGGTGGTTATTTAAAAATATGATGCCTTGGGGCCAGCCTGGTGGTGTAGTGGTTAAGTTTGCACACTCTGCTTTGGCAGCCTGGGAGGGTTCACCATTCGGATCCCGGCACCCATCTGCGCACCGCTAATCAAGCCATGCTGTGGCAGGTGTCCTACATATACAAAGTAGAGGAAGATGGGCATGGATGTTAGCTCAGGGCTAATCTTCCTCAGGAAAAAGAGGAGGATTGGCAATGGATGTTAGCTCACGGCTAATCTTCCTCACAAACGCAAAAAAAGTCTTTTGGTTATATATGCACATACAGATAAAATAATTTTCAAATACTACAGAAAAAAGGGGGGGAAGGATAGCTATAAAGATATTTGCAAATGTTTTCAATTATAGCTAGGTGTTGGGCACATTGGGGTTCATATTATTTTCTATCCTGCTTGAAAAGTTCCATAATAAAGTTAAATTGAAAGTCTCCACATTTCCTCCAGAAGGTATAGTTATCTTTCATTACAAATCTTAGACCAGAAAAGACTGATTTGTCATGGGGTGGAAAGGAGAGGTGTGGTGTAGTTGGGGAGTGGAGCTAGACTAGTAAGCCCTTCCCTGGAGCGCCACCACTCATAGGGCTAGCAATGCCTAAGGACCAGTCATTTAATGGCTGGTTCCTCCTGAGACAGATGTTGAAGGAGACAGCGATATCTTGAAAGGGAAGAAACTTGAGGGAAGAAAGAAAATGGCAACTTAATTTAGGCAAGCCTTTTGGATGTGCAATATTCTTTTTCTTTCCTCTGTTGGAAAAAGTAGAACGGAGCAAAAAGAATCATAGGATATTAAGCCTTTCTCAGAGCCGTCAAAACAATGTAGGCCCATCTCCCACAACTACTTCAGGCCAGAGAGAGAGATTCATTTTCTCCACAGGGCCCTCAAAGTAGAATGGGTCATGCTAGTATGGTGGTCTTCTCCCTTCCTAGGACACTCCCAGGCATAAATCCTCATTATAGGGGCATCTTCAAAATAGCCTCGTTCTCTGCACAGTAAAGTGAAGGGACTGCAGCAGCTGGAACAGCGCGAGTCTCAACTCTGTCTCTGTCACATGAGGGTAGAGTACACACACACACACACACCAGCGCGATTCTCAACTCTCTCACACGAGGGTAGAGTACACAGCACACACACACACACACAGAGGATAGAGTACACAGCACACACACACACAGAGGATAGAGCACACACACACACACACACCAGCGCGGGGGAACCAGTTAATGGTAACATCTCCCCGCTCCCTTCCGCCCGGAACCAAAGTCACGATGCCGATTTTGCCGGCGGAGAGACGCGCCAAGTGCACACCCACGCCTCCGGTGCGGAGGAACACAACTAATAGCACCACGCCAGCGCCGCTCCGAACCGAAGGGACGGTGATGGTCTTGCCGCCGGAGAAGGGCATAGCCACTCCGCACCGGCGAGGCCGACTTCCATCAGCAATTAACATGCAGAAATGTAGTCCAGAGCCGGGATCGTCCCGATCCCTGTCAGCACAGAGCCCCGGCCGGCATACCGGTATTCTCAGCACCATATAGGGACTCCTTTCTGGATTCTCCAACCCAAATGCAGCGTGCGGGTCCCGGTGTGGCCGTCCACTCACCTGGCCGCTGCAGACTGGACCCTTGCAGCAAGCGTAACGAAGTGGGCGTACGAAATGGCGCAGGGACGCGGTGGCCTTTGGGAAATGTAGTTTAAAGCAGGAACCGGACTGATCCAATAGAATCCGGAGGCTGTGGCCACGTCCTGCGGTCCGGCATTGGGCGAGCCCTGAGGCTCCCTTGCTCGAACCGTGGGTCTCACGCTCTAGGTGTGAGGCGACCTATTTCGTTTTACTCAAGTGACTCCCCAGAGGTTCCAGAAAATTCTAAAGAGGTTACTAGAGGTTGAGTCTTGCCGTGATGCCTTCCGAGAAATGTAGTCCAGGGCTGAAAAGGCTGCAGAAATCCAGGTAGGGTCCATATTTCTCAGACAGAGCTCTGGCCCGAACGCAGTGCCCGTGACAACCTGGTTGATGCTCAAGAGGGTTCAGGGGTGTGACGCTTATTTCACGGTCGTGTGTGTGTGTGTGTGTGTGTGTCCAGGTGTCCGCTGCAGGGGAAGGGAGGACTGTGGGGAATGTGATGTGTGTCAGATTGTGCTTGAGACGATGGGAGGGATGCTGGTGGATAAGCATGTGATCCCTTTGGGATTGTGTGAGAATGTCTCAGGAACAGTGTGACTAAAGCTTTAAGGGTGTTGTCTGAGATTAATCAGTCTGCGACTAAATATTTTGTAACTCGTAAGAAAATGCTTTTTCTTTGTTTGCCTGGTTATGAATTTAGAATGCATTCCTAGGGAATTATAGAATGGTTAAATGATACGTTGAGAGTTCACCTGTAGCAGTGAATGTGGGAAAGGAGGGTGTGAGCACAGTAATGTGAGAATGCATATGTATGCAGCTCTGTGTAATAGTAGTACCTCTAAGCTTCAGTTTCCTCATCTGTAAAATGAAATTAACATTTATGTAACGTTTTGGAGCACCACTGTCCAATAGAACTTTCTGCAAAACTTGATTCCTTGTTCTTGATCTGCGCTGTCCAGTCGTAACACTGGCCACATAATGGCTGTTGAGCGCCTGAAATATGGCTAGTTTGACTGAGGAACTGGATTTTTAACTTTGTTTAATTTTAATAAATTTAAACAGCTATATGTGGCTAGCTAAATTGGACAGCACAGCTTGGAACATCAATTTGCCTTCAAAATTTGGAGTGGGAGAAACTTAATTTCATCTAGCAAATAATTTGAAAGGTGAGTTTTATATTGAAAAGAAGAGGGGTAAAAAAAATGCAAATTCAGCCTTAGTCTTTGTTTTGTTTTTTTAGAGGAATAATTTACATAAAGTCCACAAATACTACATATACACCTCAATGATATTTTACATACACAGGCAACCACACACAGATCAAGATAAAGAACATTTCCAAGACCCAAGAATGTTCCCTTGTGCCCCATCCTGGTCAACCCTGACTCCACCTAGAAGTGACCATTATTTGGACTTCTAGCACCATAGATTAGTTTTGTGTGTTCTTAAACTTCATTTGAGTGCAATCAATGTAATGATATGAGTCTGGCATGTTTTTGTCAACATTATAACTCTGAGATGAGTCCTTGTTATTAAGTGTTAGCAATAATTCCTTTAGCCATCTAGTAAATATTTTAAGTTTTGTGTGCCAAATGTTCTCTGTCACAACTACTCAACTCTGCCATCATAGCATGAAAGCAGCCATAGACAATATGTAAACAAATGAGTGTGGCTATATTCCAATAAAACTTGATTTATGGACACTGAACTTTGAATTTCATATAATTTTTATATGTCACAAAATACTATTCTTATTTTTATTTTTTTCAACCATTTAAAATGTAAAACCTTTCCTAGGTCATTGGCCATACAAAAACAGGTGACAGGCCATATATTGTCTGCAGGCTGCAGTTTTCCAACTCTTGCTACAATTTGTTCATTCTATATTGATAGACATTTGTGTGGTTTCCATTTTTTTCTTATTATGAATAAATCTGCTATGATCAATCTTAAATTATTTTTTTGGTAGATGTAGCATTCATTTCTATTAGGAGTCCAAGACTGGAATAGCTAGATCATAAAGTAGGTTTATATTTATCTGTGGAGATACTGCGAAACCATTTTCCAAAGTTGTTGTGCCAATTTACACTTATATCAGCAATATAAAGGGTTCCAGTTGCTCCATATCCTCTTGAAAACTTGGTGTTGTCAGTCTTTTTAATTTTTACAATACTAAGAGGTGGGTAGTGGTATCTCAGTGTGATTTTAATTTCCATTTCCCTGATGAATACTGACTTTAGCATCCTTTCATACGATGGCTATTGGGATAACATCTATATTGAACTGCCTACTCAATTCTTGACCATACTATTAAAATCAGTTTGTGGGTTTTTCTATTTATTTATAGATATTTGTATATACTGGGAGATGAGAGCTTTGTAGGATATGTGTATTGTAGATATGTTTCCCAGGCTATGGCTTGCCTTTTCACTCTGATAATAAAGTCTTTTGAAGAACAAATGCTCTTAATTTGAATGAAGTTCAGTTTATTAATCTTTTATTTATAGTTGATGTCTCATTCTGTTTAAAAACATTTGCCTACCATAAGGACATGAAGATATTCTATTTTTCTTCTAGAGGCATCATTGTTTCATCGTTCACATTTATAGCTATAATCCATCTCAAATTAATTCTTTTGTTTCTTTTGAGGTGAAGGTCAAGAGATTTCTATTTTCCATGTGCATAACCAGTTGCTCCATCTAGAACTATTTATTGAATTGCAATGGTGCCTTTGTAATAAGTCATGTGATCTTATATGTGTGGGTCTATTTCTGTACTCTATTCTGTGTCATTGGTATATTTAGCTATTCTTGCACAAATACCAAACTGTCTTTAGAGCAAGCATTGAAATGTCATAAGTTTTAAACTTTATTCTTTTCCATTGTATTGGCTATTCTAGATCCTATGCAATTCCGTATACATTTCAAGAACCAGCTGGTTGATTTACACAAAGAAACCTGGAGGGATTTAACTGGCTTTTCTTTGATTCTATAAATGTAGGGTGAATTGATATTCTTGTCTTCCAATTCACAAATGTGGTATATCTCTCCATCTTTTAGGTCTTCATTAATTTCTCTCAGCAATATTTTAAAATTTTCAGTGGAGAGGTTTTATGCCTTTTTAAAAAACAGCTTTATTGAAAGATAATTAACATACCATAAAATTCTCCCGTTGAAACCAGTTCAGTGGTTTTTAATATATTCATAATCATGCATCCATCCCCACAATCTCTGATTTTAGAACATTTTCATCACCTGAAAAAGAAACCCTATACCCATTAGCAGTCATTCTCAATTCCTGTCCTTTACCCCCCCCCCCCCCCCCCCCCCCCGTTCTAGGCAACCATTAATCTTCTATCTATATCTATGGAATTGCCTATTCTGGACATTTCCTATGAATGGAATCATACAATATTTGTTTATTTGTGACTTGCTTCTTTCACTTAACATAATGTTTTCAAGGTTTATCCTTGTAGCATGTATCAGTACTTTATTACTCTTTATTGCTGAATACTATTCTATTGTATGGATATGCTGCATATCTTGGGGGAGAACCTTCAGTCTTTCTCCATTAATTATGATATGGATTTTTCATAGATGCCCTTTATTAGGTTGAGGAAGTTTTCCCCTATTCTGACTTTGTTGAGTGTTTTTATCATGAAAGAATATTGGATATTGTTAAATGTTTTTTCTGTGTCTGTGAGATGATCATGTGCTTTCTGTCCTTTATTCTATTAATATGATGTACTACACTGATTGATTTTTGCATGCTAAACCAAACTGGCATTCCTGGCATAAATCCTATTTAGTCATGGTGTATAATTTTTGTTGTTGTTGTTACTGGATTAACTTTGTTAGTATTTTGTTGAGGTTTTTTGTGCCTTTTTGTTATTTTTGTTACTGTGGTAAGTACTTTTGTTTTTTACTTTTACTGTTTAATTACTTGAAGCTAGTATACAGAGACACAATTTAAGGTTTTATATTTACTTATATCCAGTGATCATGCTAAATTTATTTATTTATTCAAATAGTTTTAGAATTCTTTTGGATTTTTTACATACAAATGATCTCATCTGCATATATTGTTATATTTCTTCTTTTCCAATCTTTCTAGTTTTTCCTTTTTTCTTGTTTATTGCACTGGCTTGGGCCTCCAGTATGATGTTGAATGTGAATATCAGTAGATACCCTTGTTTAGTTACCTTGAGAAACCCATCAAGTATGTCATCTGTAGGTCATTTAAAGATGCTCTTTATCAGATTGAGGCAATTTTCTTCTATAACACTTTTGTTGAGAGTTTTTATGATGAATGTTGAATTTTTCTAATGCATTACTGGCATATTAGATGATCATATGATTTTTCTCCTTTATTCTGTGAATATGATGAATTACATTGATTGCTTTTTGTATGTTAAACAATCTTGAATTCCTGAAGTACCCTATTTAGTCATGATTTATTGTCTTCTTTATCATTCACTGAATTTGACTTGCTATATATTTTTAGGGCTTTGCTTTTATGTTCAGAAAGATATTGGCCTTTAATTTTCCTTTACTGAAATGTCCAGGGTTAGTATCAAGACATCTTTGGCCTCATAAAAAAAGTTGAGAAGTCATTCCTCTTTTTCTATTCTTTGTAAGAATTTGTACATGATTGATATTTTTTATTCTGTGAAATATTTGGAAGAATTCCCCAGGGAAAATGTCCAGGACTGGAGTTTTCCTTGTGGGGAGATTTATAATTAAAGATTTATTTTTCTTAACAAACAGAATTATTCAAATTTTATATTTTTTTCTCATATCATTTTTGTAACATATTTTTAAAGGAATTTTTCATTTCTTTGAAGTTGTCAAATTTATTGGTATAAAGTTATCCATAATGCCTTCTTACTTACCCTTTAAAGTCTATAAAGTCTTTTTCATACCTGATATTTGTGGGGTTATTTTCCTCTTTCTTGATAAGTCTTGCTAAGGCTTATCAATTTTCTTAATCTTTCAAAGAACTAGCTTTTAGCTTAGTTTATTTTCTCTCTTACAAGTTTGCTTCTATTTTAGTGATTTATGTGCATATCTTTATTACTTCCTTTACTTTCTTTGGGTTTAAGTTGATATTTCTTTTAGTTTCTTACAATGGAGGCTTACATTATTTACATTCAATATTTGTTCCTTTCTAAGTATGCATTTCGAGCTATAAAAATGCCTCAAATTACTGCTTTTACTGCATTCCACAAGTATTAGGTTTTCATTACCAATAAATTCAAAATATTTTAAAATTTCCATTGTCATTTATTATTTGACCCATTGACTTAGTAGAATTATGTTGCTTAAGTTCAGATAACTTGGGAGTTTTTCAATTTTTTGTTTTGTTATTGTTGTTGATTTTTAGTTTAATTCTATTGTGGTCAGACAACATACTGTACATATTTCAGTCCTATGAAATGTATTAGATTTGCTTTATGGCCCAGTGTATGGTCTGTTTTGCTAAATGGTCCATGTTCACTTAAAAGGAATATACATTCTGTCCTTGCTGGGTGTTATATATCTCAAGTTGGCTAATTGTATCATTCTCATATTGTTTCTGATTGTTTTGAATACTTATATATGAGTTAATAGGAGTTGTGTGTTAAAGTCACTTATTTATTATAGTGGCTTTATTTATTTCTCCTTTTTAGTTCTGTCAATCTCTGCTTATATATTTTGAAGTTATGTTCATAGATGAATACAAATTTAGGACTGTGAAGTTTTCCTGTTGAATTGCTCCTTTTATCATTATGTTCCTCTTTATTCTTACTAATATCTTTTTCCTCAAAGTCTACTTTATCAGCTATTAAAATAGCTACTCTAGCATCCTTTTGATTGGTATTTGCATATTGGCTTTTTCCCCCCATCCTTTTACTTTCAACTTTTTTCTGTCTTATTTAATGTATGTCTCTTGGATCCTTTTACATAAAATCTAGTCTGACTGTCTTCATCTTTTAACTGAAGTCTTTAGGTCATCTTTATTTAAGGTATTTACAGATACAGTTGGTGTGGTTACTGTTTGTAAAAATGGCCACAATAATTCATGCCATTTTGTATTCACTTTGCAATGTGACTTTGCTTCTCCTCTGGCAATGTTTATTTCTCCATCTCTTGAATCTGGGCTTAGCCATGTAACTTGCTTTGTTTTTGGGACATCAACAAATGTGATATAAGTAGTGGCTTGAAAATATTTCTGTACTGTAATATGCCCTTCGGGTGTGTGTGAATGGTATGAATGTATTTGTTCTAGCATGCTAGACTGGTCATGTGGTAAAGAACCAAGATACACTGGTAGCCAGCCTGCCAACCACTAAATCTGAGTGAAACTATCCTAGACTACCCAGCCCCAAATTGCCAGTTGACTGTAGCTTCATGACTGAGTTCAACTGAGACCAAAAGCAGAACTGCCCAACTGATCCTAGCCCAAACTGCCAACCTGAAGAATTATAATACATGTTTTAAGCCACTAAGTTTAGGGGTGGTTTGTTATACAGCAAAGACTGATATAATTAGGCTTAAGTCTACCATATTGCTGTTTGTTTTCTATTGCCTCATATGTATTTAATTCTAATTTTATCCTGTTTCTTGTTATACATCTTTTTAGTGATTACCCTAGAGATTATAATATGCATCTTTGACTTATTAAAATTGACATTAAATTAGCATTATAACTATTTCATAAACAATGCCAGGTACTTAAAAATGTTTAATTCCATTTACTGTCTTCTGTTCTTTGTGCTATTTTTGTCATATAATTTATTTCTATATAGGTTATAACTCCTCATGACAGCTCATGATGATGATTTTACACAATGTTCATTTATATTTCTTCACATATTTAAACTTTACATTGTTCTTTATTCCTATATATATAGTTCAAGGCTACCATCTGCGATCATTTCTCTTCAGTCTGAAGAACTCCCTTAATTATTTCAGTGTATAGGATTGTTGGTCACAAATTCTCTCAACTTTTGATTCTTTGAAAACACCTTTATTTCCTGTTTACTTTTTGGTGTTTTTACATTAAATTTTAAAATTTTGAAATAATTATAGATTCATACACAATTGTAAGAAATAATACAGAGACATTCTGTGTACCCTTAACTTAGTCTCCTCCAAATGGTAACATCTTGCAGGACTGTAGTACAGTATCACAACCAGGATGTTAACATTGATAGTCAAGATACAGATCATTTCCTTCACCACAAGGATCCCTTGTGTTGCCCTTTTATAGAAACACACCCTTTCTCTCCTCTACCCCCACTCCCTTCTTAACCTCTGCTAACCACTAATCTGTTCTCCATTTATATAATGTTGATATTTAAAAAATGTTATTTAAATGGAATCATACATATTGGGGGATTGACTTTTCTCACTCATCATATTTCTCTGGAGATTCAACCAGGTTGTTGAATGTATCATTAATTTTTATTGCTGAGTAGTATTCCATGGTATAGAATAGATACCACAGCTTGTTTAACCATTCACCTGTTGAAGGACATCTAAGGTGTTTTCCGGTTTTTGGTTATTACAAATAATGCTGCTATAAACATTCCTGTACAGGTTTTGGTGTGAACATGAGTTTTCATTTCTTTGGGATAAATGCCCAGGTATACAATTGCTGTGTCGTGTAGTATTTGAATGTTCAGTTTTTAAGAAACTGCTAATTGTTTTCCAGACAGGTTGTACCATTTTACATTCCTACAAGCAATGTATGAGAGATCGTTTCTCTGCATCCTCTGCAGCATTTGCCCTTGTCACTATTTTTTGTTTTAGCCATTCTGATAGGTATGTACTGATATCTCATTGTGGTTTTAATTTGCACTTCTCTAATGGATAATGATGTTGAATATCTTTTAAAGTAATTATTTGCTATCTGTATATCCACTTCACTGAAATGTCTCTTAATGTCTTTTGCCCCATTTTCTAATTGGATTGTTTGTTTTTTCCCTTTTGAGTTTTTTTTAATTTATATATAATTGACATATAACATTGTATTAGTTTTAGGTGTACCACGTAATGATTTGCTATATGTACATAATGTGAAATGATCACCACAAGTTTAGTCAACATCCATCACCACACATAGTTACAAAAAATTTTTTTTCTTATGATGAGAACTTTTAAGATTTACTCTCTTAGCAACTTCCAAGTATACAATACAGTATTGTTAACTGTAGTCACCATGCTGTACATTATATCCCCAGGACTTATTTATAACTGGAAGTTTGTACCTTTTGGCCACCTTCACCTATTTCACCCACTTCCCCACCCCCTGCCTCTGGCAACCACTAATCTGTTCTCTGTTTCTATGAGTTCAGGTTTATTGTTTTTTGTTTTGTCTTACTTTTTAGATTCCACTTATAAATGAGACCATATGGTATTTGTCTTTCTCTGTCTGATTTATTTCATTTAGCATTATGCCATCAAAGTCCATCCATGTTGTCACAAACGGCAGGATTTTTCTTTTTTCATGCCTGAATAATATTCCAGTGTGTGTGTGTGTGTGTGTGTGTGTGTGTGTGTGTGTGTGTGTGTTCAACATTCAAAATACCACATTTTCTTTATCCATTCAGCCATTAATGGACATTTAGGATGTTTCCATGTCTTGGCTATTGTAAATAAAGCTGCAGTGAACACGGGGCTGCAGATAGATATCTTTTCAAGATAGTGATTTTGTTTTCTATTTCCACCCAGAAGTGGAATTGCTGGAACAAAACTTTTGAGTTTTGAGAGTTCTTTACATATATATTCCTGATACACATCCTTTGTTATATATGTGGTTGGCAAGTATTTTTTCCCAGTCAGTAACTTGTCATTTCATCCTCTTAACAGGGTCTTTTGCAGAACAAAATTTTTTAATTTTGATAAGTTCTAGTTTATTGATGTTTTCCTTTTAAGGAACATACTTTTTGGTGTCAAAACTAAGGACTCTTTGCCTAGCCCTACATCTCAAAAATTTTCTATGCTTTCTTTTTTTCATTTTTATTGATGTCTTAATAGTTTATAACATTGTGGGCTTTTAGCTATACATTATTTTTTGTCCATCACCATGTGGATGCATCCCTTCACCCCTTGTGCCCACCCCCCACCCCCCTTCCCCTTGGTAACCACCAACCAGTTCTGTCCATGTGTTTGTTTATATTCCACATATGAGTGAAATCATGCAGTGTTTGTCCTTCTCTCTCGGGCTTATTTCACTTAACATAATACCCTCTAGGTCCATCCATGTTGTTACAAATAGGACAATTCTGTCTTTTCTTATGGCTGAGTAGTATTCCATTGTGTATATATATATATATATATATATATATATATATATATATATACACCACATCTTCTTTATCCAATCATCAGTCGAGGGACACTTGGGTTGCTTCCACTTCTTGGCTATAGTGAATAATGCTGCAAAGAACATAGGGGTGCATAAGCCTCTTGTGATGGTTGATTTCATGTCCGTTGGGTAGATGCCCAAGAGTGGGATTGCTGGATCATAAGGTATTTCTATTTTTAATTTTCTGCAGAATCCCCATACTGTTTTACATAGAGGCTGCACCAGTTTGCATTCCCACCAGCAGTGAATGAGGGTTCCGGTTTCTCCACAACCTCTCCAACATTTGTTGTTTTTTGTCTTGGTGATTATAGCCATTCTAACAGGGGTAAGGTGATAACTTAGTGTAGTTTTGATTTGCATTTCCCTGATGATTAGTGATGTTGAACATCTTTTCATGTGCCTGTTGGCCATCTGTATATCTTCCTTGGAAAAATGTCTGTTCATATCCTCTGCCCGTTTTTTTTAATCGGGTTGTTTGGTTTTTTGTTGCTCAGTTGTGTGGGTTATTTATATATTAAGGAGATTAATCTCTTGTCAGATATACGATTTGCGAATATTTTCTTTCAGCTAGTGGGTTGTCTGTTCATTTTGATCCTGGTTTCATTTGCCTTATAGAAGCTCTGTAGTCTGATGAGGTCCCACTTGTTTATTTTTTCTTTTGTTTCCCTTGTCTGACTAGACACGGAATCTGAAAGGATCCCTTCATGACCGATGTCAATTAGTGTACTACCTATATTTTCTTCCAGGAGTTTTATACTTTCAGGTCCTTAATCCATTTTGAGTTGATTTTTGGGTATGGTGATAGAAGATGGTCTACTTTCATTCTTTTGCATGTGGTTGTCCAATTTTCCCAGCACCATTTATTGAAGAGACTTCCCTCTCTCCATTGTATGTTCTTCACTCCTTTGTTGAAGATCAGCGGTCCATAAAAATTTTCTATGTTTTTTAAAAGGTAGTTTTATAGTTTTATGTTTTATATTTAAGTCCATGATCCATTTTGAGTAAACTTTTCTATAAGGTGTGAGATTTAGGTTGAAGTTTGTTTTTTTGTGTTATGTCCAATTGCTCCAGCCCCATTTGTTGAAAAGGTTGTCTTTCCTTCCTTGAATTGCTTCTGAACCTCTGTCAAAAATCAGGCATATTTGTGGGAGTCTATTTCTTGGTTCTCTGCTCTGTTTCATTAATCTATGTGTCTAACCCTCCACCAATAGCACAGTCTTGATTACTATAGATACATAATATCTTGAAATTGAATAGACTGATTCTTCCCATTTTGTTCTTTTTCAAAATTGTTTCAGCTATTCTAGTTCATTTGCCTTTTCATATAAATTTTACAATAATGTTGTCCATATCTATAAAAAAATCTTGCTTGGATTTTGATAAGAGTTACATTAAACCTGTATGTCAGTTTTTGGTTTCGCGGAGAACTGACATCCTTACCATGTTGAGTCCTCCAGTTCATAAACACAGGATATCTCTCTGTTTATACAGATCTTTGATTTTTTTTTATTAGTATTGTGTAGTTTTCAGCATGTCCTGTACATATTTTGTTAGATTGATACCTAAGTATTTTTTTTCTTTTCTAGTAAAGGGACTGGGTTTTTAATTTCAGTGTGTCCAGATGTTCATTGCTAGCATAGAGAAATACAGTTGATGTTTGCATGTTTATCTTGCATCTTGTAACCCTACTGAACTCACTTTTCAGTTATAAAAGTTATTTTTTTTGTTGTTTGTATATTCTTGGGGATTGTCTATATACATAATCATGTCATCTCCAAATAGGGACATTTTTATTTCTTCCTGTACAATATTTTTTCTTGCCTTATTATTTCTAGCACTGGCTAGAAATTCCAGCACTATATTGTACAAGGATAGTGAGAGGAAACCCTTGCCTTGTTCTGGTCTTCAGAGGAAAGCATTCAGTCTCTCACCATTGAGTATGTTACCTGTAGGTTTTTTATAGATGCTCTTTATCAAGTTGAATAAGTTTATCTATAACTATTGAGTTTTTATCACAAATGGATATGGATTTTGTCGAATGCTTTTTCTGCATTGATTCATGTGATCATGTGGTTTTCTTCTTTAAAGTTTTTATGTGATGGTTTACATTGATTGATTTTCCAATATTGAACCAGCATTGCATCCCTGGTCATGTTGTCAAATTCTTCTTAGATATTAGAATTCTATCTGGTAATATTCAGTACATTACTATGTATCTATATCCCTCTATATAATGGCTGAATTCTATTTGGTAATATTTTTGCATCTATATTTATGAAGGATATTAGTTTGCAGTTTTTCCTTTTTTTTTCCTTCTGTCTTTTTCTGGTTTTGGTATCAGGGTAATACTAGTTTCATAAAATGAATTGTGAAGTGTTCCTTCTTGTTTTCTGGAAGAGATTACATAAAATTGGTGTTAATTCTTTTTCAAATGTTAGGTAAATGTACAGTGAAACAATCTCGCCTGTAGATTTTTTTTAGTGAGTATTTAAATTACAAGTTCCATTTCCTTGATAGTTAGATGGCTATTCAAATTATCTATTACATACTGTATGAGTTGTAGTTTGTGTTTTTTCAAGAATTGGTCCGTTTCACTTAAATTGTCAAATTGAAGTGTGTAGAGTTGTTCAGAGTATTCCTTACTATCCTTTTGAGGTCTACAGTATCTATAGTGATATTTCATTTCTGACATTGGTAATTTATACCTTTTTTCCTAGAGATTTGTTAATTTTTTCATCTCTTCACCAAACCTGCTCTTTGTTTCATTGATTTTTGTCTATTGTTTTTCTATTTCATTGATTTCTGCTCTTGTCTTTACTATTTTCTTTTTCCTGCTCACTTTGGGATTATTTTGCTCTTAGGTTTCTGAGTGGGAGCTTAGACTATTGATTTGAGACATTTCCTTTTTTCTCATGTGTGCATTTAATGCTATAAATTTCTCTCTCAGCGTTGCATTAGCTATGTCAAATACATTTTTGACATGTCAAATTTTAATTTTCACTCAAGTCAATGTATTTTTCTTTGAAACTTCCTGCTTGACCTATGGATTATTTAGAAATGTGTTTATTTTCCTGTTACCTTTCTGTTATTGATTTCTGATTTGATTGGAGCATACTCTATGGATGATTTTATTTCTTTTTATTTGTCGAGGTTTGTCATGTGGTCCTGATGTGTTCCATCTTCATGTATGTTCCATGAGCACTTATAAAGAATGTGTGCTCTGGGGCCGGCCCCGTGGCCTAGTGGTTAAGTTCAGTGCACTCTGCTTTGGCGGCCTGGGATTTGCGGGTTTGGTCCCCAGCTGCGGACCTATACCACTTGTTGGCAGCCATGCTGTGGTGGCAACCCATATACAAAAAGTAGAGGAAGACTGGCACAGATGTTGGCTCAGGGAAAATCTTCCTCAAGCAAAAAGAGGAAGATTGGCAACAGATGTTAGCTCAGGGCGAATCTTCCTCAGCGGAAAAAAAAAAAAAAAAGAATGTGTGCTCTGCTGTTGTTGGGTTGTGTTCTACAAATGTCAATCACATCCTTTTGGTTGATAGCGTTGTTGAGTTTTTCAGTATCCATGCTGCTTTTTTCTAGTTGTTCTATCAATTGTTGAGAGAGGGGTGTTGGGAGTCTCTAGCTATAATTATGGATTTGCCTATTTCTCTTTTCAGTTCTATTAGTTTTTGCTTCATGTATTTTGCAGCTCTGCCGTTTGGTTCATACACACTTAGGACCACTGTGTCCTCTTGGTGGATTGACACTTTTATCATTACAGGCATATCTTGTTTTATTGCACTTTGCAGATATTGTGTTTTTTACAAGACCTTCCACCAGCAAAAATAGTTAAGACTCACTGATGGCTCAAACAATGTGGTTATCATTTTTTAGCAATAAAGTATTTTTAATTAAGGTATGTGCATTGTTTTTTAAGACAAAAATGCCATTGCACATTTAATAGACTACAGTGTAATGTAAACATAACTTCTATATGCACTGAGAAACCAAACAATTCGTGTGACTCACTTTGTTGTGATACTTGCTTTATTGTGGTGGTCTGGAATCAACCTGCAATATCTCCAAGTTATGCCTGTATATATCTTTCTGTCTCTGGTAATTTCCTTTGCTCTGAAGTCTACTTTATCTCATGTTAATATAGCCACTCCTGCTTTTTTATTATTATTGATGTTTGCATGATATATCTTTTTGCCTACTTTTACTTTCATTCTGCCTGTATCATTATATTTGAAGTGAAATTTCACATAGATGGTATATAGTTGGGTCATGTTTTTAAATCTGCTCTGCTAATCTCTCTTTTAATTTGTGTATCTAGGTCATTTATATTTAATGTACTTATTGATATGTTAGGGATTAAATCTGCCATTTTTAATTTTTTGTTTTCTTTGTTTTTTCATTTTTCTGTTTTCCTGTGGGTTACTTGGACCTTTTTAGAATTCCACTCTGATTTACCTATAATATTTTTGACAGTATCTCTTTGTATAATTTTTTTCAATGGTTGTTTTAAGTATTCAGTATACATATATAACTTACCAGTCTACTGGTGTTATTGTTTTGCCAGTTCAAGTGAAGTAGACAAGCCTTACCTCACTTCACATCTGTTCCTGAAGCTGGAGAATATCCACGCTCAGGCGGGATGGTTATCAGCTATATACTTGCAGTCACTCCAGACTCATATTTTCATCTCTTCAGTTGGGTTAGTCCAGGCACTTTGGGTTCCTGGTTGAGGACCATCCTCCAGGGAGGCCTGATCATCCTTGTGAGTCTAGTTCTTCTGGGTTCCTGGTAAAGTGCTGTTTCAAAATGACAGAGAGGCCCTGCAAGGAAATTACATCCATATGGGTTGTTCATATGGAACAACCAGTTGGACCCAGCTTCACCTCCAAGTCTAGGGTGGACAATGGTCCTCCAGGTTTGATATGCTTTATCTGCTGTTTCAGTGGCCGAGTGAGGGTGAAGGAGTGGACTGTTTGGAAAGGCAGTCTCACGCATGCAGTCTTTCAATCCCTTCTTGCCTGCATAAGGATGGGCTTTGGGCCTGGAACACTTACCAAGAGATAAACAATGTTCACAGTCTATCCTGGGCTTATAACTATGTATGGGAATATCTTTCCTTGTTTCAGACTTGTTGTATACTCCTTTGTTCTGTTCAAATGTGTGCTTCATATGGCACCTGGCCAACCCCACTACTATATCTGTCCCCTTTGGGGAGTGGATGGAGTCCTCCTACTGCAGCACAAGAGTCGTTTGTGCAGGCCAATTGCCCTGTGTCAGCTGCTGAGAGATACCCATTGGCCATGGGGGACCAATGCCCACTATCAGAGCTGCTCTTGCTCTGTCTCTTCTCTATTTTAGTAAAGCACTGTTCCATCCAGGGCTTGACCGTGTTGTTTTCCTTGGGGACTCTGATACCAAAATGCAGTAGACAGAAGTGTTTGGACTTCTGCTCCTCATTATAGACAACAGATGTTATTTGCCTGACACTTATTCTCCAATCCTCAAAGGGTCGAGTATAGCCATGATATTCCTAAAAAAGAAAATAATGGGGGGCTTGCGCCATAAGAAATCCAGACCTATTATAAAGCCAAATCAAGACTAGATTCTTTTTTTTTTTTTTTGTGAGGAAGACCAGCCCTGAACTAACATCTGTTGGCAATCCTCCTCTTTTTTGGTGAGGAAGACTGCCCCTGGGCTAACATCTGTGCCCATCTTCCTCTACTTAATATGGGATGCTGCCACGGCATGGCTGACAAGCAGTGCGTCAGCCAGCGCCCTGGGATCCGAACCCGTGAACCCCGGGCTGCCAAAGCAGGACCTAAACCGCTGTGCCATTGGGCCGGCCCCTCGAGATTAGATTCTGTGCAGGGAAAGACAATTAGACCAATGCACAAAATAGATCTAGATAGTTCAGAGCCAGACCCATTTGTACACTGGAACTTGGTATATAGAGAACTTGCACTGCAGTTTTATTATGCAGATTTATTATGCAAGAAATGATGTTCAGATAATTTGTTATCCATGTGGGGAAAAAAAGAAAGTAGATCCTTACTTTTCACTATTTGAAAAAAACTAATTCTGTGTGGATTAAGTACTTTACTATCAAAGAAATTATTAAACCCTTTAAAGAAAGGGAAAAGGCAAGTCATAATCTAGGAGAATACAGTTGCAAAACATGTAACCAACAAACCAAAGGTAAGTACCCAGAATATAAAAATAATTTAGACAACTGCATGAAAAAAAAGACATACAAAACAGTAAAACAATAGCCAAAATATTTTAAGAAGTGGAAATACAAACAGCCAGTAAACAAAAAGTTGCTCAACATTATTAATCAGGGAAATTTAAATTTTGACCACAATGAGATATAATCTCAACAACTGATTAGCAAAAATTTTCAAAGAGTTATAAGTGCTGTCAAGAATGTGGAACAACTCTCAACTATGCTGCAGTTAGTGCCAATTGAAATGAGTCTGGAAACTCTTTGACATCACCTAGAGAAGCTGTGGCGGCACATGCCCTAAAACAGAGCAAGTCCACTTGTAAGTATTATACTCTAGAGTTATTCTAACACGTATGAACTTTTAAAGGTCCAAAGAAATGTTCAAAACAGCACCATTTGTAATAGGAGGGAAAAATCTGGAAACAACTCAAATATCCATCAAGAGTCAAATATATAAATAAAATTTGGCATATGTACACAGTAGAATACCTCCCAGCAGTGAGAAAAATGAACGAATCCCCAGAACATAACGTTGAGTTTAAAAAAAGTGACAGAATACATAGAATGTCATTCCACTAAATTTCGGAACACATACAAATCTAAACAATATGTTATTTGGGGGTGTGTTCATATATGGTAAACCTATAAAGAAAATCAGGGGAATGACTAAATTCAGGTGATGGTTAACTTTGTGGGAGAAAGGAGAGGAATGTGCTTAGGGAGGAGCATATGAGGAGGCTTCAAAGGAATTGATAATATTCTTTTTCTTAAGCTGAGTGGTAGGTGTACAGGAGTTATTTTTATCATTCAACTGTACTTATGTTTATATATATGCTTGTGTGTGGAATTTTAAGTTAATAAATGGGCTCAAAATGAAATAGGGTGAAAACATGAAATAGCTGAAGAATTGTATTAGTGAGTTTAGGCCAAGGAATTCTCTCAGAACACACCCCAAAGAAAGGAGTACAAAAAGGAATAAAATAAACCCAGAGAATGTATTCAGGAGAACTTGATGAAGACAGAACTATAAAATAATGACACAGAAATTAAAAAACAAAAATAATTACAACACAAAACTAGTTTAAAGAAAATCACCAAAATCTTGCTATTTGAAAAGAGCAAGGGAAAACTGCTTACGTATGGTGAGTGGACCACATGCATTTATGCTCCATCACTCCCCATAAAGGGATAAAAATAACAATGACAAAAGAGCAAATGTGAGTTCAAAACTACAACAAAAAAGAAAATTCAAGGAACTCTCGTCTGAAAGAGCCTCAGAGGGAGATAAGGAAAGCAGTTCGCACAAATCCCCGGAAGGCCCAGCATCCGCAGAAGAGGACCCTGGTGTGGTGTGGATCTGGAAGCAGGGGATTGGTGGAAAGTTTATACACAAATTCGTTGCCCTCCTCTTCCCCCTCTGCCTTTAACTTTGTTCTCTTGTGTAATCAAATACATTAGATAGGTCATTTGATCTCGGGATAAATTGATTTGGAGAAGATGTAGACGATGCACAAAGAAGGGCAGATTAGGCTCAGTTAGACTGAGTACAACCACACTCAGAAGTCTTCTCAGGCCTCTGACCATCCTGGCCCCAGTCACCAGCAACTCAACACATAACCTACACAGCCGGGAGATGCGAGGAGTCCTCTAAGGAGAAAATAAAGAGCAAAGAGAATACATCTCTGGAGGTGTCCTAGAGAAAAAGCTGGCTCTGAAATCCATCAGTTGACAGTCTCTAACCCATGATTGGAAGGAAAGATTACCACATATTTGAGAAAAATATCTAACGTGAAAGAGAGAGAGCAACTTAAACAGAAAAAAGGAATTTGGTCATAACAAAGACAATACATGGAGCCAAGAAAACTTTAAATAAATAAATAAATATTTGAATAATTGAATATATATTACATGCATAATATAATTATGTTATTCATATAATTATGAATTGAATATAATACATATACTATATATAACATTAAAATATATATAATTGTATAAATGTCAGAGAAGGTATTGCATTCATAAGGAACAGGATACTATGTAGAAGAAAAAGATAAAAACCAGGAAAGAGCTCTACGAAATTAAAAATATGATGAGTAATTTAAAAATTAAACAGAATTGGAAGGTAAAGTTAAGAAAATTTCTAGAGTTTAATAAAAAGAAAGAAAACATTTAGAGGCATAAGCCATTGGAAGTTCCATGAAATAATATAAATTCTAGTGAGAGAGGAACGAAGGAAGGAAAGAAAATACACAAAAATTTCCAAGCCCAGAAACACAAGAGACTCTGGACTAAAACTACCCACTTGACACCCAGCATAAAAAATTTTAAAGATCCATGCCAAGGAACAAAATTATGAAATTTAGTACACTGGTGCTATGGGTGACCCTAAACATTCCAGGAGGATTGGAAGCACAGATTACACACAAAGAAACAGAAAACAGATGACAAGAGCCTTGACAAAAGCAATATTAGCTACTATAAGATTATGAAGTTAGGCCTTCAAATTCTGATTTATAGAATTCTCACCCCAGGCAATAAGTGAGATTGCAGTAGTATATTTTCAGGTAGTAAGAACTTAAACATTTACCTTAGAAGCATGCATTTTGAGGAAGCTGTTGGAGAGAGGCAGTCAGCAAAAATGAAAAATATGCAAAATTAACAAGACTTGGGACACAGGAATTCAATTCAGGAAAAGGGAGAAGGGAAACCTTACAGAAGTAACTCTGCAATCCAGACTGGAGCTATGAGATGATGGCTGTGAAAGAGATTCTGCAAGGAGCGGGGTAGCAGATAAGTTTCAGCATTTGGAAAAATCATTGCTGAGAGTTTGACACTTTTTTTGTAACGTTTAGACAAAGGAATCGGAACACAAAGGACCTACACATACAAAACAAGCTGGTTAGATGCAGGATAAAGAAAAACTTGTGTAAAAAATGTATCTGGCTCTGAAGCACAAAAATATTTATATAATCAGTATATAAATACCAAGTATTGCTTTAACCAATAATTGTGATATTGCCATATTTGGAGGTGGATCAGGAAGAGGGCAGAGGGTGGGAGGTTCTTGCTTTAAATGAAGTCTGAAGTTTTGATCATTAAATAGGACGTTTTAATGCCCTTTAAACAGGACTATGAGACTGATGTTTTAACAAAGAGTTAAAAGGACTTTTTTATCTAAGAGTGACTGAGGAAGTTATTGGACTCGTCCAAGATTTCATATCCAAGAGCAGGAGGAAACTCACAGTGAAAAATTTGCCAATGCATGCAGAGGAGAAAAAAATATAACAGATACAAATATATAATTTTTACTCCTCTACATGTTACTATGTAGTCGTTTCAACATTTTGGTATGGGTCCAGGTATACATTCTTATGATCCTATCACCTGTAAGTAATGATAATTCTGCCTCCTTTCCAATATTTAAGCCTGAAATTATTTTACTTACCTAATTGCCAGTCACAATCCTGATGGCACACCTAACCAGCGTGCGGGTAATCAAATGCCACACATCCAGCCTCATACACAGCAACAGTGACCCACAAGCACAGATCTTGTGGACAATAATAACCAGAGGCGTTGGCCTATCAAAACCATCCCAGAAATACACGTGGGGCACAGCCACCAACACGGATACACACACTCTCAGGCAGTTCACTAACCAAGTCACAACCGCGTCCTACATTCCGGCATCAGAGTCAGGCATAATCGTACATTTTCTGCGAGGTCATCGCAGTACCCCATCCAAAGAATTACACGCAGGACACGGACACCCCAGCCGGCTCCCGTATACTGGCTCCTGGCAAGCTGTAACCGTCGGGCTCTAAACCCAATTCCACACCTCCGGAAGTGGCGTGGGGAGCGTACCCGCTCCTTTATGCGCCTGCGCACTAGTGACTGCCCCGAATTCCCAGAGATCTCCCCGGCGCGGCCCTGGAGGGGCGGGGCGTGAGGCCGATAACCAATTGAAAAAGCCCCGCGGTCACGACTTTCCCGCAGGGTACCAGGCCCGAGCTAGTCTCTACCTGTCGCTCACGGGTCGTCCTCACGGCTCTGATTCCCGCTTGCCTCGTCGGCTTTCGCCACCCCTCCGGCGCTCGGAGGGGGCGTGAGACTGCGTCCGACACGGGCGCGCTGCTCACTGGGGCCTGAGACCCGTCCTCCCCAGAGCCTTGGGGGCGGGGCGGTTCCCGAGGCCCGCGCGGCCGCGGCTTCTTTCGGAGAACTGTGCGGGGCGGTACAGAAGGGGCTCTGCGGACCGCACTGTGCGTGGGAAGGGGAGGGCTGGGTCCCAGAGTCTTCGGCCACGCTACGTTTTCCACTGGGGCTCGACCGGGTCAGGGCGGGGTTGAGCGCCAGCAGCTGTAAGTTGATTGCGGGGCCGGGTTTGGAGGGGGGCCTACCGCCTGGTGCGAGATCCCGAGGCCCCGCGCACCTCCGTCCTCTCCTCAGCCACCCGGGCCAGGCTGCGGAGAAAAAGCCCAAGGGGGATGTCGGCGGTGGAGCCCCGGAATGTCGGGACTTTGACTCGGGGACGGGTGGCTGTGACTGGAAGGACCCATAGAAAGTTCTGGAGAAACTGAGGCGAGGGCGGCCTCTGGTGGCCAGCTGCGTGGCAGAACTACAGCGTACCCAGAGTTGCGCACCCAGACCTGGTCGTCTGAGCATGTGGAAGAAGGGGCGAGGATGGCCATAGAGGCTGGGTTGTGACCCACCTTTAAAAAAGGCCGGATGTCTTATGCACCCCGTTCCCTGAGTCCTGCCATTCTCCACAGAAGGCACATGAGGAGGAGAAGGGATCGCTGCTGCACATCTACAAATCACATTCAAGGTGAGTTTGTGCTTCCTCTCTTCCATGAAGCGCAAAACGTCTGCTCGAGTAACGTATCCGTTGATTTACCCCTTGGTCTTCCTTCCACAGGGAAAGTCAGAGGTCCTGGGGTTAGAGCTCACTCTCCAGTGCATCCACGTGTCCTTCTGGTTAATTATTTACATTTTGCAAAGCATTCGATTCTTCCTGTTGGCTTTTTTCCCCTAAGAATTCTTACAGTATAGAAGTACAACTCTGGACGATAACTGACCATTATTTTAGACAGTGATTTGTTAAAGAAGAGAGTATACCTACTTAGAATCACACACCAGATATTCTTAATCCTCTACACAGGCTTGAGTTAGAAAGCAAGATAAGGTAGGAGATGATTTGACTTATTTCCATCAGTGACAAGGACTTTGCTTTGTGAGGCTTTTAAGAGTAGGAGTGTAACTGGTGGTTGGAGCGGAGAGGTCTGTTTCAACCAGGGCAGAGATCCCACCGCCACCCCACCTCGGAATCCATAATGGGGTTTTTGTGGTATTAGCTGGCTCTGATTTCTGGTTTGGCAGCATGACTTTGTTTCAAGCCACATTCTTATGTGGTGTGTGAGCAGTATGGCATAATGGCTAAGAGTATGGATCCAACACCTGGGTTAAAATCCTGGCTCTAACGCTTGCTAGGTGTGTAAGCTGCTTAGGTGGTTTAATCAGTGTCTCCTTGCCGTAGTTTTTTTTTCTTTTTCCTAAAAAATGTTTTAAAGACTTTATTCTTTTTCGAGCAGTTTTAGATTTACAACAAAATCGAGAAGAAGGTACAAAGATTTCACATATACTCCCTGGCCCAACGCATTCGTAGCTTTCCCCATTATCAGCATCCCCCAGCAGAGTGGTACATTTTTTTTTATCAAGGAACCTACATTGACACATCATAATCACCCAAAGTCCGTAGTTTACCTTACTGTTGTACTTTTGTGTTGTATATTCTCTGGGTTTGGACGAATGTATAATGACATATATCCATCATTATACAGAGTATTTTCATTACCCTAAAAATCTTCTATGCTCTGCCTGTTCATCTCCTCTCCCTGTCCAAAAACACTGATCATTACTGTCTCCTTAGGTTTGCTTTTTCCAAAATGTCATATAGTTGGAATCTGACAGTATGTAACCTTTTCACATTGGCTTTTTGACTTAGTAATGTGCATTTAAGTTTCCTTCCTGTCTTTTCATGGCTTGATAGCTCATTTCTTTTTAGCACTGAATAATAGTCCATTGTCTGGAGGTTCCACAGTTTATCCATTCACCCACTTAAGGTCATCTTGATTGGTTTTAAGTTTTGGCAATGGTGAATAAAGCTGCTATAAACATCCATGAGCAGGTTTTTGTGTGGACATAAGTTTTCACTTACTTTGAGTAAATACCAAGGGGATCAATTATTGGATTCTATTGGTAAGAGTATGTTTAGTTTTGTAAGAAAGCACCAAACTGTCTTCCAAGATGGCAGTGCTATAGTTTCTTAACTGCAAAAAATGGTTACCTATGTAACATTATTATGAGGGTTAGATGAGTGAGTAAAGTCCTTAGAACAGCCCCAGCACATACTAAAAGCTTGGGAAACATTACCTGTTATTACGATGTGGTAATTCTGGGTCATTCCCCCTCAGCTTTCTGTAGATCAGAAACAATGACCATGTAAACTTAAATTTGTTGGCACTTGTAGGTAAGAAAATGAAGCAAATGCTCAAGTCAAGTGGAGTAGCATTTAACTCTATGTCATTTGCCTTCCTTTATAGGCTTCCAGGAAGCAACTGACTTCTTGATTTTCCCCCCACTTTAATTAACATATGTTTGATACATAACATTCTATAAGTTATGGTGTACAATGTGAATATTTGGTATATATATATATTGTGAAATGATTACCACATAAGGTTAGTTAACACATCCAGTATCTCACATAGTTAGCTCTTTGTGGTGTGTGTGTGGTGAGAACATTTAAGATCTACTCACTTAGCAACTTCGAAGTATAAAATACAGTATTGTTAACTATAGTCACCAAGCTGGACATTACATCTCTAGAACTTATTCATCTTCTAACTGGAAGTTTGTACCCTTTGACCAACATCTCCCCATTTCCCCCATGCCCTAGCACCTGGAAAACACTCATCTACTCTTTGTTTCAATGAGTTTGGTTTTTTTAGACTCCACATATAAGTGAGATCATACTGTATTTATCTTTCTCTGTCTGATTTACTTCACTTAGCATAATACCCTCAGGGTTCATTCATGTTGTCCCAAATGACAGAATTTTCTTCCTTTTTTATGGCTAAGTAATATTCCATTGTGTGTGTATCTATATATAAAGAAAATGTATTATATATACATATTGTATATTATATACATATGTATAACACATTTTCCTTATCCATTTATTGGTGGACAGACAGGTTGGTCACCAGGTCTTGGATATTGTGAATAATGCTTCAGTGAACATGGGGGTACAGATATCTCTTTGAGATAATGATTTCATTTTGTTTGGATATATACCCAGAAGTGGGATTGCTTGGTCATATGGTAGTTCTATTTTTAAGTTTTTGAGGAACCACCATACAGTTTTCTCTAGTGGCTGCACCAATTTATATTCCCACCAGCAGCACACAAGGGTTCTCTTTTCTCCACATCCTGGACAGCACTTGTTATCTTGTCTTCTGAAGGATAGTCATTGTAACAGATGTGAGGTGATATCTCATCATGGTTTTGATTTGCACTTCCCTGATGATTAGGGATGTCGAGCATCTTTTCATGTACCTGTTGGCCATTAGTATGTCTTCTTTGGAAAAATGTCTATTCAGGTCCTCTGCCGATTTTTAATTGGATTTTTTTTCTATTGAGTTGTATGAGTTTCTTATATATTTGAGATATTAACTCCTTATCAGATATATGGTTTGCAAATATCTTCTCCCATTCCAAATGCTACCTTTTCATTTTGTTGATTGTTTCTTTTGCTGTGCAGAAGCCTTCTAGTCTGATGTAGTCCCACTTGTTTATTTTTGCTGTTGTTTCTTGTGCTTTTGTTGTCATATCCAAAACATCATTGATTAGACCAATTTTCTGATGTTTTCTTCTAGGAGTTTTTTTGTTTCAGGTCTTACATTTAAGTCTTTATTTTGAGTTACTTTTTGTTAGTGGTGTAAGATACAGGTCTGACTTCCTTCTTTTGTATGTGAACATCCAGTTTTCTCGGGGCCATTTATTGAAGAGATTATTCTTTCCCCATTGAGTACTTTTGGCTCCTTTGTCAAATATCAGTTGACTGAATATGTGTGAATTTATTTCAGGGCTCTTGATTCTGTTCCATTGATCTATGTGTCTGTTTTTATGCCAGTATCATACTATTTTGATGACTATAGCTTTGTAGTATAGTTTGAAATCAGGAAACGTGATGTCGCCAGCTTTGTTTTTCTTTCTCAAGATTGCTTTGGCTGTTTGGGGTCTTTTGTGGTTCCATACCTATTTTAGGATAGTTTTTTTCTGTTTCTGTGAAAAATGCCAGTGGAATTTTGATAGGGATTGCATTGAATCTATAGATGGCTTTGGGTAGTATAGACTTATTAACAATATTAATTCCTCTTATGAACATCTTTTTCCTTTAACTTATGTCTTCAATTTCTTTTGTCAATGTCTTATAGTTTTCAGTGTACAGATCTTTTACTTCCTTGGTGAAATTTATTCCTGAGTATTTTATTTTTTGATGCTATTTTAAATGGGATTGTTTTCTTTGTTTTTCAGTAGTTCAGTATTAGTGTATAGAAGCACAACTCTATTTTGTATGTTGATTTTATATCCTGCAACTTTACTCAATTTGTATGTAGTCATGCATTTCTTAACAGGATATTTTCTGCGAAATGCGTTGTTAGGTAATTTTGTCATTGTGCAAACATCACAGAGTGTACTTATACAAACCTAGATGGTATAGTCTGCTACACACCTACGCTATATATATGGTACTTATCTTATGATAGTACCACTGTATATGTGGTCTGTTGTTGTCCAAAACATTGTTATGCGGCATATGACTGTATTAGTTCTTACAGGTTTTTGGTGGAGTCTTTAGGATTTTTTGTATATTGGATCCATGTCATCAGTAAACAGAGACAGTTTTACTTGTTCCTTTCTGATTAAGATGCCTTTTATTTTTCTTGCTTGATTGCTCTGGCTAGCGCTTCCAGTACTGTGTTGAATAGGAGTGGTGAGAGCAGGCATCCTTGTGTTGTTCCTGATCTTAAAGGAAAAACTTTCAACCTTTTACTGTTGAGTATGATGTTAGCTGTGAGTTTGTCAGATATGGCCTTTATTGTTTTGAGATACGTTCCTTCTATACCCATTTTTTGGGAGTTCTTACCATGAAGGGATGTTGAATTTTGTCAAATGCTTTTTCTGGATCTAATAAGGTGATCATATGATTTTTATTCTTCATTCTGTTAATGGGGTATACCACATTATGATTTGCATATGTTCATTCATTCTTGCATCCCAGGGATAAATCCTACTTGATTATGGTGTATGATCCTTTTAATGTGCTGTTGAATTTGGTTTATTAGTATTTTGTTGAGAATATTTGCATCTGTATTCATCTGGGATATTGGCATGTAGTTTTCTTTCCTTGTAGTGTTCTTATCTGGCTTTGGTATCAGGGTAATTCTGGCCTTGTAAAATGAGTTTGGAAGTATCCTTCCTCTTCCATTTTTTGGAATAGTTTGAGGAACATTGGTATTAATTCTTCTTTAAATGTTTGGTAGAACTCACTACTGAAACCATCTGATCCTGGACTTCTCTCTGTTGGAGGTTTTTGATAACTGATTCTATCTCCTTACTCATCATTGCTCTGTACAGATTTTCTATTTCTTCATGATTCAGTGTTGGTAGATTGTATGTTTCTAGAAATTCATCCAGTTCTTATAGGTATCCAATTTGCTGGCATATAATTGTTCATAGTAGTCACTTATGATCCATTGTATTTCTTTCCTTTACTTTTTTTTTTTTTTTTTTTTGGTGAGGAAGACCAGCCCTGAGCTAACATCTGTTGCTAATCCTCCTCTTTTTGCTGAGGAAGACTGGCCGTGGGCTAACATCCATGCCCATCTTCCTCCACTTTATATGGGACGCCGCCACGGCATGGCTGACAGGCAGTGCGTCGGCGGGCGCCCGGGATCCGAACCACCGAACCCCGGGCTGCCAAGCACGGACTAAACCGCTGCGCCACCGGGCCGGCCCCTGATCCATTGTATTTCTTTGATATCAGTTGTAATATCTCTTCTTTCATTTATAATTCTTATGAGTCTTCTCTTTTCTTCTTGGTTAGTCTAGCTAAGGGTTTGTCAATTTTGTTTATCTTTTCTAAAAACCGATTCTTAGTCTCATTGATTTTTTTCTGTTGTCTTTCTAGTCTCTATTTAATTGCTGCTCTAATCTTTACTGTTTCCTCTGTCTGCCACTTTGGTCTTACTTTGTTCTTTTTCTAGTTCTTTGAGATGTAAAGTTAGGTTGGTTGTTTGAGATCTTTGTTTTTTCTTACTGTAGGCATCTATCACTATAACTTTCCTTTTAGAATTGCTTTTGCTGTATCCCATGCAGCAAAAATATATGCATGAGATGCAGCACAATCATGCCATGGTTGGGATGTTGGGCTTCCATTTTCATTTATCCCAAGATGCTCTGATTTCGCTTTTGATTTCTTATTAGATCCATTAATTGTTTAGGAACATGTTTTTTAATTTCCATGTATTTGTGAATTTTCCAGTGTTCCTCCTGTTATTGATTTCTAGTTTCATACCATTGTGGTTGGGAAGAGATACTTGATATGATTTCAGTTTTCTTAAATTTGTTAAGACTTATATTGTGGCCCTCTCTGTATCCTGGAGAATGTCCTGTGTGTACTTGGGAAGGAGGTGTATTTTGCTGCTGTTGGATGGAATGTTCTGTATATGTCTGTTAGTTCCTTTTGGTCTATAGTGTTGTTCACATCTGTTGTTTCCTTATTGATTTTCTGTTTGGATGATCTATATAATATTGAAAATAGAGTATTCTCTTATTATTATTGTGCTACTGTATATTTCTCTCTTCAGTTCTGTTAATATTTCCTTTAAATATTTAGGTGCTCCAATCTTGGGTGCATATATATTTACAATTGTTATATCCTCTTGAAGAATTGACCACTTTATCACTATATAGTGACCTTCTTTGCCTCTTGTGACCAGTTTGAGGGAAAGTGTATTTTACCTCATGTAAGTATAACCAGTCTTCTCTTTTGGTTACCATTTGCATGGAATATCTTTTTCCATTCCTTCACTTTTAGCCTGTGTGTCCTTAAAGTTAAGTTGAGTCTCTTGTAGGTAACATATTGTTGAATCTTGTTTTTTTAATCCATTCAGCCACTCTGTGATTTGGTTGGAGAAGTTAATCCAGTTACATTTAAAGTAATTATTGATAGATTAGGATTTAGTATTTCTATTTATTCATTGTTTTCTGTTTTTTCTTTTCTTTCTTCTCTTGCTGTCTTCCTTATGATTATGTTTTGCTAGTAATATGCGTTAATTCCTTTCTCTTTATCTTTTGTTTATCTGCCAGAGAGCTTTTTTCTTCGTGGTTACCATGAAGCTTATATAAAATCTCTTAGGGATGTAACAGTGTATTTTAATCTGATAACAACTTACCTTCAATTACATACTAAAGCTTTACACTTTTCCTTCTCTTTCCCCCACATTTTTTTTTTTTTTTTTTTGGTGAGGAAGACCAGCCCTGAGCTAACATCCGTTGCTAACCCTCCTCTTTTTGCTGAGGAAGACTGGCCCTGGGCTAACATCGTGCCCATCTTCCTCTACTTTATATGGGACGCCGCCACGGCGTGGCTGACAGGCAGTGCGTCGGCGGGCGCCCGGGATCCGAACCAGCGAACCCTGGGCTGCCAAGCGCAGACTAAACCGCTGTGCCACCGGGCCGGCCCCTCCCCCACATTTTATAGTATTCATGTCACACTTTACATCTTCTTTTTTATTTTGAGGAAGATTAGCCTCTAGCTAACATCCGCTGCCAATACCCCTCTTTTTGCTGAGGAACATTGGCCCTGATTTAACATCTCTGCCCATCTTCCTCTTCTTTATGTGGGACACCTGCCACAGCATGGCTTGGTAGGTTGTGTGTAGGTCTGCGCCCAGGATCTGAACCTGCGAAACCCGGGTGACCACATCGAAGCACAAGAACTTAACCCCTATGCCATGGGCCGGCCCCCCACACTTTACATATTTTTATATTATGCATCCATTAACAAATTATTGTAGCTATAGTTATTTTTAATATTGTCTTTTATCTTTTATAGTGGGGAAAAAAGTAACTATGCACCACCATTACAGTATTAGGGTATTCTGTATTTGACTATATATTTAGTTGCTCCAGGGAGTTTTACATGTTTTTATGTTGTTACTTAGCGTTCTTCCATTTCAATGTGAGGAACTTTAGCACTTCTTATAAGGCAGGTCTGGTGGTGGTCAACTCTCTTAGATTTTGTTTGTCTGGGAATGTCTTTAAATCTCCTTCATTTCTAAAGGACAGTTTTGCCAGGTATAGTATTCTTGCTTGGCAGGTTATTTTTTTTCTTTCAGCACTTTGAATAAATCATCCCATTCCCTCCTGGCCTACCAGGTTTCTGCAGAGAAATCCACTAAAGCGTTATCAGGGTTCCCTTGTATGTGATGAGTCATTTTTGTCTTGTTTCTTTCAAAATTGTCTCATTACCTTTGACTTTTAACTTGTTTGGATGAGGAAGATTGGCCCTGAGCTAATGTCTGTGCCAATGCTCCTCTATTTTTTTTTTATTTTAATGTGGAATGCTGCCACAGCATGGTCTGATGAGCAGTGTGTAGGTCCACTCCTGGGATCGAAACCAGTGAACCCTGGGCCACCGAAGCGGAGCACACAAACATAACCACTACACCACCGGGCCAGCCCAACTTTTAACGTTTTGATTATAATATGTCTGGGCATAATCTTTGATCTTGCTTGGGGTCATTTGAGCTTCCTGGCCTGGGATGTCCATGTATCTTTCAAGGTTTTGGAAGTTTTCAGCTATTATTTCTTTTTTTTTAAATTGGTGTCTTGAGAGCTTATAACATTGTGGGGTTTTAGTTGTACATTATTGTTTGTCAGTCAACATATGAATGCATCCCTTCACCTCTTGTGCCCACTGCCCATCCCACTTGCCCCTGGTAACGACCAAACAGTTCTCTCTGTGTGTTAGTTTATATTCCACATAAAGTGAAATCATGTGGTGTTTGTCTTTCTCTCTCGAGCTTATTTCAGTTAACTTAATACCCTCCAGATCCATCCATGTTGTTGCGAATGGGACAATTCTGTCTTTTCTTATGGCTGAGTAGTATTCCATTGTATATATATACCACGTCTTCTTTATCCAATCATCAGTCGAGGGACACTTGTGTCACTTCCACTTCTTGGCTATAGTGAATAATGCTGCAATGAACATAAGGTTGCATAAGCCTCTTGGGATGGTTGATTTCATGTCCATTGGGTAGATGCCCAAGAGTGGGACTGCTGGATCATAAGGTATTTCTATTTTTACTTTTTTGAGGAATCTCCATACTGTTTTCCATAGAGGCTGCACCAGTTTGCATTCCCACCATCAGTGAATGAGGGTTCCCATTTCTCCATAACCTCTCCAACATTTGTTGTTTTTTGTCTTGGTGATTATAGCCATTCTAACAGGTATAAAGTGGTATCTTAGTGTAGTTTTGATTTGTGTTTCCCTGATGATTAGTGATGTTGAGCATCTTTTCATGTGCGTGTAGGCCATCTGTATATCTTTCTTGGAAAAATGTCTGTTCATATCCTGTGCCCATTTTTTAATTGGGTTGTTTTGTTGTTGTTCAGTTGTGTGAGTTCTTTATATATTATGGAGATTAACCCTTTGTTGGATGTATGGTTTGTGAATATTTTCCCCCAGCTATTGAGTTTATCTTTTCATTTTGATCCTGGTTTCATTTGCCTTGTAGAAACTCTTTAATCTGATGAAGTTCCACTTGTTATTTTTTTCTTTTGTTTCCATTGTCCGAGTTAGACATGGAATTTGAAAAGATCCCCTTATGATCGATGTCAAATAGAGTACTGGCTATATTTTCTTCCAGGAGATTTATAGTTTCAGGTCTTTGATCCATTTTGAGTTAATTTTTGTGTATGGCGATAGAAGATGGTCTACTTTCATTCGTTTGCATGTGGGTGGCTAGTTTTCCCAGCAACATTTATTGAAGAGACTTTCATTTCTCCATTGTATGTTCTTAGTTCCTTTGTCAAAGATTAGCTGTCCATAGATGTGTGGTTTTATTTCTGGGCTTTCAATTCTGTTCCACTGATCTGTGTGTCTGTTTTTGTACCAGTGCCATGCTCTTTAGATTACTATAGCTTTGTAGTATATTTTGAAGTCCAGGATTGTGATGCCTCCAGCTTTGTTCTTTTTTCTCAAGGTTGCTTTAGCTATTCAGGGTCTTTTGTTGCCCCATATGAATTTTACTGTTCTTTGTTCTATTTCCATGAAAAATGTCATTGGGATTCTGATTGGGATTGCATTGAATCTGTACATTGCTTTAGGTAGTATGGACATTTTAACTATGTTTATTCTTCCAATCCATGTGCATGGGATATCATTCCATTTCTTTATGTCATCATTGATTTCTTTCAATAGAGTCTTACAGTTTTCATTGTATAGGTCTTTCACCTCCTTGGTTAAATTTATTACCAGATATTTTATTCTCTTTGTTGCAATTGTAAATGGGATTATCTTTTTGAGTTCTCTTTCTGTTAGTTCATTATGAGCATATAGGAATGCTACTGATTTTTGTAAGTTGATTTTATACTTTGCAGATTTGTTGTAGTTGATTATTTCTAATAGTTTTCCAATGGATTCTGTTTTTTTTTTTTTTTTTTTGTGGGGAAGACCAGCCCTGAGCTAACATCTGTTGCCAATCCTCCCCTTTTTGCTGAGGAAGACTGGCCCTGGGCTAACATCTGTGCTCATCTTCCTCCACTTTATATGGGACGCCGCCACGGAATGGCTGACAAGCAGTGTGTCGGCGGGCGCCTGAGATCCAAATTCGCGAACCCCGGGCTGCCAAGCGCGAACTTAACTGCTGCGCCACCAGGCAGCCCCTGGTTTCTATATATAAAATCATGTCATCTGCAAATAGTGAGAGTTTCACTTCTTTGTTGCCTATGTGGAATCCTTTTATTCCTTTTTCTTGCCTAATTTGGCCAGAACCTCCAGTACTATGTTGAATAGGAGTGAAGATAGTGGGCACCCTTGTCTTGTTCCTGTTCTCAGAGGGATGGTTTTCAGTTTTTTCCCATTCAGTATGATGTTGGCTGTGGGTTTGTCATATATGGCCTTTATTATGTTGATGTACTTTCCTTCTATGCCCATTTTGTTGAGACTTTTTATCATAAATGGATGTTGGATCTTGTTGAATGCCTTCTCTACATCTATTGAGCTGATCATGTGGTTTTTATTCATTTTGTTAATGTGGTGTATCACATTGATTGATTTGTGGATGTTGAACCATCCCTGTGTCCCTAGTATAAATCCCACTTGGTCATGGTGTATGATCTTTTTGATATATTGCTGTATTCAGTTTGGCAATATTATGTTGAGGATTATTGCATCTACGTTCATCGGTGATATTGACCTGTAGTTTTCCTTCTTTGTATTGTCCTCATCTGGCTTTGGTATCAGGGTGATGTTGGCCTCATAGAATGTGTTAGGAAGTGTTTCATCTTCCTACTATTTTTTTGGAATAGTTTGAGAAGGATTGGTTTTAAATCTTTGAATATTTGGTAAAATTTTCCAGAGAAGCAATCTGGTCCTGGACTTTTATTTTTGGGGAGGTTTTTTTTTTTTTTTTTTTTGGTGGGGAAGAGCAGCCCTGAGCTAACATCTGTTGCCAATCTTCCCCTTTTTGCTGAGGAAGACTGGCCCTGAGCTAACATCCGTGCCCATCTTCCTCCACTTTATATGGGATGCCGCCACAGCATGGCTGACAGGCAGTGCGCGTCCGCGGGCGCCTGGGATCCGAACTCGCGAACCCCGGGCTGCCAAGCGCGGACTAAACCGCTGCGCCACCGGGCGGCCCCATTACTTTTTTTTTTTTTTTTGGGGGGGAGGTTTTTGATTACTGTTTCAATCTCTTTACTTGCATTTGGTCCATTCAGATTCTCTACTTCTTCTTGGTTCAGGTTTGGGAGGTTGTTTGCATGTATTTATCTATTTCTTCCTGGTTGTCCAATTTGTTGGCAAATAGTTTTTCATAGTATTCTCTTATAATTCTTTGTATTTCTGTGGTATCTGTTGTAATTTCTCTTCTTTCATTTCTAATTTTATTGATTTGAGCCTTCTCTCTTTTTTTCTTAGTAAGTCTGGCTAAGGGTTTGTCAATTTTGTTTATTTTCTCAAAAAAACAAGCTGTTTGTTTCATTGATCCTTTCGACTGTTTCTTGGTTTCAATTTCATTTATTCCTGATAATTTTTATTTTCCTCCTTTTGCTGATTTTGGACTTTTTTGTTCTTTTTCTATTTCTGTTAGGTGTCATTTGAGGTTGCTCATTTGGGATTTTTCTTGTTTGTTAAGGTAAGCCTGTATTGCTATGAGTTTCCCTTTCAGGACCACTTTTGCTGCATCCCATATGAGTTGGTATGGTGTATTTTCATTTTTGTTTGTCTCCAGATATTTTCTGATTTCTCCTTTAATTTCATCAGTGACCCATTGGTTGTTCAGTAGCATGTTATTTAGCCTCCACATATTTGTCACTTTCCCAGTTTTTTCCATATAGTTGATATCTAGTTTTATAGCATTATGATCAGAAAAGATGCTTGTTATGATTTCAATCTTCTTAAATTTATAGAGGCTTGTCTTGTTTCCTCACACATGGTCTGTCCTTGAGAATGTTACATGCACGCTTGAGAAGAATGTGTAATTTTCTGTTTGGATGGAGTGCTCTTCATATATCTAGTAAGTCCATCTCACCTACTTTTTTTTGCTGAAGTCTATTATTTCCATATTGACATTTGTCTTGATCTATCCATTGATGTAAGTGGGGTGTTAAGATCCCCTACTATTATTGTGTTGTTAATATTTCCTTTTAGGTTTGTTAGTAGTTGCTTTATGTACTTTGGTGGTCCTGTGTTGGGTGCATATGTATTTATAAATGATATGTCTTCTTGGTGAAGTGTCCCTTTGCCCCTCTTTGTCTCTCATTACCATTTTTATCTTGAAATCTAGTTCGTCTGATGTAAGTATGGCAACCCCCACTTTCTTTTGTTTGCCATTAGCTTGGAGTACTGTCTTCCATCCTTTCACTCCGAGCCTGTGTTTGTCCTTAGAGGTGAGATGTGTTTCCTGGTGGCAGCATATTGTTGGGTCTTGGTTTTTAATCCATCCCACCCCTCTGTGTCTTTTCATTGGAGAATTCAGTGCATTTACATTTAGAGTGATTATTGACATGAGGGCTTAATGTTTCTATTTTATCACTCATTTTCCAGTTCTTTTGCCATTCCTTCATTTCTTTTCCGGTGTGTTTCAGACTACCAATCCAGTTTGGTAGTTGTCTATGATGATTCTCTTAGTTTTCTCTGTATTTGTCCTTTATGATTCTGTTCTGATTATTTGTCTAGTGGTTACCATGAGGTTTGTATTTAAACACCTCGTGGATGAGTTAGTCCATTTTCTGATGCCCTCTTATTTACTTTGACCAAGTCAGTTTGATCCCTTTCCTCTTCATCTTCTAAGTTATTGTTGTCACAACTTACTCCATCTTCTGTTATTTTTTTTTAAATTTTTTGTAAGGAAGACTGGTCCTAAGCTAACATTTGCTGCCAATCTTCCCCTTTTTGCTTGAGGAAGATTGGCCCTGAATTAACATCTGTGCCAGTCTTCCTTTGTTTTCTATGTGGGTCACCACCACAGCATGGCTTGACGAGTGGTATATGTCCACGCCCAGGATCCGAACCCACAAACCTGGGCCGCCAAAGTGGAGCAAACAGAACATAACCAGTGCACCACTGAGCCATGTGTTGTGAGTGTGTGTTTAAAGTGATGTGGTTATATTTATTTTTGGTGTTTTCTTTCCCTTAATCTTGATTTTTATAATTGTTTGCTAACCTGTTCTGATACAGAGCTGCAATTTTTCTGGTTTAGTCTACCTGTTTTTTTCCTTGCTCAAAGCTTTATATCCCCTTTCTCTTTTTTTTCAGGCATGAGGGCCATCTTGAGTGTTTCTTATAGTGGGGGTCTTGTGGTAATGAACTCCCTTAGCTTTTGTTTATCTGGGATGGTTATTATTTCTCCATCATATCTGAAGGATATTTTTGCTGGATAGAGTATTCTTGGCTGAAAGTTTTTGTCTTTCAGAATTTTGAATATATCATTCCACTCTCTCCTACCCTGTAAAGTTTCTGCCAAGAGATCAGTTGAGAGCATGATAGGAATTCCTTTGTACATTTTTTTTCTGTTTTGCTGCCCTTAATATTTTTTCCCTTATTATTGACTTCTGCCAGCTTTACTACTATATGTCTTGAAGAGGGTCTTTTCATGTTGATATGTTTAGGAGATCTATTGACTTCATTCACTTGTATTTCCAGCTCTTTCCCCATGTTTGGGATGTTCTCAGCTATTATTTCTTTGAACAAGCTCTCTGCTCCTTTTTCCCTCTCTTCTCCCTGGAATACCTATAGTTGCCTTTCCTGATTGAGTCAGATTTTTCTTGGAGGATTTCTTCATTTCTTTTTAGTCTTAGTTCTCTCTCCTCCATCTGGAGCATTTCTGCATTACTATCCTAAATATTGCAAATTCTTTCCTCCATATTTTCGGCTCTGTTCTTTAAAGATTCTAGATTTTTCTTTATCTCTTCCATTGTGTTTTTCATCTCCTACATTTCTGATTGGTTTTTTTTGTTTTTTTTAATTGATGTCTTAGTTTATAACACTGTGGGGTTTTAGTTGTACATTTTTGTCCGTCACCTTGTGGATGTAACCCTTCACCCCTTGTGCCCCCCAACCCCCCTTCCCCTTGGTAACCACCTCTGATTGGTTTTTTTAATAGTTTAAGTTTCTTTGGTAAACAAATACCTGATTTCATTGAAATGTCTATCTGTATTTTCTTGTAGTTCGAGTTTTTTTATGATAGCTATTTTGAATTTTCTATCATTTAGATTATTAATTTCTGTGCCTTCAGGATTGATTTCTGGGTGCTTCTCATTTTCCTTCTGGTGTGATTTAATCTATCTTTGCATGGTGCTTGAGGGTGTGGGCTTATTTTCTTCTTTCTGAAGATATCTGGTTGCAGCTTCCACCTGGCCACTGGGTGGGGGTCAAGAGCTGTGTATTTTGAGCCCGCCACCATCCTCAGGCACACTGTCTGACCAGTTGTGCTGGTGCTCCAGGCCCTCCAGGGGGAGGGCTCTTTCTATCGCCTGCCCAATCCCGGGGGCTTCTTGTTCTTCCTTTGCTATCTGCCCTCCTGGGGTGCTAGCTTGATGAAGACACCCCTGCACCACTCTGTCCTCTCCATATGAGAATTTCCCACAGGCTGTGAGAGAACTTGGAGATTGGCAGTTTTCCCACTGAGGGCCTCCCTTCCCCCCTGAGAGACGTGCAGCCCTAGTCTCAGGGTCACTGTTGTTGGAGAAGAAGAGGCGTTCTCTTTATCTCCTTCCATTTCCTCTGGGGGTACCAGCACCTCCACTCTCAGATGTAAGGCTGCTTGGGTTTTTCAGATGTCCTTTGTGTTGTGTGTGTCCTTTGTTGGTATTGGCATGTCCTTTTTCTTGTATCTTAGGTGGGGAGAGTCTCTGGGGGAAAGCTCACTCTGACTTGATGCCAACATCACTCAATTTTTCAGTTTTTTAACCTTTTTTTTTGTTGTAGAGGATTGGCCATCAGCTAATATCCATTGCCAAATCTTCCTCTTTTTGCTGAGGAAAATTAGCCCTGAGCTAACAACTGTGCTCATCTTCCTCTGTTTTGTATGTGGGATGCCACCACAGTGTGGCTTGATGAGTGGTGCATAGGTCCATGCCTGGGATCCGAACCTGCGAATTCCAGGCCACTGAAGCAGAGCCCATGAAGTTAACCACTATGCCACTGGACCAGCCCCAAGCTTTTTACTTTTTGTTAGGATGGAGTGGTGACTTACAAGGTCCTGACATGTAGAACTGGAAACTGGAAGTTGGTTTCTACATTTACAAATGGTTGGAAAAAAAGAACAATAGTATTTCATGATATGTTAAAATTATATGAATTTAAAGTATTGGTGTCCATAAAAAATGTTATTCCAATACTGCTACACTTATTAATTTATGATGTGACTCCTTTTGCACTATGTCAGCACTGCATAGTTGTGACAGACTGAATGGCCTGCAAAGCCTAAAATATTTATTATCTAGTCCTTTGCAGGAAAAGTTTGCTGACTCCCAATCTGTATGATCACTTTTAATAGCTATATAATTTCCTGTTTTGTAGATACACTAGAATTTATTTAACTTGTTCTTTAGTGAAGGCTATTTGGTTTATCCATCTTTTTCTATTTAAAAATAAGGCTGTCTGCACCTGTCTGCATATACCTTTGTGCACATATGTAATTGTTTTCCTTGGACAGGGTTCTAGAAGTGAGATTGGTGAATCACCTGGCTTGCATTGTTAAATTTTGCTAATAAGAAATTCTAATTTATCTTGTTTAAAGTGGTATCATTGTATAACATAGTGTGAGAGTGTCTTGTTTTGCTATCACTTCGCCAACATGTTATTATCAGACTTTTAAATCTGCCCATGTAGTAAACATTAAATGTCATTTTTTGCTTTAACATTCATTTTTTTAACTAGTAACAATGTTTAATGTCTTTGGGTAGAATACTCCTGTTACTATTCATGCTCATGTTTCACTAGGTGTAATAAGCAATCCTGGGTATCAATGTCAAGAGCGGAGTTGAAAAAAATGGCTTTGTAGTTAAGAGAATTATGGATTCAGAAGTCAACTGTGTCACTTATTAACTATGGATTTGGGTTTCTGTTTCCTGGTATTTGAGACGACGATAATGATAATATTGTGGAGCTGTTCTGAGGATTAAATATCAATGCATGTAAGGCATGCATCACATAAAAGTTTTTTTTTTTTTTGACTTTTGCTGGGGTCATGTGTTCACTTCTCCCCACCTTGGATACCAAGGGAGAGGGCAGGGTGAATGATGTCATGGAGGGAAGTCCTGGGGATGATTCTGATTGGGGGAAATGGGTAGTGGTGAGCCTTGAAGATTCTGGGATTTCTAGTTCAGGTTATGAGAAGGAATTCCAGTGTGCAAATATAATTTTGCAATGATATAGGCTGTCAGGCATTGTCTGTGTCAGGGGCCAGTGAACTTTTTTTTTCTAAAGGGCCAAATAGTGAATATTTTGTAATATTAAATAGTAAACATTTTAGGATTTGTGGGCCATGCATTCTCTTTTGCAACTGAACTCAGGTGTTGTAACTTTCTGAAAGTAGCCATAGACAATAATAAACAAATGGGCATGGCTATGTTTCATTCAAGCTTTATTTACAAAAAGAGAGGAACTGGTCTGTTCTTTGATCTTCAAGTCTGGGAGGCCAGGAAGGTACTAAGGCCATGAAGGTGGTCTTCTCTGGATATTGTGGTCCCTTTTGGAAGGTGGTAATCAATGGAGGAGAATCTTTTCAGGGCAGGTCTTAACATCCCAGTCTCAGGTCTTGATCAGCATTCTCATGGTAGTAATTGGCTCAAAGTACTGCTCATGTTCTAAAGCAGGAGAGCCTCTGCTTTGTCCATTCTTGTACAACCAGGTTTCCTTGGTGTCTCAGAGTCTGTTGTGGGGGTGAGGGTGAGGGAGGTGGGGAGGAGGTCTTGGCAAGCAAGATTAGAGAAGACAAGATTATTAATTTATATCATTCTGTTACCTTTGTGGCAAGTCTGGTCTCACTGCCTCATTTTTTTCTGCTTCCACTCAGGCTTCTCAGAACTTTGCTTCCAGGAGAAGAATCCTGAGGGAGACTCACTAGTTCTTGTGAGTCTAAAATCATGGCCCTTATAAGTTGCTGTTTTGCTATTTCTTTTCCTTTGAGATTCCTTTTTTTTTTTTTTTTTTAAGATCACGGGAACATTTTTATTCTTTATGCTGAAATTTTCTACTTAACAGAACTTTTCATAATTGCACCGCACACTCCACCCCTCAGCTTCTCCTGTGTTTCTCTTCTGTAACCAGTGTCCACGTGTGCATTGACCAAATCAGTCAGCCTCTCCTGTGTACTCAGTCTCTGTCTAAGGCAGAGACTGAGCAGAAATGAAGTTCCTGGAGGAAATCTGGGGTGTTTTCTAACACCAACAACCAATTCTCTGGACACCATCTGGGCGTGAACAATTCAGTTCTGACACTATCTGAAATTAGCATAAGATTGCACAGATTTTAGGGTTCAGTCCCTCAAGACTGCTTCCAGTTCAGACACCAACTGCAAGTCCTGAGCTACCTGTGCTTCTGCTGACTGGCTACAAGTTGGGAGGTCCCACAACCCCCTCCCCAGGTTCAATAATTTGCTAGGATGGCTCATAGAACGCAGGGAAACACTTTACTTACTGGCTTATTTTAAAGCATACAACTCAGGAACAGCCAGATGGAAGAGGGCAAGGTATGGGGGGCTGGACATAGAGCTTCTGTGCCCTCTCCTGGTGTATTATCCTCCCAGCGCCACAATGTGTTCACCAACCCAGAAGCTTTCTACAGCTCCCTCTCTCCTCCCCAGAGGTCTGGGTGAGACTGAAAGTTCCAACCCTCTTATCACTTGGTCTTTCTGGTGATCAGCCCCATCCTGAGGCTGTCTAGGGGCTCCATCATAAGTCACTTCATTCGTATAAACTCAGGTGTGATAGAAAGAGGCTTGTTCCGAATTACAAAAGACCTTCTTGTCACTCAAGAAATTCCAGGGGTTTTGGGAGCTCTGTGCCAGGAACCTGGACAAAGACCAAATATATGTCTTATTATACCATAGGGAGGTGTTTGACCATCCCTCATCAGATCTGAGGTGTAATGATGGACTCATTTGACCACACACAGGAAAGCTCCGAAGTTTTCCACAGACCTGTGTCTGTAGATAAATGGGGTTTAGTATTGATTGGCCTCAGTCTCATCTGGGTTGGGGCCTGCTTACAGAGAGATCAAGGGATCTTCTGTGGGAATCTCTGAGGTAAAAACTCATTACAGGGTCCATTTTGTGGTTGTAATACTGGACGAGGTGGGACTGGGGTCCCAGGGTAGACTTGGCCCTTAGTGTGAGTTCTTGACCTCTCACAGGAAAGAATTCAAGAGTGGGTCAAGAGAGATTATGCAAGTTTATTTGAGAGGCAAAAAAGCCAGGCTGATTAGAAAGAAACTGAGGAAGGAAAGCAGGCCAAGCTGACCGGGTGGAAACTGACCAGTGCCAAGCGGGGTTCTGGGGTCCTGATTTATAGTGGTTGAAGTGGGCAGCTGGGGATTGGTCAGTTTGAAGTGGGGAGTCGGGTTGGCAGCTGGGGACTGCTCAGTCTCTGGGCCAGGCGGCCATCTCCTGCAGGCCAGGTGCTAAGCACATGACCAGACTGCTGATTGGATAGGCAAGGGGTGGGGGATGTTCATGGAGCATGGAGTTCCTGGAACTTGTGGGTCATGGGGCTGATGGTTAACCCAGATGCTGGGTGACAGGCGCATCCTGCTGTTTCTCTGTCTGCTGCTCGAGACATTTTTGTTCTGCCTTTTCCCTATCTCAGTTGAATGGAATATGTTACTCTTGACATCTTTGTGATTCTGATACAGTCTATATCAGTATTCCTTATTTTAGGAACAAGGAAGATGTATAAGGAAGGATGGTAGATTTATGAGAGAGTCATCCAGATACATAAATATTAGATCATTATATTCTTCCAGAGTTGGAGAATGCTTAATATTGTCCAATGTAAACATCTTATTTTTTAAATTCTGTGGTTTAGTATATCCATAAGATTGACTGTTATATACCTAATAAAAATCATTTATGATATAATTTATAAAGGAAAAATTAGGATATAATGTGAAATAATGATGAACTTGAGGTTTAATTTCCTTTTATACAAATCCATTGTTCTAAAAAAAGGATTTTATACAGTATTTAAAAAAAAATCCAGAAGTTTTTTTTTTAATGATTTTTTTAAAAAGGAAAAGGTGGATCTAAGAACTCATATTGATTGAGAATTTTGGGGGGCAGGAATATAGCTTGTTTGTATCCACTATTTTGTTTAATTGGGAAACATTTGTTCCCAGAAATGTTTGTGTATTTAAAGAAACCTACAATATGTAGGAAATGTTGCATGCAGCAATAGGATTTTTCAAGAAAACGAGGTGACCCTGCTTCAGAAGACTAGTTTCCTTACTTTCTTTTAGCTTTGTCATAGACTTTCAGTCCCAGCCTGTATTTTGCTGGAGTCCCTTTGCTGCAATGAAATCTTTCATCTCTTCTTCTTCTTACATATATTTTCTTTAATTTTACCAGTAGCATGTTGGTTTATGGTTTCAGGCGTTGGTGATGTTCAGAGATGTGGCTGTACACTTCTCTCAGGAGGAGTGGGACTGCCGGGACCCTACCCAGAGGGCTTTGTACAGAGGTGTGATGTTGGAGAATTATAGTAACTTGGCCTCACTGGGTAAGGTCTTCTACCTCATATAAGTTAGACGCTGCTCTCTGAATTTCTTCTCAGTTTCTCAAGGAATACACTGAACTTGGTTGGTTTGTAAATGGCACTTCCACTAAATACCTTCATTTTAGTCATCCTTCAGTGATCCTTGTGAAACATTCCTCTACTCTTTCTATAGTTGCTTGTTCCTTAAATGTCTAAGGGACTAGATTTGAATTGTGGGACTTTTATGCCAAAACCAATGTCAAAGAAACCAGATTTCACAGTGTATTTGAGCTTAGAATTGCTGTGGCTTATCTCTTATTTGATAGCCTTTCTGCTAGGATAACAGCACAACCCAGAGTCTACCATTTATGTATGGTGGTCGAGATCAATGAAATTCATTTAAAATTTGAACACATTCTGTTTCCTACAACAAACATTTTCTTTTACTTGATTTGCAATTGAAAGTTAAAATCCATTAACTTACCGTTTAACTTGGAATGAATATCCTAGCAAGAACCTAAAAATGTCTTAGGAAGCTCTTTGTTTTGCTCTAAATAAATGAACACTAACAAAAATAATAATAGCTAATCAAGTGCTTCCTATATATCAGGCACTATTCTAAGTATTAGCTACTAGTTTTGTTCCCATTTTATAGGTGGAAAACTGAGCCCCAGAAAACTTAAGTAGTTTGCCTGTAGTCTTCTAATTAATAGGTGACAAAAGCAAGATTTGAACTCATACACTCTGACTCTACAGTCTGTACTTTCAATTACTACTGCCTCTCAATAGAGCAAGCTGCCAGTTAGAGTTTTAGTTCCAAAAATGATTCCTTTCTATTGCCTATTAAGTTTTTTATTCGCTGTGATCCTGAGGTTACCCTGAATTGAATATTCTTTAATCCTATCATTTTTCTCTTCTCTGAAGTCTGTATCAATATTGTGTTGATCCATAGTTTTTGTAGTGTAAGGTCTTACAATTGACTTTTCTTTTTTGTAATGCAAGTGCCTGACTTAAGCTTTGGTTGCTGAGGCATCCACTTCAAAAATGATTATCTCGAAAACACATTGCCAGCCACATAACTGAATAAAGAGCTAGGCGCCACCACCCCAGTCCCCCAACCCTCACTTTGTCTTAGAGATCTTGATTGATTTAGATAACTGACCATTTGGGCTGCTTGGTTTTTTCCTTCTGTGCCTTAAATTCCCACTCTTATGTTTTAAATTCACCCATAAAGAGTGAACTCATGAAACCCTAGGCCCCCACTCTCAACCTCAATAAAAGCAGAACCCCAGGCCCAGGCTCTCTTTCTCTATCTGCGACCTTGCTGCATGGTCCCAGGTGTGCCGTGTGTTTTCCAGGACCTGTAAGTAATAAACCTTGTCTCTTTTAAAGTTTCCTGATGGTTATTGTTAAGAACATCTTGCAATCATAGTAAGAACCACAAGGGCTGGTCCAGCCACAACATTGGTTATCAATAGGCTGAGACTAGCACACAATAGTTTATTATAGGTTTAACTAAGTTGTAAAATATCTTCGAACTTATGTTTTATTTCTAAATCCTGTTGTATTTCTTTCTTGTCAGCAGGATATTCTGTCTTAAAGCCAGATGTGATTACCTTATTGGAGCAATGGAAAGAGCCCTGCATGGTGGTGGTGAAGTATGTAACAGGGAGATGGTGAGCAGGTGAGTGAGAGCTCACCAGGCAGATGGAACTCGTCATCGCCAGTAAAGGCCAGCTGGTCAGGGAGGATGCATAGGCTTTACATGCTATTTGGGAAGTTCCCTTGAGATGCCTCAGGCCTTTGGAGAAAAGGCCTAAAACAGGGGAGAAAATAGATCTTCTTAGCATGAACTACTCAAAGAACTTCAACTTAACTCCCAGTTACCACTGTCTTCCTTTTTTTTCCTCTCATGTTACCGTCTTATTTCAATAAAGAAAATATTTTCTTTCCCAGTGCAACCAATTACCTTCCATCCTCTTTTATGCATTGAGTCCTATGCTCGTCGCCAATGTCTAAAAGTTCATTCTTTCACATATTCAGCTTATATTTATCGTATGCCCATTCTGAGCCAGATATTATCAATACTTTGGTGAATAAGACCAAAACTTCCCTACACTAATGGAGTTGACATTGTAGTATGGGAGACATACAGTAAAATGCAAACAAATGAATAGATAGTATATTATTATTATTATTATTTTATTTTGGTGAGGAAGACCAGCCCTGAGCTAACATTCGTCGCCAATCCTCCTCTTTTTTTGCTGAGGAAGACTGGCCCTGGGCTAACATCCGTGCCCATCTTCCTTTACTTTATATGGGACACTGCCATGGCATGGCTGACAAGCAGTGCGTCAGCAGGCTCCCAGGATCTGAACCTGTAAACTCTGGGCTGCCAAAGCATGAACTAAACTGCTGTGCCACTGGGCCAGCCCCGATAGTATATTATTAAATAACGATGCATGCTATGAAGGAAAGGTATGAAGGATAAGGAGATAGAGTTTGTACAGGGTTAATTTAGGTGCAGTGGTCAGGGAAGAATTTTCTAAGGAGGAGTATTGTGCAGAAACATGAAATAAGGGCTTAGGTCATGTGAATATCTTGAAGGAAATCATTCCAAATAGGGTGGGGAAATAAGCTTTGTGTATTTGAGGAAAAGCAAGAAGTTCAGAGCAGATTTAGAGAAAGGAGGCTAACTAGATGTGAGTTTAGAATTAGATAGGGACCAGGTCATATATGGTTTATCATAGTGAGAAATTTGGATCTTTTCCCCCAAGAGTGATTGCAAGCTATAATCTAATATGTGTTTTAACATCACTCTGGATGGTCTGTGGAGAACATCCTACATGGGGGCAAGATTGGAAGTAGATCATGTAGGAGGCTATTTCAGAGGTGTCTCGACTAGCAGTCATAGTGGCTTGGATTAGAATGATAGTGATGAGAGGGGTGTTGAGAAGATGCTGTATTCATCTGACGTTTTTTAAGTAGAGCTAACAGAACATGCTATGAAGTATGGATGAAAGAGAGAAACCAGGGATAAATAGGTGTTTAGTGTAAACAGCTGAGTAGATACAATTTATTGAGATGGACAGATGGGAAAGATAGCTTGGAGTATGGAAATAGAGTCTTGTTTTAGATATGTCATATTTAAGATGCCTGTTTGTCATCAAGGCTGAGAAGTTGAGGCAGATGTTAAGCAAGTCTGGCACTCAGGGAGAGGTTAGGTAGGACTAATTATATACTTGTGGGTGTCCAGCCATGGGAGTGGATGAGATCACCCAGGGGAGATCTGACCCACTGCCTGTTTTTGTAAATAAAGTTTTATTGGAACATAGCCACACCTGTTCATTTACATATTTCCTATAGCAGAGTTGAGTAGTTGAGACAGACACCATATGGCCCACAAAGCCTAAAATATTGACTATTTGGCTCTTTACAGAAAAAGATCGCTGACCCCTCATGTAGGGAATGAGTGCAGATAGAATGAAGAGGGCCAGATGAGACAAAGAGGACTGTGGCCTGGGGCACTCTGTTTAGAGAAGGAAGAGGAGGCAGCAAGTAGATTGAGAACAAGTAGGCCTCAAGAGAGTGGTGCCATGAAACACAAAGATGTTTCAAGTAGGAGGAAGGTGATCATTTATGAGGTTGACTGAAATCAGAACTGAGAATTGCCCACAGGATGTGGCTGGACAGAAGTTGTTGGTGACCTTCTCAGGAGGACAAGGTTTCAGTGGAGTTGGGGGGTGAAAGCCTGCTAAATGTGGCTCAGAGAGAATGGGAGCGAGGCAGTGTTCACAGTGAGATAGAATGCTCTACTTGAATGGGAATTTTTTTAGGAAGAGAACTAAAAGATAGTGTTGGTAGCTAGAAGGGGTTGGGACATAAAGAATGTATTTCAAGCTTTCAGGGTTTTGTGGGTTTTTTTGGTGAGGAAGATTGTCACTGAGCTAACATCTGTGCCAATCCTCCTCCATTTTTGTATGTGGGATGCCACCACAGCATGGCTTGATGAGTTGTGTGCAGGTCCATGCCCAGGATCTGAACCTGCAAACCCTGGGCCACTAAACGGAGCAAACAAACTTAACCATTATGCCACCAGGCTGGCCCTGAAGTTAACTTTTTATCAGCATAAAAAGACTGTTATGTATGATGTTTTATGTGAGCCTCATGGTAATGACAAAGCAAAAACCTACAGTAGATTCACAGAGCATGAGGAGATGGGAATAAAAGCATACCCCTATGGATTATTATTGACTCACAAAGGAAGTCAGCAAGAGAGGAAGAAACAAGGGAACCACAGAACACCCAGAAAACAATAAGAAAGCATTAATAATAATGCTTATCAATTACCAATAATTACTCTAAATGTAAATTACTTGAGTTCTCCAATCAAAAGGCATAGAGTGGCTGGATGGATAGAAAAACAAGACCCAACTATATGCTGCCTACAAGAGACTCACTCAGCTTTTTGGACACACATAGGCTCTAAAGGAAGAGATGAAAAAAGATACCCCATGGAAGTGGAAACCAAAAGAGCAATCAAAAATGTTAACAAGAGACAAAGATGGTCATCATATAATCATATGGGAGTCAACTCATTAAGAAGATACATAAATCATAAGATGTATATGCGTCCATCAGAGCACCTAAATATATTAAGCAAATGCTTACAGATCTGAAGGGAAATTGATGATAACAACAGTAATATTAGGGGACTTCAATACAATGGATACAATGGTTTCAACAGTAGATCATTCAGACAGGAAATCAACAAGTAAACATTGAACTTCAACCATACTTTAGACCAAATGGAATTTACAGACATATAGAGAACATTCCATACAACAATAGCAGAATAGAAATTCTTCTCAATTGCACACTTGAAAACTCTCCAAGATAGATCATATGATAGGTCACAAAACAAGTCTTAGCAAATTTAAGATTGAAATCATACCAGGTATCTTTTCGGACCACAATACTGTGAAACCAGAAATCAATAATTGGAGGAAAGCTGGAAAATTTAGAAATATATGGAGATTAAAAAGCATGCTTCTGAACAATCAGTGAGTCAAAGAAGAAATCAAGAAATATTTTGAAACAGATGGAAGCACAATATATCAAAATCTATGGAATGCTACAAAAACGCTTCTAAGAGGGAAGTTTATAGTGATAAAAGACTACATTAGGAAAAAAAGAAAGTTGTCAAAAATCTAACTTTATGACTGAAGGATCTAGAAAAAGAAGAACAAAGCCAAAAGATAGCCAAAGGAAGGAAATAAAGATCAGAACAGAAATATACAAAATAGAGACTTGAAAAACAATAGAAGAGATCAATGAAAATAAGAGCTGGTTTTGTGAAAAGATAAACAGAACTGAAAAATCTTTAGCTATACTACCTCAGAAGAGAGGATACATGCAAAATCAATACAGAGGAGACATTACAACTGATACCACAGAAGTACAAAGGATCATGAGAACTATGAACATTTGCCAACAAACTGTATAACCTAGAAGAAACAGATAAATTCCTAGGAGCATACAACCTCCCAAGACTGAATCATGAAGAAATAGAAAATCTGAACATATCAGTAAGTCAGAAGATTGAGTCAATTATCAAAACCCTCTCAACATAAGAAAAGCCTAGTACCAGATGGTTTTATTGGTGAATTCTACCAAATATTTAAAGAAGAATCTATGCCAATCCTTTTCAAGCACTTCCAAAAACTTGATGAGGAATGAACACTCCCAAACTCATTTTACAAAGCCAGCATTACCATGATACCAAAGCCAGATAAGAACACTACAAGAAAATTACAGAACGATATGCCTAATCAGTATAGATGTAGCAAGTCTCAAGAAAATTTTAGCAAAAATCAACAGCACATTTAACGGATCATACACCATGATCAAGTGGGATTCATCTCTGTGATGCAAGATGGTTCAGCATACACAAATCAGTAAAAGTAACACACCACACTAATAGAATGAAAAATAAAAATCGTTATCATTTCAATAGATGCCAAAAAAGCATTTGGCAAAATAGAACATCCTTTCATCATAAAACTGCTCAACAAATTGGGTATAGAAGAAATCAACACAATAAAGGCCGTATATGACAAGCACAAAGCCAACATACTCAACCATGAAAGGTGGATAGCTTTTCCTTTAAGATCAGAAACAAGATAGGGGTGCCCACTCTCACCATTCGTATTCAACATAGTAATTGGAGTCCTAGCCAGGACAATAAGGCAAAAAGAGATAAAAGGTATCCAATGAGGAAAGGAAGAACTAAAACTGTCTTTGTTTGCAGATATGATCTTATGTATAGAAAATCCTGAAGACTCCCCCCAAAATACTGCTAAAACTAATCAATGAATTATTTGAAGTTGCTGAATACAAAGTCAACATACAGAAAATAGTTGCATTTCTATACGCTTAAGAAAAAACAATCTAAAAGAGAAATAAAGAAAAACAATTCCATAAAAACAAATACTCAGGGATAAATTTAACCAAGGACGTGAAGTATCTGTACAGTGAAAACTGTAAGACATTGGTGAAAGAAATTGAAAAACACAAATTAATGGAAAGATGTACCATGTTCATAGTTTGGAAGAATTAATATTGTTAAAATGTCCATACTACTCAAAGCCATCTATAGATTGAACTCAATCGCCATTAAAATTCCACTGGCATTTTTCACAGAAATAGAAAAAAAATCCTAAAATTCATATGGAATCCAAAAGAAAACCCCTAATAGCCAAAACAATCTTAAGGAAGAACAACAAAGCTAGAGACATCAAACTATGTCGTGAAGCTATAGTAATCAAAACAATATGGTCCTGTCATAAAAATAGGCACATAGACCATTGGAATGGAATAGAGAGCTCTGAAATGAACCCTCACATATACAGGCAAATAATGGTTGAGAAGGAAGCCAAGAATACTCAAGAAAGAATAGTCTCTTCACTAAATGGTGTTGGATAACCACATGCAGAAGAATGAAATTGGACCCCTCTCTTACACCATTCACAAAATTTAACTCAAAATGTATTAAAGAGTTAAAGAGAAGACCTAAAACTGTACAACTCCTAGAAGAAAACATAGAGGAAAAGTTCATTGATATTGGTCTTGGCAGTCATTTGCTGGATATGACAGCAAACACACAAGCAACAAAAGCAAAAACGAGACTACATCAAACTAAAAAGCTTACGCACAGCAAAAAAAAAAAAAAGAAATGAAAAGGCAATCTACAGAATGGGAGAAAATATTTGCAGGTCATATTTCTGATAAGTGGTTAATATTCAAACATATACAGAACTCATACAACTCAATGGGAAAAAAATCAAGGTAGGCAGAGGAACTGAATAGACATTTTGCTAAAAAAGAGTTACAAATAGCCAACAGGTATGTGAAATTGTGTTCCACATCTCTAATCATAAGGGTAATGCAAGTCAAAACCACAATGAGATATCATTTTACACTTGTTAGAGTGGCTGTCATCAAAAAGACGAGATAAGTGTTGAGCATGTGGAGAAAAGGGAACCGTCTGCACTGTTGGTGGGAATGTAACTTGATACAGCCATTTTGGAAAATAGAATGGAGGTTCCTCAAAAAATTAAGAATAGAGGGCCAGCCCAGTGGTGTAGAGGTTAAGTTTACACACTCCACTTCAGCAGCCTGGGGTTTGCAGGTTTGGATACCGGGCTTATCAAGCCATGCTGTGGCAGCGTCCGACATATAAAGTAGAGAAAGATGGGCACGGATGTTAGCCCAAGGCCAATCTTCCTCAGCAAAAAGAGGAGGATTGGCAACAGATGTTAGCTCAGGGCTAATATTCCTCACCAAAAAAGAAAAAAAATTTAGATGCCTACTTACTCCTGTCAATTTGATTTATTTGGTCTGGGGTGGTACCTAAATAGCAGTATTTGTAAGAAGTTCCCCAGATGATTCTGATCCTCACACTTTCCAATCGCCATAATCTTACATAATCTCTCATTCTCTAAGCTCACATGGTTCTCATTTCAAACTACCCAACTATATTGTAAAGTTATTTAAGCCATTTATTTCTAATGAGTTGTCTTCATTTTGTCTATTTTTAAGAAAGAAACTGTGTTTTGCTGGCTACTGGACAGTATCTTTGCTTTTTTGTTTTTTTCAGTTTTATTCTGCAGATATAAGACCAAGAAGTTATCTCCAGAAAAGGACATTTATGAAATCAGTTTATTGCAATGGGAGCTAATAGAAATAAGACTCTTGGCCTTAAAGGATCTATTTTGAGAAATGAGTGGCAGAGCAAAAGTGAGTTTGCAAATCAACAGGGACTTCAAGAAAGATACTTCAGTCAAATAAATTCATCTATAAAAAAAATGCCAACATGTAAAAAAATCCCGTCTTTTACTCTGAATCAGACTATTCGTAATAGTAAGAAACCTTATGAATATAGAGAATGTGGGAAAACCTTTAGTTGTGGCTCAAGTTTTGTTCAATGTGAGAAAATTAATTGTGGTGAGAAACATCACTGTAAAGAATGTGGGAATACCTTTAATAGTGTCCATCATCTTACTCTACCTCAGAAAATTCATACTGGTGAAAGACCCCATGAATGTAACAAATGTGGTAAGGTCTTTAGCTGTAGCAGTCAACTTACTCTGCATCAGAGGTTTCATACTGGTGAGAAACCCTATATGTGTAAGGAATGTGATAAGGGCTTTTAGTAGTTTAGAATTGATGCAACATGAGAGAATTCATACTGGTGAGAAACCTTATGAATGTAAAGAATGTGGGAAGGCTTTTCAACTTAGTTTTTACCTTACAGAGCATCAGAAAATTCATATAGGTGAGAAACTCCATGAATGCAAGGAATGTGGGAAAGCTTTTAGTGCGTGTGGACAACTTTCCCATCACCAGAAACTTCATACTGGTGTAAAAGCCTATGAATGTAAAGAATGGGGGAAGACCTTTAGTGTTGGTGGAGACCTTAGAATACTGGTGAGAAACTCTATAAGTTTAAGGTATGTAGGAAGGCCTTTAGACAACGTTCACATCTTTATCAATGTAAGAGAATTCATAACGTAACAATATAAGAAAGCCTTTCTATGTCATGCTTTGTTTATAGAATATCAAAATATTCATGCCAGATGGGGCTGGCCTGGTGGCATAGTAGTTAAATTTGCATGTTTTGCTTCAGTGGTCCGAGGTTCAGAGGTTCGAATCCTGGGTGCAGACCGTTGCACCACTTATCAAACCATGCTGTGATGGCATCCCACAAAAAAAATAGATGAAAATGGGCACAGATATTAGCTTAGGGCCAGTCTTTCTCACCAAAAACAAACGAACAAAAAAATGCCAGAAAGAAAGGCTGTGAATATGGCATTCTTTTTATAAACATATTAATTTAATAAGTGTGTAACAGCTTTCTAATACCTCTCAATCCTCCTTAAATTTTAAGAAATTCATATTAGGAAATAAGCCTGTTAATGTAAGAATTTTAGGAAAGTTTTAAATCAGTGACATATACTTATCATCATTGCCTTTGTGCTACTTTACTATTTGTGTGATATTGAGCAAAACATTTACCTCTCTGTGCCTCATTTGTAAAATGGTACCCACCTAAAAGTGTGGTTAATGGTTTATAACGTACAATTCTGCAAAAAAGTATCTGGCCCAAAAACGCTTTTGAATGAATAATGGATATTATTGTTTTTATCATCATCAATGTCAAAATTAGCGAATTTGTTAATATAAAGAAACAATGGGCGCAACGAATTTTAGAACAGCCACTCATTTTTTGTTATATTTCATTAAATTCTCCTCTGATAAAATTCATTAGAATGTAAAGGAGACATGAAGATCTAAATTCAGACCTCATTGTTTACGTTCTACCAGAAAATTGGAGCTGAAAAGAAACCCTAAGGATGTAGTGTGAGAATATTAAGAATATAACTGTTTGTTACCAAGGGGAAGGGGGGTGGGGGGGGCACAAGGGGTGAAGGGTTACATCCACAAGGTGACGGACAAACAAAAATGTACAACTAAAACCCCACAGTGTTATAAACTAAGACATCAATAAAAATAATAATAAAAAAAAAGAATATAGCTGTTGAAGCATCAGGGAAAGTTGTGAAGGATTTTACCTGTAATAATAGCATAGAAAGTTAAAAGGATACCAAAAGAAAACTACCGATAAAATGTTTAACAAATTCATTGTGAAAATTTTCTGACAGAAACATGGAATGCATTCTACAGTGAACACCCATTTCCCTCCACGCAGATTTTAAAATTTACACTTTGTACATTTGCTTTGTTTTTCTATCAAATATATTTATTTTTATTGTACTATTTGAGAGTAAGTTTTAAATATCCTATCACTTTATCCCTATGTAAATCAGTTTGTATCTTCTAGAAGTTAGAATAATACATATAACCCAAATACTATTTTCACACCTTAAAAATTAGCAGTTCTATAGAATCTTCTATAGAAGATTTGTTGAGGCTGTAACCACCAGATCTCTTGTTGTAAAACTCTTATTTTCTTTGCAATTAGTAAGTAATTGAGTAATAATTTGCACCTCATGTTGGAAATTTATAATAACTTATATGTATAATACAAGTGGATTAAACTGAAAATCAAATTTTAAATTATAAACTGTTCACCAAGGAGTGGTGATGAAATGCCAATGTATCAAAATCTGTGGGGATCTGGCCAAAACGTGTGAAATTAACATCCTTTAATGCATACTGGAAGCTAACACTGAGGAATATCACTTTTATCTCTACCCTCAGCAACTATTTTGAAGGCTTTCTCACGTTAGATACTTGATAAAACTTGACAAAAATAAGTATTAAACTCAAGTATAAAATAAAGTTTTAAAAAAGCACAAAATAAAACAAATGCAAGCAGAAGGAAGTAGTTAAGGCAACTTAAATTAGAAATTAAGTAATAGAAATAAATAGACTCATGGACTTATGGAAAAAAAGAAAAATGACACACAGTTACACCATCATGAATAACAAAAGAGACATTAACCCAGATACAGATTTCATTTTTTAAAGTTAAAGGAAATATTATGAAAATGTATTTCAATGCACATAGAATTCCAGAGTTGATGAATTATTTTTCTAAAAAATATACCTCATTGAGATTGATCCAACATAATCAAGCCCAAAAAAACTGATAAATAAGTGGGAAAGTTAAATTTAGTCAAAAAGCTTCTTTCTACAAAATAGCACTTACTGTTAACTCCTTGCATAAAAACTTCAAGGAGATAATCCTTAATAGAATTTTCCCAGTTTGTGCTGCAAGACTGATGTAGTTCAGATGATAAAACTAGAGAGAATAGTTACTAAGAAGCAAAATCTAGATGATTTCTAATTAGAGAAGGTAAAATGCTAAATAAAATGCCAGCAGAATGATATAAAAGAATAATACAGGAGTGATGTCAGCATCATGGCGGAGTGAACTTTTTCCCCTAAACTCTCCCCCACTAGAATACAACAAAAAGGTCATCCATACATCAATGGAGGTGTCTCGAACTACATATAGGATGTCTGAGAGACCCACGCAGCCTTACATCTGACAGCAGAGGTACTGGAAACCCTAGGGGAAGTGGAAGTGGGTAAGGAAGGCTCCCCTCCTTCCCCAATGACAGCAGACCTGAGACTGTGTGACTTTCAGAGAAGATGAGGAGGGGCAGCCCTCTGCAGGAAAACCTCTCTCCAAGTTCCCATACAGTGTGTGGGGAACCCCCACACAGAAAGAACGGATCAGTTGCAGGGGTGTTCTTGACAAACACTCCAAGAGAGCAGATAGCAAGGGAAGAACAAAAAGCCCCTGGGAACAGGGAGGTGAAAGTGAGTGCCCCTCCCCCTTGGCATCCTGGCTCAGCCATGCTTGGCGACTGAGCTCAGCACCTTAGTTCACCCATGCTCAGCACCCCAGTTTGGCAGCCAAGCCCAGGGGTGCTGCAGCCCAGGGGAGGTGGGCAGTGGTACAACCCAGCAGAGCTCCAGCCCTGCAGCCGGAGCTCAATGCCCTGACCCTGTGGAGACCCAGCCCAGTGGTGTTGCAACAATGATGCAAGTGCCCCAGCCCAGCCACACATCAGCCCAGCTGTGTATCAGTCCAACCAGAATGCCCTCACATCTGAGCAGTTTCAGAGCACACAGTTATTGGCCCCTACCTAGTGGTGACAACTTGAATCTATGACCAGACATCTTCAGGGTGAGGAAAAATAAAACCACACCCTCAAGCACAATGCAAAAATACATTAAATCTCCAGACCAGAAGGAAAATGACAAGCATCCAGAAACCAACCTGGAAGGCACAGAAATTTATAAGCTAAATGACAGAGAATTCGAAATAGCTATCATGAAAAACCTCAATGAATTACAAGGAAATATGGATAGACAATTCAAGGAAATTACGAGCTTCTTCACAAAGGAGATTGAAACTGTAAGAAAAACCAATCAGAATTGTTGGAGATGAAAAACACAGTGGAGGACATAAAGGGAAATCTGGAATCTCTAAAGAACAGAGCTGATAATATGGAGGAAAGAATTAGTATTATTAAGGATAGGAATCTAGAAAGGCTTCAGATGGAGGAGACAGAACTAAGGCTAAAAATAAATGAAGACATTCTCTGAGAAATATCTGACAAGAAATGCAATTTAAGGATTATAGGTATCCCAGAGGGAGAGGAGAGGGAAAACGGAGCAGAGAACTTGTTCAAAGAAATAGTAGCCAACCACTTCCCAATCCTGGGGAAGGAGTTGGAAATACAAGTGAATGAAATCAATAGATCTCCTAAATATATCAACAAAAAAAGGCCAACCCCAAGGCGTATAGTAGTAAAGCTGGCAAAAGTTAAGGACAGAAAAAATATTAAGGGCAGCAACAGAAAATAAGATAATGTACAGAGGAATTCCAATCAGGCCCTCAGCAAATTTTTTTTCTTTGCTTTTTTCTCCCCAAAGCCCCAATGGATGTATGTTATAGTTATGCATCCTTCTAGTTGCTCTATGGGGAATGCCACCTCAGCATGGCTTGACAAGCAGTGCATTGGTCCATGCCCAGGATCCAAACAGGCGAACCTTGGGCCGCCAAAGCAGAATGTGCAAACTTAACCGCTACGCCAGCAGGCCAGCCCCTCTCAGCAAATTTTTCATCAGAAACTACAGGCTAGGAGAGATAAAGACTTTCAGCCAATACTCTGTCCAGTGAAAATATCCTTCAGATATGATGGAGAAATAATAACTATCCCAGATAAACAAAAGCTAAGGGAATTCACGGCCACAAGACTCTCAGTGCAAGAAATGCTCAAGGCCCTCATGTCTGAAAAAAGAGAGAAAGGGGATACAAAGCTTTGTGCAAGGAGAAAATAGACAAAAATTAGATAAATTGCAGCTATCAAAATAGGTTAGCAAACAATTATAATATCAAGGATCAAGGGAAGGAAAACACTAAAAACAAATATAACCTTATCACTATAAACACGAAATCACAACACAGGATGGAATAAGTTGTCACAACAAAAATTTCGAAGAGGAAGAGGAAACGGACAGAATAGATTTAAACAAAGGGAATAAGAGGTCACCAGAAAACGGTCTGTCTCATCTACAAGAGTTTTTTATACGAACCTCATGGTAACCACTAAACTAATATTCAAAGCAGAGACACATGCAATAAACAGAAATCTAAGAAAACCATTCAGAACTACCAAACTGAATTGGTAGTCTGAATCACAAGAGTCAAGAAACAAAGCAAATGCAAAAGATCTGGAAAATGAGTGAGAAAGTAGCAACACCAAGCCCACAGATATTAATAATCACTCTAAATGTAAGTGGAATGAATTCTCCAATCAAAAGACACAGAGTGGTGGGATGGATGAAAACCCAAGATCCAACAATATGCTGCCTTCAGGAAACATATCTCAGCTCTAAAGACAAACGGGCTCAGAGTGAAAGGATAGAAGACAGTAATCCAAGCTGATGGCAAACAAACAAAAAAAGCAGATGTGGCCATACTCATATCAGACAAAGCAGACTTCAAGGTAAAAAGGGTAATAAGAGACAAAGAGGGGCAATATATAATGATAAAAGGGACACCCCCCCAAGAAGACATAACACCTATAAATATATATATGCACCCAACATGGGAGCACCAAAGTACATAAAGCAACTATTAATAAACCTAAAGGAGATATTAACAACACAATAATAATAGGGGACTCAGCACCCCACTCACATCAATGGGTAGATCATCCAGACAAAAAGTCAACAAAGAAATAGCAGACTTGAACAAAAAGCTAGATGAGATGGACTTAATAGATATATACAGAGCACTCCACCTGAAAACAACAGGTTACACATTCTTGTCAAGTGGGCATGGAACATTCTCAAGGATAGACCATATTTTGGGAAACAAGGCAAGCCTCTGTAAGTTTAAGAAGACTAAAATCATAACAAGCATGTTTTCCAACCATAAGGATATGAAACTAGAAGTTAACTACAAGGACAAAACTAGGAATGTGACAGGGATGTGGAGACTAAACAACAAGCTACTGAACAACCAATGGGTCATTGATGAGATTAAAGGAGAAATCAAAAGATATCTGGAGAGAAATGAAAATGAAAATACACAATTGGAACTTATGGGATGCAGTAAAAGCAGTCCTGAGAGGGAAACTCTGAGCAATACAGGCCCACCTTAACAAATAAGAAAAATCCCAAATAAGCAACCTTAAACTACATCCAGCAGAACTAGAAAAAGAACAACAAACCAAGCCCAAAGTCACCAGGAGGAAAATAATAAAAATTAGAGCAGAAATAAATGAAATTGAAACCAAAACAACAGTAGAAAGGATTAAAGAAACAAAGAGTTGGTGCTTTGAGAAGATAAACAAAATTGACAAAACCTTAGCTAGACTCACTAAGAAAAAAGGAAGTCTCAGATAAATAAAATTAAAAATAAAAGAGGAGAGATTACAATGGATACCACAGAAATACAAAGGATTATAAGAGAATACTATGAAAAACTATATGCCAACAAATTGGACAATCTAGAAGAAATTGATAAATTCCTAGACTCATACAATCTACCAAAACTGAATCAAGAAGAAATAGAGACTCTGACTAGACCAATCACAAGTAAAGAGATTGAAACAGTAATCAAAAACCTCCCCCAAAATAAAAGTCCAGTATCAGATGGCTTCTCTGGAGAATTTTACCAAACATTCAAAGAAGACTTAATACCTATCCTTCTCAAGCCTCTCCAAAAAATAGAGGAATGTGGAAAACTTCCCAACACATTCTACGAGGCCAACATCACCCTTATACCAAAGCCAGAGAAGGACAATACAAAGAAGGAAAACTACAGGCCAATATCGCTAAGGAACGTTGATGCAAAAGTCCTCAACAAAATATTGGCAAACCGAATACAGCAATATGGCAAAACCATCATATATCATGACCAAGTGGGATTTATACCAGGGACACAAGGATGGTTCAGCATCCGCAAGTCAATCAACGTGATACATCACGTTAACAAAACAAAGAATAAAACCCACATGATCATCTCAATTGATGCAGAGAAGGCATTTGACAAGATCCAACATACATTTATGATAAAAACTCTCAACAAAAGGGGTATAGAAGGAGAATACCTCAACATAATAAAGGGTATATATGAGAAATTCACAGTCAACATCATACTCAACAGGGAAAAACTGAAAGCCATTTCTCTCAGAACAGGAACAAGACAAGGGTGCCCACTGTCACCACTGTTATTCAACATAGTAGTAGAGGTTTTAGCCAGAGCAATTAGGCAAGAAAAAGGAATAAAAGGACTCCAAATAGGCAAGGAAGGAGTGAAAATCTCACTATTTGCAGACAACATGATCTTATATATAGAAAACCCTAAGGAATCCATTGGAAAAGTATTAGAAATAATCAACAACTACAGCAAAGTTGCAGGGTGTAAAACCAACTTACAAAAATCAATTGCATTTCTATATGCCAAGAATGAAGTAACAGAAAGAGAACTCAAAAAGACAATCCCACTTAGAATTGCAACAAAAAAATAAAATATCTGGGAATAAATTTAACCAAGGAGGTGAAAGACTTATACAATGAAAACTGTAAGACACTATTGAAAGAAATCAATGAAGACATAAAGAAATGGAAAAATATCCCATGCACATGGATTGTAAGAATAAACATAGTTAAAATATCCATACTACGTAAAGCAATTTACAGATTCAATCCAATCCCAGTCAGAATCCCAATGACATTCTTCATGGAAATAGAACAAAGAATACTAAAATTCACATGGGGCCATAAAAGACCCCAAATAGCTAAAGCAGTCCTGAAAAAAAAAAAAAGAACAAACTGGAGGCATCACAATCCCGGACTTCAAAATATACTACAAAGCTATAGTAATCAAAACAGCATGGTACTGGTATAAAAATAGACACAGAGATCTATGGAACAGAATTGAAAGCCCAGAAATAAAACCACATATCTACAGACAACTAATCTTCGACAAAGGAGCTAAGTACATACAATGGAGACAGGAAAGTCTCTTCAATAAATGGTGCTGGGAAAATTAGACAGCCACATGCAGAAGAATGAAAGTAGACCATTTTCTATTGCCGTACACAAAAATGAAATCAAAATGGATCAAAGAACTGAAAGGGATACCTGAAACTATAAAATTCCTGGAAAAAAATATAAGCAGTATACTATATGACATGAGTCATAAAGGGATCTTTTCGGATTCTATGGCTACTCTGACAAGGGAAACAAGAAAAAATAAATAAGTGGGACTACATCAGAGGAAGGAACTTCTACAAGGCAAATGAAACTGGGATCAAGATGAATAAACAAACCCACCAGCTGGGAGAAGATATTTGTAAATCATATATTGAAGAAGGGGTTAATCTCTGTAATATGTAAAGAATTCACATAATTGAACAACAATGAAAACAACTCAGTCAAAAATGGGCAGAGGATATGAACAAACATTTCTCTGAGGAAGATATACAGATGGCCAACAGGCACATGAAATGATGTTCAACAACACTAATCAGCAGGGAAATGCAATCAAAACTACACTAAAATATCACCTTTCACCTGTTAGAATGGCTATAATCACCAAGATAAAAAACAACAAATATTGGAGAGGTTGTGGAGAAACGGGATCCCTAATCCACTGCTGCTGGGAATGCCAACCAGTTGCAACCTCTATAGAAAACTGTGTGAAGATTCCTCAAAAAATTAAAAATAGCAATACCTTGTGATCCAGCTGTCCCACTATTGGGCATCTAACCAACGGACATGAAAACAACCATCACAAGAGGCTTATGCACCCCTATGTTTATTGCAGCATTATTCACTATAGCCAAAAAGTGGAAGCTACCCACATGTCCCTCAATGGATGATTGTATAATGAAGATATGGTATATATATACAATGGAATACTACTCAGCCATAAAAAATACCTGAAATTGTCCCATTTGCAACAACATGGATGGACCTGGAGAGTATTATGTTAAGCAACATAAGCCAGAGAAAGAGAAACACTGTATGATTTCATTCATATGTGAACTACAAACTAGTAGAACTGTTTGGTGATTACCAGGGGCAAGTGGGGTGGGTACAAGGGGTGAGGGGAAGCATTTATATAGTGATTGACAAACAATAATGTACAACTAAAATTTCACAATGTTATAAACTATTTAGACACCAATAAAATAAATAATAAAAAAAAGAATAATGCAGTAAGTAATCATCTGAACTGTCCAGGCACTGGAATTTTCTAATTCTGTACATATCCAGCCCTAAATGTTTGAAAAAAGAGAATTGATTCAGTCCTGTTATCTTCTAGATTCATTCTCTTAGATATTTTTAGCTCTACTCTCACTGATTCTGTCCTGATTTCATCAAAGCTAAAAAGCACTCCTCCATTTTAATGTTTTGAAGATGTACAATTAAATGATCAATGGCTTCCTGTAATTACTTTCAGGCAAATACCAACCAAGATTTTTGTGCGGAAAGCTTTCTGGCAAGGTCAACAGTTTTCTATTATCAAAGCATTCTACATTTGATGGGAATGTAAAGTTCCCATTGTATGTATGTACGTGTATATGTATATGCATATATGTATATGTACACATGCCTATACACACAGCAAACATAAGCACTTAAATTTGATTCTTTATGAGAATAATTCCTGCAAAGAACTACCAAGACAAATGCATTTTAATAATGTTTTCAGTTAGATTCTAATGGTGTTGGGACTGTTACACATATGCACATGCATGCATATAAACAGCTCCTGAAAATCTTAATTTTGGGTGAATATTGGAGAATACCTGAAATATAGGAGGTACTTGGTATTAGTCCATCCAAGGAAACCAGAGACCAAAACATAAGAGAGAATGCACCACTTTGAAACATGAGTGTGGCATAATAAGGTGATCTATGTCTAGGGTTTGTCACAAGGAGCAGGAGTGGTGACAGTGGCAACAGTGATGTTGTTTTCTGGGGGAGGTAATTTAACCTGGCACATCATCCTTACTTAAGCCCTCTAGCGAGTACTATGGTCTGCTTCTAGGAGGAATGTGAGAGGCTACTGACTGGTATTGCTCTGGGAAAAATGGAAGCATCCCTACAACTAGGACTAGCTGGCAAAGGATCCTACACCACAACAAACCTCCTGCTACCCTCTCTCTAAAAACAAGTCAGAGTACAAATCAAAGCAGCACATCCTGTTCCTGCACTGCAACAGACTGCATCAAAAGGATCCTCAAATGCAAAACTGAGTACATGTCAGAATTACCAGACATTTGATAAACACTGATTCTCATATAATAGAGAAACAAAGCTGATCAACTGAGATACTACCAAGCCAACAGAATAAACAGAACACAACTTTAGGGTAAGTATGAATAGCATCCTCAACATGATGTGAAGGGATATAGTACATCTCGAGACAGAATCAACTAGAGATTACACAAATTATTTAAACGTTTTTGTGAAAATAAAAAATTGAAGGACTTTTGTTTCTGGAAAGATGGAATAGATGTCCTTTTCCCTCTTCTCCCCACTAAGTACAACTCAAAACTCTGGACATTATTTATAAGACAAACACAAGATGATTCTGAAAGGTGGAGAGAAGAAAGGAGGCTAGCTAAGGACCACAGGACCTAAGGAGCAACATGGTGGTGAGTTCCACAGGTTTTATTTATATCCCAATTTGGAGCTAAAGAAGCTGGCAACTATGAAATGCTAACATGCAGGGACAAAAAAAAAAGTCTCAAGCCTAATCTCTCTAGCCAAAGAAAACAGGAAAAGACGACGTAAAAAGACAGGCTGTACTAACAACAACTACTCTACTCTAGGCAAACACCACAGAAAACTTTGTGGTCCTCTGCATCCCTGACACCAGAGGTCACGTGGAGTCTAGACTTCTGACATGTTTCAGGCTGTAACAAAGTATCCCAACACAGCCTCCAAATTGTGTCAGAAAAAGCCCAATAAGAAGCATGGCCTTTCATCCCCACCAGTCAGTAATGAGGCTCTCCTCTACCAGTACAGTGTCAGTGGAAACTAAATGGGGAGGCTGGACTTTCATGCCCAATGAAAATACTGTTCAGGGAAGGAGAAATCAAGAACATCCTCAGATGAAGTAGAACTAACAGGATTTGTTACCAACAGACCTACCCTAAAAGAATGCCTAAAGAAACGTCTCTAAAAAATGAAATGGGGGGGCCAGCCCAGTGGCGCAGTGGTTTAGTCCGCGCTTGGCAGCCCGGGGTTCGCTGGTTCGGATCCCGGGCGCCCGCCGACACACTGCCTGTCAGCCAGGCCATGGCGGCGTCCCATATAAAGTGGAGGAAGATGGGCACGGATGTTAGCCCAGGGCCAGTCTTCCTCAACAAAAAGAGGAGGATTAGCAGCAGATGTTAGCTCAGGGCTGGTCTTCCTCACCAAAAAAAAAAATGAAATGGGGGCCAGCGCAGTGGCATAGCAATTAAGTTTGTGCATTCCATTTTGGCAGCCTGGGGTTTGCTGGTTTGGATCCTGGGCACAGACGTACTCACCGCCCATCAAGCCATACTGAGGCAGCATCCCACAGAAGAACTAGAAGGACCTAAAACTAGGATATACAACTATGTACTGGGGCTTTCAGGAGGAAAAAAAAAGAGAAAGATTGGCAACAGATGTTAGCTGAGAGCCAATTTTCCTCAAAAAAATTTATAAAAAATGAAATGTTAAACAAGGAATCTTGGAAAATCAGGAAGGTAGAAAGAACATAAGAGCCAAACTGTGGGTACAACAACAGACTATCCTTTTCTTGCATTTCCTAAGTTATGTTTGACAGTTGAAGCTAAAATCATAACTGTCTAATGTGGTTTTCAATGTATATACAAGGAATATTCCAATCAATTATGAATGGAAGAGGATAAAGGAAGGTAACGTTTCTACGCTTAAACTAGAGAAATATTGACCTCATATACTTTGGTAAGTTATGTACATATTATGTAATGCCTAGAGCAACTTTTTTTTTTTGGTGAGGAAGATTGGCCCTGAGCTAACATCCATTGCCAATCTTCCTCTTTTTGCTGAGGATGATTAGCCTTGAGCTGACATCTGTGCCCATCTTTCTCTATTTTGTATATGGGATGCTGCCACAGCATGGCTTGATGAGCTGTGTATAAGTCCACACCTGGGATCCAAACCTGCAAACCCCAGGCCACTGAAGCAGAGCATGTGAACTTAACCACTACACCACCAGGCTGGCCCCCACCCCAGGGCAACTTTTAAAAAATACAAAAGATACACCTACAAACACTAAAATAGGAAAACAGCAGAGCAGGAATCTACAGTCCATTCCTCCACAAAAATAATTAATAGACTGGCAAAACTAGTAGAATCAACTTTTTCAAAAATCTGAAAACGAATCAAATGCTTACAGCATCCGGAGGAATGCTGAATCAGGAATAAACAATTGATTCTCAGTAAGAGCTTTGTGGTATTTTAATTTACCTTGGTCCCATCTCCCACTGCCTAGCTCAGCAGCAGCCTTGAACACAACAGCCCACATTCCCAATACAGGTACCTAGTACCAGAGGAGGAAAGCTAACCTTATTCTCAGAGAATTAGTTTTTTGTTTTGACCTTTCTGGTGGCTTCCTGGAGCACTGCTCAGAGCCTTGCCTTTATTTTCCCTGAGTTAGAACTTTCCCAGGGCTAAGATGGCTGCCCAGGGGGTGTTTGTAGAAAAAAATGAAAGGAAAATATGTCAGTTGTTGCCACCTGGGACAAGAAATAAGGCAAACAATAAAAGGGCTTGAGAGAAAATACTGGGGAAATTAGATACTTCAGGGAATAAAGAAAAAGCTCCCCTATATTCCTGGGACTCTAGAAGTCCACATGCATACAACCAGGTTGAGTACATGCTCAGATAAAATCTGAGAAGGCCCTAAACTCTTATCTCTGGCTGACCTTCAAAAGCAGGAAGTGAAAGCAAAGTCAGAATTGTAAACTGCCAGGCAGAGTATTGAAACAAACACAGAGACCTACAAAGTCTAGGAAGCTTTTCTCATTATTGTTATTCCAGGCATTTAAGGAATCCCTGACTGCTATGCTAATGGAATACAGACTTCAGTGATTACACATGAGAAAGAATACAAACTTTACAAAATTAATTCAGAAAAGTCACATAAACAACTACAACAAGCAGCAACAACAAACCCTGGGGAGTAGGGAGAATCTGATTTCTAACATTGCCAGATTATAACATTCAAAATGTCTAATTTTCAACATGAAAAAAATAGGCACACAAGAAACTGGCCCACACAAGAGGAAAAAAATCACATAAACTGTCCCTGAGGAAACCCAGTAATTGGACTGACTGTACAAAGATTTTAAATGTCTTAAATATGCTCAATGAGCTAAAGGAAACCATGTACAAAGAACTAAAGGAGTCTGTCAGAATGCTATCTCACCAAATCAATAAGATTAATAAACAGCAATTATACAAAGGAACTAAATAGAAATTCTGGAGTTGAAAAGTACATGAATGAAAATTTCCCTACAGGTGTTCAACAGCAAATCTGAGTAAGATGAAGAAAGAATTAGCAAACTTGAAAATAGATAAATAGGTCAATTGAGATTATCCAGTCTGAGGAACAGGGAAGAAAATGGAAAAAAATGAATGGAGCTTCAGAGACATATAAGATACCACCAAGTCTAACAGTATATACATAATGGCAGTCCAGAAGTCTCAGGAAGAGGCAGAAAGAATATTTGAAGAAATAATGATTGCAACTTTCCCAAATTTGTTGAAGAACATGAATCTACATATTGAAGAAACTTAATGAACCCCAAATAGGATAAACTTAGAGATCTACACTGAGATACATTATAACTAAACTGTTAAAAGGCAAAGAGAAAATCTTGAAAGCAGCAGGAAAGAAACAACTAGTCATGTGCAAGCGATCCTCAATAGGAATAACAGCTGATTTCTCATTACAAGTGATAGAAGGCTGAAAGCAGTAGGATGACATTCAAACTGCTGGGGAAAAAAAATACTATCACCCGAGAATTCAACACCTGCAAAACTATCCTTCAAAGGTGAAGGAGAATTTCAGATGTCTCCAGATAAAGAAAAAACAGCTCTACGAGAAATGCTAAAGGAAATCTTTGCTGAAATGAAAAGAGACTAGTCAGTAAATCAAATTTACATGAAGAAATAATCCAGGTAAGTGTGACTACATACTAAAAATAAAAGTATCAATATATTTTTCTATATGTTTTAAAGAAAATTGCATAAGAATAATTACAAGTCAATGTTGATGTGCACACAATGTATAAGATGTGAGTTGTGACAATAACAACATGAGGGAGATAGAACTATATAGAAGCAAAAATTTTATTTATTATTAAAACTAAGATGGTATTAATTCAAACTAGATTGTTATTACGGTGTTAATGTTAATTCCCAGACCAGTTACTGAGAAAAAAAAAAAAACCTAAAACTTATATAGTAAATGAAATGAGAAAGAAATAAAAATGTACATTAGAAAATATGTACCTAACACAATAGGAGGCAATAATGGAGGAATTAAGTACAAAAAAGATTTAAGGCGTAGGAAACAAATAGCAAAATGGCAGAACAAAGTCCTTCCTTACCAGTAATAACATTAAATTGGAATGGATTAAATTCCCCAATTAAAAGGAGGCCGGCAAAATGGATTTATGAAAAACATGACAATTGTAATCTGTCTACAAGAGACTTGCTTTAAATTCAAAGACATAAATCTGTTAAAAGTGAATAGTGGAAAAAGATTCTAGGAAACAGTAACCAAAAGAGAGCTGGGGTCACTATACAAATATCAGACAATACAGACTTTAAGACAATAATTGTTACATGAGACAAAGAAGGACATTAATGATAAAAGGGTCCATCCATCAAGAAGAATTATAAATATATATGCACCTACCAACAGAGGCACAAAATATATGAAGCAAAAAGTAACAGAATTGAAGGGCAAAATAGTCCAACAACAATAGTTGGAGATTTCAATACTCTTGTTTTCATTAATGGGTAGAACAACTACGCAGAAGACTAATAAGGAAATAGAGGACTTAAACAACACTATAAGTAGTATAAGCCAAGTAGACCTCACAGACACATATATAGACTCCACCCCACAACACCAGAATACACATTCTTCTCAAGTACACTTGGAATGTTCTCCAGGATAGATCATATTAGGTCACAAATAAGTCTTGATAAATTTTAAATGATTGGAAATTACACAAATCATCTCTTCCAACCATGATGGAATGAAATTAGAAATTACTAACAGGAGGGCTGGCCCGGTGGCGCAGCGGTTTAGTTCGCGCTCGGCAGCCCGGGGTTCACGGGTTCGGATCCCGGGCGCCCACCGACGTACCGCTTGTCAGCCATGCTGTGGCGGCGTCCCATATAAAGTGGAGGAAGATGGGCACGGATGTTAGCCCAGGGCCAGTCTTCCTCAGCAAAAAGAGGAGGATTGGCAACGGATGTTAGCTCAAGGCTGGTCTTCCTCACAAAAAAAAAAAAAAAGAAATTACTAACTGGAAAATTTAAGCTTATGGAAATGCATTCTTAACCAGTGGATCAAAGAAGAAATCAGGGAAATTAGAAAATGATTTGAGATGAATGAAAATACAACATAATAGGGGCCGCCCGGTGGCGCAGCGGTTTAGTCCACGCTTGGCAGCCCAGGGTTCGCAGGTTCGGATCCCAGGCGCCCGCCGATGCACTGCCTGTCAGCCACGCCGTGGTGGCGTCCCATATAAAGTAGAGGAAGATGGGCACAATGTTAGCCCAGGGCCAGTCTTCCTCAGCAAAAAGAGGAGGATTGCACAGATGTTAGCTCAGGGCTGGTCTTCCTCACAAAAAAAAAAAAAATACAACATAATAAAACTTAGAAGTAAACATAGGTGTAAATCTTCATGATCTTGGATTTGGCAATGAATTCTTAGAAATGACACCAAACAGATAAGAAAACAAATAAATTGGATTTCATCAAAATTAAACACCTTTGAGGGGCCGCCCGGTGGCGCAGCGGTTTAGTTCGCGCTTGGCAGCCCGGGGGTTCGCGAGTTTGGATCCCAGGCGCCCACCGACGCACTGCCTGTCAGCCATGCCATGGCGGCGTCCCATATAAAGTGGAGGAAGATGAGCACGGATGTTAGCCCAGGGCCAGTCTTCCTCAGCCAAAAGGGGAGGATTGGCAACAGATGTTAGCTCAGGGCTGGTCTTCCCCACAAAAAAAAAAAAAAATTAAACACCTTTGAGCATCAGAAGACAACATCAAAAAGTGAAAAGACAACCAACAGAATGGAAAAAATATTTGCAAATTATCTCATACAGTCTAGTATCTATAATATACAAAGAACTCCTACAAGTAAACAACCGAATTAAGAAATAGGCAAACAACTTGAATTGATATTTCACCAAAGACAATATACAAATGGTCAATAAAGACATCAAAAGATGATCAACATCATTACATCTTTGAAATACAGATCAAATCCAAAATGAGATACCACTTCACACCTACTAGGAAGTTTATTGTCAAAGAGAGAGAAACAAGTATTGTCAAGGATGTGGAGGAACTGGAACACTCATTGCTGGTGGTCATGTAAAATAGTACAACTGCTGTAAAGAGTTTTTGTGGTTCTTTAAATTTTACATATAGAATTACAATATCACTCATCAGTTCCACTCCTAGGTTTCTACTTAGGAGAATTGAAAACATATTCAAAGAAAAGTACACAACTGTTCATAGCTACATTATTCATAGAGCCAAAAAAGTAGAAATAACCTAAATATCAACTGATAGATAAATTGTGGTATATCCACACAATGGAATGTTATTCAACCATAAAAAGAAATGAAGTACTGATCCATGCCACAACATGGATGAACTTAGAATAAATATATGCTATGAAAGAAGCCAGGCACAAAAGGCCACATTTTATTATTTCATTTAGATGCAGTATCCAGAATAGGCTCATCCAGAGATAGAAAGTAGATTAATGATTGCCAGAGACTTGGGGCAGTGGAAATGGGGAGTGAATGTTTAATTGGTATCAGGTTCCTATTGGGGATAGTGAAAATGTTCTGATCATAGTCATGATGATTGCACAGAATTATAAATGCACTAAAAGCCACTGAATTGTACACTTTAAAATGTTTAAAATAGTGAATTTAACATTATGTGTTTTTCCTCAATAAAAAATAAAATACTATACATAAATCAAAGTGCAATTCTAAAACTCTTCAAGTAACACACAAGAAGGCAAGAAGAAAGCAAAGAAATGAAAAACAGAACAGAAAACAAAAATAAATAAATAAAATGGCAGAATTAAGCCTTAAATGTAAGTAGTTTAAATATAATGATCAAAAGATAGAGATTGGAAGAGCAGACTTAAAATAAACATCACCAAAATATATGTTGTCTAAAAGAAACCAACTTCAAATATAATGATATACATAGGTTGAAAAGTAAAGTAAAAGGATTGGAAAAGACAGATCTGACAAACATTAGTAAAAAAGCATGAGTGCTTCTATTAATATTAGATAAGATAGATTTCTGAGCAAAGGTATTTATTAGGAACAGAATGGGACTAGGCAAAATCAGCAAGGATATAGGAAAACTCAACACCATCAAACCAACAGGATGTAATCAACTTTTATGGAACACTCCACTAGACAAGATCAGAATATACACATTCTTTTCAAGTGCTCATGGACCATATACCAAAATAAAGAAAAACCTTCAAAGAATTGGAATCATATAGAATGTGCTGGGTGACCACAATGGAATCAAACTAGAAATCAGTAGCAGAGAGATAACAGGAATATCTCAAAGTACTTGGGCACTAAACAACCTGCTTCTAAGTAATCAATGGGTCAAAGAGGAAGCCTCAAGGGAAACTAAGGCAAATATTGAAATGAATGGAAATATAACATATCAAAATTTGTGGGATGCAGCTAAAGCAATGGTGATAGGGATATCTATCATGCTAAATGCTAACAAAAAAAGAGGGAAAGTCTCAATAATATAAGCTCCCATCTCAAGAAACCAGAAAAATAACAGCAAAATAAAACCAGAGCAAGCAGAATGAATCAAATGATGTAGATAGGAGCATAAATCAGTGAAACTGAATAAAAACAATAGAAGAGGTCAATAAAACAAAAAGCTAGTTCTTTGAAAAGATAAATTAACCTCTAGCAAGACTGACAGGGAAAAGAAGACACAAATTGCTAATAAAGGAATGAAACAAGGGATATCTCCTATATACCCTGCAGACTCAAAGGCATAATAAATAAAACAACTCTACACAAATGAATCTGATTAGATGTATCAATTTACTGAAAAAACAAACTACCACTACTCATTATGAAATAATTTGAATAGCCTTACATAACTATTAAGGAAATTGAATTCATAATTTAAAATCTCCCCAAAATGTAATATCCAGCATCAGATGGTTTCACTGGAGAATTCTACCAAACTTTCTTTTTTTGGGGGGGGGGAGTGGTCCATATGATTAGCAGTTGAACTACCAAACATTTAAAGAAGAAATAACTTTGGTTCTACATATTCTCGTCCAGAAACATAAGGATCACTTATGAAGCCAGTATTGATACTAAAACCAGACAGTCCAAAAAAAAGAAAACTGCAGACTAATATTCCTCATGAATATAGCTGCAAAACACTAGCAAATAGAATTTGGCAACATATAAAGAATTATATTCACCGTGCCAAGTGGACTATATTCTGTACATGCAGGGCTGGTTCATATTTGAAAATCAATCAATGTAATCTACCATCTTAAAAGACTAAAAAAGAAAATTATTTGATCATATCAATTGATGTAGAAAATATATTTGACAAAATTTGTAACATTCATGATAATTTTTTAAAAAACTTCAGAAACTGGGAATAAATGGGGAACTTCTTCAACTTGGTAAAGAGTATCTACAACAAGTGTGCAGGTAACATCATAATGGTGAATGACTGAATGCTTTACCCATAAGATTGGGAACAAGGCAAGGATGTCCACTCTCACCACTGCTACTCAACATAATACTGGAAGTTCTAGCCAATGCACTGAGGCAGAATAGGGATTAGGATGTGTACAGCTCAGAAACGAGCATCTAAAACACACTTTTTACAGATGATATGATGGTTTATGAGAAAATCCCAAGGAATCTATGTACAAACTCCTAGAAATAGTAAGTGATTTTAGCAAGGTCACATGATTTTAGCAAGGTCTCAAGATGCTAGATCAACATGCAAAAAATCAACTGTATTTCTATTTACCAGCAATGAACACATGGAAAGAAATTTAAAATACCACACCATTTACAATTGCTTAAAGAATTTAATACTTAGATGCAAATCAAACAAAACACATACAGGACTTGTATGCAGAAAAATACAAAACACTGATGAAAGAAATAAAGATCTAAATAAATGAAGAGATATTCCTTATCATAGATTGGAAATTCAACAGATTAAAAATGTCAATTTCCCCCAAACTGATATACATATTTAATACAATTCCTATCAAAATCTCAGCAAGACTTTTTACACAATATTCTAAAATTTATTTGGAGAGACAAACTAGAATAGCTAATGCAATTCTGAAAAAGAAGAATAAAGTGAGAGGTATCCCTCTACCCAATTTTAAGACTAATTACATAGCTCTAGTAATCAACTGTATGATATTGGCAGGGGTTGGAATATATAAGTCAATGGAACAGAACAGAGGATAAAGAAATAGCCCCACACAAGTATGGCCAATAGATTTTTGACAAAGGTGCAAAAGCAATACAATGGAGGATGGGTAGTCTTTTCAGCAAATGGTGTTAGAGTAATTGGATATCCATAGTCAAAGTAATCTCTACCTAAACCTCACACTATGTGCCAAATTTAACTCATAATGGATAATAGACTTAAATGTAAACTGTAAAAGTATAAAATGTTTAGAAGATAACATAGGAGAAGATATTTCCAACCTAATTATTGGTAGTGACATGACATTACACATGATACAAAAACCACAATCGTAAGAGAAATAAATGGATATATTGGATTTCACCTAAATTTAAAACTTTGACTCTGCTAAAACTCTTTTAAGGGGATGAAAAGACAAGCTACAGACTGGGAGAAAATGTCTGCATACCAATCAGAAATCCAGCAAATTGAGAAAATCCAACAAAGTACTGATCTAGAATATATAAAGCACCCAAACTCAACAGTAAGTAAAACAACATATGTAGAAAATGGGAAAAAGACATGAAGAGATGTCTTCACCAAAGAGGATTTATGAATGGCAAATAAGTACATGAAATAATATTTAATGTCACTAGCCATTAGTAAAAAAACAAAATTAAGACCATGATGAGAAACCATTACATGGCTATTAGAAAAGCTAAATTAAAAAATAGCAATAATATCATAAATTCTGGCAAGGATGTGGAGAAACTAGATCTCTCATACATTCCTGGTGGGAATATAAAAATAGTAATAGTCATTCTGGAAAATAGCCTGGCAATTCTTTAAAAACTAAACAAAAACTTACCATGTAACTCAGCAGTTGCACTCTTGGGCATTTATCCCAGAGAAATGAAAGATTTTGTCTACATAAAATTGTGTGCATAATTGTTCATAGTAGCTTTATTTGTAATGGCCATAAGGGAAATAGCCAAAATGTTTCTCCATACCAAGAAGTACTACCCAGCATTAAAAAGGAATTGGAACTGGCTGCATGGTGTTGAGGTTAAGTTCACAGTTCTGCTTCAGCACCAGTGGTTCACAGGTTCAGATCCCAGGTGCAGACCGACACACCACTTATGGGGCCATGCTGTGGTGGCATCCCACATGTAAAGTAGAGGAAGATGGGCACAGATGTTATCCCAGGGCCTATCTTCCTCAGCCAAAAGAGGAGGATTGGCAACCCATGTTAGCTCAGGGCTGGTCTTGCTCACACACACAAAAAAGGAATGAACTATTGATACATGTAACAACTGAGATATCAAGAACATTATGCTGAGTTCTGAAAGTCAATCTCAAAAGGTCACATATGATTCCATTTATATAACATCCTTGAAATGAGACAATTATAGAATTGTAAAACAGGTTAGTGGTTTCCAGGGAGTAGGGATGGTGGGGGAGGGTGCCTGTGTGATTATAAAGGGGTAGCATGAGTAAGATCTTTTTAGTGGTGGAATAGTTCTGTATCTTGATTGCAGTGATGATTACATGAATCTGTACACATGATAAACTGACCTGTAACTATATATACACATTGTACTAATGTCAAATTCCATGTTTTGATATTGTACTATAATTATGTAAGATGTAACCATTGGCAGAAATGGTGAAATGTACACAAGACTTCTGTGTACTACTATCTTTGCAACTCCCTAGCTATAATTATTTCAAAATAAGTCAAAAAAAACCTAGGTTGAGAAGCAGAAGGCACACAGCTGAACTGTGAATTAGAAAGTCAGAAGAGTAAATTGCTATACAGCCCAGGGGCCTGCCCAGTGGCACAGTGGTTTAGTTCACACTCTGGCAGCCCGGGGTCCATGGGCCTGGATCCGGGCTCCTGCTGATACACTGCTTGTCAGCCATGACGTGGCGGTGTCCCATGTAAAGTAGAGGAAGATGGGCATGGATGTTAGCCTGGGGCCAGTCTTCCTCAGCAAAAAGAGGATGATTGGCAATGGATGTTAGCTCAGGGCTGGTCTTCCTCACACACACAAAAAAATTGCTGTACAGCCCAGAAGGAACAAATGTAACAAAGAGATGCAAAGTATAGAACAAAACTTGACATAAAAGATGAAAATAGAAGTTCCACCATCCATTTAATAGAAGCCCTGGGAGATTATAGAGATAATTGAGGAGAGATAATATTTGAAGTAATAATCAATGAAAATTACCTCAAAATAATGAAGGATGTAAGTCCTCAATTTGAGAAGGCTTACCAAGTTAATAAAATTTCATTTATCATTAATTCTGACACATTTTTCATTTTAAAATCTATGAAACTGAAATGCATCTTAATATCAGTGACATTGCATAGTTGAATTCACAGTATTTTCTTTCCTTTTCAATGGAAAATAAAATAATTGTGGTTCTAAAAGTGATGGCTTTGAAAACATTAAGTAAAATAATAAATACCTCTACTTGGGCACATTTTAGCAAAATTTCCCAAAATAAATAAAATTATAAAATACTAAAGGCTTCAAGAAAGATTTTAAAAAGTCTACTTACACAGGAATAAGAAATAGATTAACATTATACTTTCACAAATTATACTCATATAAGACAATGGAGTAAATCTTCAAATCCAGAGAGAAAACAATTTTGTAGCTACACTTCCAGACTGTGCCAAACTCTCATTTAAATGTCAGTGAAATAAATTACCCACTTCAGAAACCCTCTCTGAATGTATTCCTGGAAGCTAAACTCCAACAAAAAGACAAAATAACCAAACAACAGAAATGAGGTGACATAAGCAAGAGTTGATAAATGAGTTGGTTTACAAAAATTAAGCCTAGGGGCACATGCTTCCTACCCAGCAGTCCTTATGAGGCTCAGGCACAGCTGACACCCGGGACTCTAAGATGGCTTCGGTTGTTACCAGTAAAGAAGAAACTGGTGGATGTCAAAATAGGGAAGCTGCCAAGCTGGATACTGTTGCAGGATTTCACCCTTAAATGCATTGTTGGAGTCTTTCAAAAAGGTTACTACAGGTATTAAAACAAGTATGACAATGTGAAGAAAGGGGGCATCACTGGGATTTCTATGGTGCTGGAAGCTCACCTGCTTTTGAACTACTGCCTTTATTACAAGGAACTCTAACACGAGCAGCTAGAATCCTTTCATATCCTAATTAAGAATGAACACCCAATAAGAGATGACTGATAAAAAAATTAAACTAGCACTGATTACAAAAATTCCAAATAACAGTTTGGAAATAAAATTCTATATGATATTAAAGTAGAATAGGGGCGTGAGGAAAGGGGAATCAGAAAGTAGTAAAAGTGTGACGGTTCTTTTCTTGTTCAAGAGAAGGCAGGATTGCTTTACTGGGAGCTCCGCAGAATTCCTTAATTAAAGGCGTTTTTTTTTTTAAGTTAATCACAAACCTTTAGCAAAAATCACACTCAAAGATGGGCATTAGAAACACTCCCATTAATTCAAGAACCAAGGGAAGAAAACTAATAATGCTGTTTCCCTTCAGATTATATTGGCAACCTGAGTCAAAGCAATTAATAAAATGAAGATGTAAAAAAGGTTAAGAGACATAACTATCATTATTTGCAAACAACTACCATCTACTTAGCAATGAAAAACAATCTCCTGGAAAACTATTTAAAATATTGTGAGATTTTATCAAGGTTGCTATCTTTGTATGAAAATCAATAGCTTTCTTGTGCAGGCACACCTCATTTTATTGCCTTTTTTACAAATTGAAGGTTTATGGCAACCCTGCATTGAGCAAGTCTATCAGGAATATTTTTCCAAAGCATATGCTCACTTCGTGTTTTTGTGTCAAATTTTGGTAATTCTCACAATATTTCAGACTTTTTCATTATTACTATATTTGTTACAGTGATCTGTGATCAGTGATCTTTGATGTTTCTATTGTAATTGTTTTGGGGCACCACAAACCACATCCATATAAGATGGCAAACAATCAATAAATGTGTGTGTTCTGACTGCTCCACCAACTGGCCATTCCTCTATCTCTCTCCCTCTCTTCAGGCCTCCCTATTCCCTGAGACGCAACAATATTGAAATTAGGCCAATTAATTACTCTACAATGGCCTCTAAGTGTTCAAGTGGAAGAAGAGTCACACATTTCTCACTTTAAATCAAAAGCTAGAAATGATTAAGCTTAGTGAGGAAAGTATATTGAAGCCAAGATAGGCCAAAAGCGAGGCCTCTTGCACCAAACAGGTAGCCTAGTTGTAAATGCAAAGGAAAAGTTCTTGAAGGAAATTAAAAGTGCTACTCCAGTGAACACACAAGTGATAAGAAAGTGAAACAGCCTTATTGCTGATATGGAGAAAGTTTTAGTGGTCTGAATAGAAGATCAAACCAACCTCAATGTTCCTTTAAGCCAAAGCCTAATCCAGAGCAAGGCCCTAATTCTCTTCAATTCCATGAAGGGTGAGAGGAGTGAGGAAGCTGCAGAAGAAAAGTTTGAAGCTAGCAGAGTTTGGTTCATGAGGTTTAAGGAAGGAAGCTGTCTCCATAACATAGAAGTGCAAGGTGAGGCAGCAAGTGCTAATGTAGAAGCTGCAGCAAGTTATTCAGAAGATCTAGCTAAGATAGTTAATGAAGGTGGCTACACTAAACAGATTTCCAATGTAGACAAAACAGCCATATACTGGAAGAGGATGCCATCTAGGGCTTTCATAGCTAGAGACAAGTCAATGCCTGGCTTCAAAGCTTCAAAGGACAGGCTGAGTCTCTTGTTAGGGGCTCATGCAGCTGGAGACTTTAAGTTGAAGCCAGTGCTCATTTACCATTCCCCAAATCCTAGGGCCTTTAAGAAGTTATGCTAAATCTACTCTGCCTGTGCTCTATCAATAGAACAACAAAGCCTGGATGATAGCACATCTGTTTACAACATGGTTTACTAAATATTCTAGGCCCACTGTTGAGACCTAATGCTCAGAAAAAAAGATTTCTTTCAAAATTTTACTGCTCATTGACAATGCACCTGGTCACCCAAGAGCTCTGGTGAAAATGTACAAGATGAATTTTTTTTTTTGTGCCTGCTAACACATCCATTCTGTAGACCATGGATCAATGAGTAATTTCAACTTCCAAGTCTTATTATTTAAGAAATATATTTTGCAAGGCTATGGCTGCCATAGATAGTGATTCCTCTGGTGGATATTGGCAAAGTAAATTGAAAACCTCCTGGAAAGAATTCACCATTCTAGATGCCATTAAGAACCTTTCTGATTCATCGGAAGAGGTCAAAATATCAACATTAACAGGAGTTTGGAAGAAGTTGATTCCAACCTTCATTGATGACTTTGAGGGGTTCAAGACTAGTGGAGGAAGTAACTACAGATGTGGTGGAAATAGCAAGAGAACCAGAATTAGAAGTGGAGCCTAAAGATGTGACTGAACTGCTACAATCTCATGATAAAACTTTTATGGATGAGGAGCTGGTTCTTATAGATGAGCAAAGAAAGTAGTTTCTTAAGATGGAATCTACTCCGGTGAAGATGCTGTGAAAATTGTTGAAGTGACAACAAAGAATTTAGAAAATTACATAAACTTAGTTAATAAAGCGGTGACAGGGTTTGAGAGAATTGACTCCAATTTTGAAAGAAGTTCTGTGGGTAAAATGCTATCAAACAGCATTGCATGCTACAGAGAAATCATTTGTGAAAGGAAGAGTCAATCAATGTGGCAAACTTCATTGTTGTCTTCTTTTAAGAAATTGCCACAGCCACCCCAGCCTTCAGCAACCACTACTCTGATCAGTCAGCAGCCATCAGCATCGAGGCAAGACCCTCCACCAGCAAAAAGATTATGGCTCGTTGAAGGTTCAGATGATGGTTAGCATGTTTTAGCAATTAAGTATTTTTAATTAAGGTATGTACATTTTTTTTTCTGAGACATAATGCTATTGCACACTTAATAGACTACAGTATAGTTGATACTGGCTCAGCACAAGGTTGACATAAGGGAAGTCATATTGTAGAAAAGAATCCATATTGTAACTTTGAATGACCTCTGATTAACTAACCCAGCTGTGATAAGTTGATAACTTTTTTCCTTAAGAATGTGCAAAAAAAAAAAAAAGATTATCACCAACTAAGACCAGATGTCTGCCCCACCTGAAGACCAACCCCCTATATAACTGGCCTGTACTCTTTGTTCTGTAAAACGGTTCTTTTGGATTTAGTCAGCCATCTTCCCCCTTGCTAGCAAGCTGTAATAAAATGCTTTCTCTCCCACCACCTTGCCTCTTGACTAATGGCATTTCTGGCAGTGGGCAGATGACCCGCCCTTGGGTGGCAACATGGTGTAAAAAGAATTTTTATATGTACTGGGAAACCAAAAAATTCATGTGACTCACTTTATTGTGATATTCACTTTATTATAGTGGCCTGGAACTGAACCCACAATATCTGTGAGGTGTGCTTGTGTATCAGTAATAGTCAATTAGATAATGTAACAAAATATTCCCAATCATGAAATCAACAAAATGTATAATGTATCAATGACTGAACCAAGCAAGGCATTTGCAACTCTTTATCTAAAAGAGTAAAGGCTTAACAAAAGACACAGAAGAATGCCTGCTTAGAGAGTTAAAAAAGTTTTCATGATGGAAGCCTCAACATTGGAAAGATGTCAATTTTTGCTTTTTCCTTTAAGCACTCTGGTTGACTAGGATATAATGAAACACACCTTGTTAGAGTTCAACAGATTTTCTTTGGTAGATAGGAATATACAGGTAATCTTGATTTTTCCATTGTGCTTCTGTACATTTTCTCAATTTTTCTTATTTATAAAAAGCAAATATAAAAATGTTTAGAAAGATTTAATAGTGTCATATATTAAAGGATATTAAAACAGCAAGAGTAATTATAATAATGTGGTATTCTATGCCATTTTCCTGTCTCTGCACATACTATATTTATATATAATATATATATATATTAATATCTAATTTAAAAATATATAAGTACATAAATATTTCAGAAGCAGGCAATGGGAAACAATGACAGGGAAGGAATTAATCAATAAATAGTAGAGTGTAAAAAATTGATTGAAAAGGTCACATTAAAGCCTCAGTTAATTATACCCCTTGACAAGTTAAGGTAGATATAAAATTATAAATGAAACAGCAATCTACCAGCAAATTATATTAGTAATAATATTAGAAGCAAAGAGGTATGAAAGTTGTATATATCTGACAAATTTAAGATTAGAAATGAAGATAATTTCAAAGGATTTGTATAGTCATTAATCTAAAATGAAATTCATGATCTAAAGAAAAAGCAAAAGAACTTGCCACAATGAGAAAAAGTGTTAATGTTTCATAGTATAGAAGTACATACAAATTGACAAGACGTATTAAAGACAACAATAGCAAAAACAGGTAAAGGACATGAGCAGCCAATGCACACAAAATAAGCAATAAACAATCCAGGAAAATATGTCTATACGTATAGTAAATAGTAAAAAAAATAATAAAAATAATAGAACAGAATATTTTTATCCTATTAAATTTGAAGAAGGTTTTCATTAAAAAAAAAACAATATTCTGTTTAATGACATAGAGAAACAAGACTCAGCTGTCCCCCACTTTAACTGATATGCCAGCTAGAGATCCAACTGACAAACTTACTTCATTTCCTCTGCAAAACACACTGATTGAGGACCTTGGTGTTCCGGACGTTCACACCCACAAACTAATGTTTTTTTTCATTTTTATTGATGTCTTAGTTTATAACATTGTGGGGTTTTAGCTGTACACTATTTTCTGTCCGTCACCATGTAACAAGCTAATTTTTAATATCCTCCAATTACTTTTGCTCCCACCTGCTGAGATGCATGCTTACCAAGAGTTAAATGTGTTTGCTCACAACATGTTAGCTCCCAGTTGCACTACTTATTGCAAATATCCAATTTAATTTAATGATAGATAAACTCATGAATTATGAGTGTGAAAAGACAATTGGTTCTATCAAAAGCAAGCCGAAATCTTTGGAAATCCTGGTTATAAATATAGTTACTAAAAAACATTGCTATAAAATCATGTATAGATGGGACAACAGTAAAAGGTTGGTGGAAACATAAAAATTAAAAGTGATTCTACATTCAGATTGCTTCACAAATTCCTTTTAGTGCTAATTTTAAAGAAATTGAAACTGGATGATAGACTTAAAAAAATTGAAGCTAGATGATAGATTCTGTGCGCTGTGTGTGGTATGGTAGGCAGAGATCTAAAATGGCCCCAGGATCTTTGCCCTCTCCATGGTGTTATTATTATCTCCATGTCCTTTCCGTGGTGTTATTCCTATGATTATCTGGATGATCTTCCCTGTTACCTATTGCTGTGTAATAAATTGTCCCAAAAGTTAGTGGCTTGAAATGATAACATATCAGTTAGGGTCTGAAATCTGTTTGCAGCTGAACTTGGTCCTCTCCTTCAGGGTCTCTCAGACTGTAGTCAAGGTGTCAGCTGGGGCTACAGTCATCTCAAGGCTCAAATGGGAAAGGATCTGCTTCAAAGCTCATATACTTGCTGATAGAATTCAGCCTTCATGGGCTATTGGAGGGTGAGTCTCAGTTCCACATTGGCTATTGGCCAGAGATCATCCTCAGCTCACAGCATGGCAACTTGCTTCATCAGAGCAAGCAAGCAAGAAGAACCAGAGAGTGTGTGAACAACATAGAAGTTGCAGAATTTTATAACCTAATCTCAAACACAATATCCCATCACTTTTGCCATATTCTATTTATTAGAAGCAAGTCACTAAATCTAATCCACTAAAAAGGCAGGGGAGGGCGGATTATAGGAAGGTGTGAATGTCGGGAGACAGGGATCACTGGGAACCATTTTAGAAACATACTACCATGTTTTCTTACTTGCTACTCCATCTTCCATCCCTCCCTATACAATTTCCTCATTCCTGAGCCAAAGAATACTGTTACAGGTTAGTCCAGAGTCACATGCATGTCACCTGAATCTAGTGCATCCTCTTCAGATACAAAGTGAACCCTGCTATAGGTTTTTCCCTCTCAGGAATTCCCAGGAAAGACTCTTTTATTGACCTGTAAGCAGGTTCCAATGATTTCCTCACCCACCCTGAAGGTCTCACAAAGCCAGAGATTCCACCATACTTAAACTGACGCCAGTCAACACTAAACCCTATTTGTCTAGACTTGGGTCCATGGAAAAGTTCAGAACTTCCCAAGTGCAGTCAAATGGGATCATCCTTTTTTTTAATTAATTAATTAATTTTTTTTTTTTGGTGAGGAAGATTAGCCCTGAGCTAACATCCATGCCCATCCTCCTCCATTGCATATGTGGGACCCTGCCACAGCATGGGTTGATGAGCGGTGCATAGGTCCACACCCGAGATCCAAACTGGTGAACTCCAGGCTGCTGAAGTGGAGCATGTGAACTTAACCACTACATCACCGGGCCAGCCCCATGGGATCATCCTTTATTGTCAAATTGCACACGTGACAAGAAATGATAAAGTATGTCTCTGAAGAGACTTCATTTTTGCTCTATCTCTGCTCTAGACAGAAGACTGACTACATAGGAGATGCTGATTTTCCCAGTAACATATCAAGAGTGGTTTGAGAAGACAGGGGTACACAGGAGGGACCTGGACTGCATCCCTCCAAAAAATGGGAGGAACTGGGAAGCAGTTCTGGGATATAAGGAAGTTTAAGGATAAAAAATGAAAACCTTCACATAACTAAAAATATAACGGAATTTAACATTGAAAAGCCAACTTACATGAGCCATAGTTTTAGAATTCTAGGAACTGGACAGTCATCCTTGGAGTTCATCAACTCAAGAAGCCTAGAATCCAGAAAAGCCAAATCTGGAGGAGGGAAAAAAATGAGGCAATGAGACCAAATTTGCCATGGAGTTCACCAAGTGCAGGTTTTTTCCTCCTTCATTTTTCTTCCAACCCCCCCCCCCAATATATACACTGGGAAGATTGAGGGGAATCTAGAGGTCTCTTAAGCTTTCCTCAAACCCCAGGGAACCCTGATGTAAACAGATGGACTCCTAGCAGAGGTTCCACCACATTAAAAAGAAGTCTGGGCCCTTTAGCATGTTTTCCAGCAGTCCTCCATTCTGGGATACTAAGCTGCACTTGTGACTGGGCTGTTCAGATTTTCTCTGAGGAGGGGCCATATCATCCATATAGAATCTCCTTCAAGGCTTCTGGAACCTGCTTGATCTTCCACATCTGAATGGAGAAAACTGCACAGACCATGCCTGGCAGCGTCAGGCACTTAGTTATGTGTGGTCCTTCTCCCTGTCAGCATTAAACTCTCAAAGCCCTCAGGGCTCACCACTCTCATTTAGTACCTAGACTGGGAGGATGAAATCATGCCCACTGTATTCAGGCAAAAACGAATAAATTTTTGTCTTTTTTTCTCTTTTTAGTGGTCAAAGTCCTAATCCATCAGACCCTGCTTTGAGATTAAAAACTGTCAATTAGCAGACCTTGTTGAAGGGCCAGGTGCCCAGGAAACATCCACATTAGGCTGTACTTGAGGGAGACATCAAGATGCTATTAAACTGTCCCATCCTTCTTCCCATTGATTATTTAAAGTGAGGTATAATACATACACAATAAAGTGTGTAAAGTATACTAATCTTAAGTATACCACTTGATTATTTTTTACCTATGTGTATACTAGGATGACCACCACCCAGGTTGAGATATTTCTAACACTCAAGATTTGGTCATGCCCCTTCCCAGCCTTTACCCTCTAGGTGACCAATATTCTGACTTCAATCATAATTGTTCAGTTTTACCTACTCTTGAAGTTCACATAAATTGAATCATATAGAATATACTCTTATAACTGATTCCTTTCACTCAACATAATATCTATAAGACTCATCTATGTTATTACATATACCAGTACTTTCTTCTTTTATATTGTTATGAAGTACACTACAATTTTCTTATGCATCTTTCTACTGATAGGGAATTTTTGTTGGTAACACTTTGGGGCCAAAGTAAACAAAGCTGCTATAACATCCTTACCTATATCATTTTGTGGATGAATGTATTCACTTCTCTTGAGTGTATACTTAGAAGTGGAATTGAGGATCACAGGATAGTATAACCTTCTCTTGAATTTGTAGAAAAGATAACGATGCTCTCAGAAGAGCTGGAGTGTTTATAATAAATGACTTTTCTTTACTCCTTCCTTTTCCAAATACACACCTGAACAAATCTATGTTTTCTAAGTATAACTAGGTATAGGATTACTGCATAGAAAAGTATGGCTAGAAGTTCCTGAGTAATGTATGTATTGATGAAGGTCTCATTGCTGTTTTCTTTTGTGTCTTCCTGAAATGAGTTTATTTGCTTCTGAATACATTCTAGCCATATTGTTCTTCAAAGACTGCTGAAATATCTTAATAGTCTCACTTTGCATCTAACATCAGTGTAATAAAAAGTATAAGACATGTATCTCACTGCATGAATCCATTCACTTCCAGAGAGCCCATGGGTTTATAATAATTTGCGGCTTGCCAGAATGTCTTCCATATGTATCTTCAGGTGTATATCACCTAAATTTTTCTAGAGGCCTTTATCACACCCTATTTTAAATTTATCCCTGTAAAGATTATATCTTTCTTGCTCAATTATAAAAATCCAAAGGATAGCAACTATATATTTTTTAAATTTTTCTTTTTTTTGCTTGAGGAAGATTGTGCCTGAGCTAACATCTGTGCCAATCCTCTTCTAGTTTTTGTATGTGGGATTCCACCACAGCATGGCTTATGACCAGTGTGTAGGTCTGTGCCCAGGATCCAAACCCATGAACCCCAGGCCACCAAAGTGGAGAGCGTGAACTTGACCACTGCACCACTGGGTCAGTCCCTAGCAACCACATTTTTAATGCTGGTATCTCTCAAACACTAGCACAGGGTCTGGCATATTGTGTGCAATTACTAAATGTCTAATAATTATTCAGAAATTGAACTTCTAGGAAATTATCATTAGGAAAGAGCCATAAAATGCATAATATATGCACAAGGATGTATATCAAAGAATAATATATAATAAGCAAAAGTTAGAAACATAAATACCTAATAAAAGATTAAATAAATTATGGTCACCAATAAGGTGATATATTATGCCATAAAAAATGACACATTCCAGAGAACTGTTGAGGAACAATATCCCTGATAAATTAATGAGATGGAAGGCATTTTAAAAATGCATGACATTGGGAGGTGAGATTCAACCATAATTTTTTAAATGGGCTTTGTTGTCAAACTTCCCAGATGTGAATCTCAGCTATCACAATAACTAACCATGTGCTCTTGGACAAGTTACTTTTGGGGGCCAGTTTCATCATCTTAATTTAAAATGGAAATAATAATTTAGGGTTAAGTGTCATAAAAATACAATATATACATTTTAAACATGCAATTGAAGACTCAGAGGGAGAAAAGAAAGGGAATGAGGCAGAAGAATATTTGAAAAAATATTAGCTGAAAAAATTCCTAAACTAAAGTCATCAGGCCATGGTTCTAAGAAGCTCTCAAAAGCTCAAGAAGAATAAATACAAAGAAAACTTCGCTGAAAATCAAAGAAAAAGAAAATTACAAAAAAGAAATGAGAAGTAACAATAAGACTGAGAGCTGACTTCTCCAAAACAACAAAACTAAAGCCATAACAATTAAGTGATCTCTTCAACATGCTGAAAGAAATGTCAAACCAGAATTCCATACTAAGTAAAAACAGCCTTCAAAGAAGTGGAGTGGGCACTTATTCTTGAAATGAGTTTGCCTTGTATGACTATAATTCCACAACACTGAATGTCTTGTTCATCATGTTACCCCACTCAACTTTGATTTTGTGTGTGTGTGTGTGAGGAAGACCAGCCCTGAGCTAACATCTGTTGCCAATCCTCCTCTTTTTGCCGAGGAAGACTGGCCCTGGGCTAACGTCCGTGCCCATCTTCCTCGACTTTATATGGGATGCTGCCACAGTATGACTGACAAGCAGTGTGTCAGCGGGCGCCCGGGATCCGAACCGGTGAACTCCGGGCTGCCAAGCATGAACTAAACCGCTGTGCCACTGGGCCGGCCCTCAACTTTGATTTTGACCATGGAACTCATAGTACCTACAAAGAAGGGAATCAATGGGCTAATATCCATGGATTCACTAAGTTTATGTACACATCTCCCAGATGCAATTGACATTATACAATGATGGAAAGGACTATTGAATAATCAATTATGTTGTCAGCTAAGAAGAATACCCTGTGATGTTGTGATACTGTCCTATAAAATATGTATTTACTCTGAACCAGAGATCAGCTCATGTACTATTTCTCCAATAACCTTATATATACATGGGTGGGTTCAGGTACCAAGGGGTAGAAGGAAGTCAGGCTAGATACTCTCAGTGTCTCACCTTAATTTTTGATTCCCATCACAACATTGGGTTATGCTAATTTAGAGATGTTAGTAGTATGTTGATAAAACTGAAATTCTCAGCTTCCATCCCTAGCCAAAAGCAGCACAATATATAAGATAAAGACCTTTTGCACTGTCTATGATATAAGCAGATGCTAGCATCTGTGGAGGCTGTGCCAGAGAGCTAAAACTGTCATCCTGCCGCAGCAATAACGAGGCAACTCCACCACCCAGTTGGTGGGAATCTACTAAAGCTGTGTGTTTTGAACAGAACCCTGACACCTATCTACCCCAGGAATAACCTGCCTATATTTTCCTCCCAACTGGTAGGAAACTTCAGATGCTGTGTGTGCATGGAGCCTGTCTACCACCCTGGTCTTGCAGTAACAAAGAACTTGATTTAAATAAGAATCAGAGACTCAGAAAATAAAACCCAAAATATCCAGAATAAAAGAAAACATATCAAAACCAGGGAAAATCTCAAAGTGAATGACAAAACACAATCAACAGCCACCAACAGGAAGATGACACAGATATTGGAATTAAACTACCAAAGCTCATCCAAGATGAATAGTCTGATAACTATTAAAGTAATTAAATCCATAACTTATAATCTTCAGAAGAGGAAATCTCCAGGCCTGTATTAATCAGCATTCTCCACAGAACCAGAACCAATAGAATGTAAAAGGAGATTTATTAGGAGGAATTGACTCATGTAACTGTACAGGCTGAGAAATCCCATGATCTGCCGTCTGTGAGCTGGAGACCCAGGAAAGCCAGTGATGTATTTCAGTCTGAGTCCAAAGGCCTGAGAATCAGAGGAGCCAATGATGTAAATTCCAGTGGAGGGCAGAAGGTGAGATGTCCCATATCAAGCAATGAGGCAGAAAACAGGGGAGGGGAGAATTCTTCCTTCCTCCACCTTTTTGTTCTATTCAGGCTCTCCATTGAATGATACCCACCCACATTGGGAAGGGCAGCCTACTTTACTGAGTCCACTGATTCAGATGCTGATCTCATCCCAGAAATTAAAAACCCCAGAGACACACCCAGAAATAATGTTTAACTAAATATCTGGGCATCCCCTGATCCACTCAAGTTGATATATAAATTTAACTATCACAAATCTACCCCTTGTCAACTTGGCACTCATACCACTCTCCTTAAACCATACTTAAGCTCCAAATAAAAACAATAACTAGGTCATAATTTCACCTAACATGATACTATCTTGCATGCAACCAAAAACTCACTAACCCTTTCCCCAGAAGAGGATGCAAAGTCCTTGGGTAATCTTTACTTTGCTCCTAGATACCCTGTAACTTAAATACTATGATAGAAAATTAACAATACTTAAATACTATGATATAAAGTCAATACTTGAATACTGTGATGTAAGGTTACATGATAAGGGAATAAAAGGAAGAATACAAGGATAAGTACACACATGTTTATATAAAATAAAGAGGAATACTCATGACAATTACAGTCCTCATTTCTGGAACTGGTCACATGATCATGGTTCTTTTCCTGGTGGAGTGACACAAACCTTCATTCCTGAAGGGTTTGGGTTATTAGTAGTCCTTCCTGGATTGGGTTGTTTTCCACTGACCTCAATCACAGGGCCAAGGTAATACTAGAAGATGCCCTAAGGGATCTCCCGTATTCCAGAAATACTCTTCCTTACCTCCATTGTAAAGTAGTAGTCCAATTTCCCCTTGGTAGTCAGGATCAATCACTCCAGCCAACAGTGTAACTCTCTTCTTTGCCTGTTGATTCAGAGGTATGAGGAGGCCAAAGTGACTGGGTAGCAGTCTTCAAGTTTCAGTTCACTGGAATCATTGTTATGCATCCCAGTGGAAGCAGTTCACCCTCTGGATCTAAGACTTCTAGGCCATCATGGCAGAAAGTCATGGGAACAGGAAGCAAAAATTTTGCTAGTGGGTCACTAGGGGTAACAGTGAATATTACCACTCCCATTTTCACCTGTAAAGGAAAACCTACAATTCTTCCCTACTATGTGCTTGTTCCCTGTGCGTCTTCTTTACTACTCACACAGAACAGTTAACTTACAACACTTCTGGTCACCAAATGTGTGGGGGGGGTTTCCCCGCAACAAGTAATTCTCTATGACACCAGCTGAATGTCTAATTTAACTCAATTTTAACACTGTCTGAGATAGTGTCAGATACCACAGGCTAAGGGCTCCGTCCCACGAGGCTGCTCCACACTTCAGATGCCAACTGCAAGTAGTAGGTCCTCAGGTTACCCCCAACTTCTCACTGACATAGCCACAAATCAGAGGTTCTCATAATCCCCTCCTCAGGTTTGATTAATTTGCTAGAGTGGCTCACAGAACTCAGGGAAACATTCACATTAACCAGTTTATTAAAGGATATGATAAAGGATTCAGACGAATAGCCAGATGAAGAGATACATAGGGCAAGGTCTGGGAGGGTCCCAGCTGCAGGAGATTCTGTCCCCATGGAGTTGGGGTGTGTCACCCTCCTGGTGTGGATGTGTTTGCCAACCTGGAAGCTCTCTGAACCCTGTGCTTTTGGGGCTTTTATGTAGGCTTCATCATGTAGGCATGAGGGATCATTAACTCCATTTTCAGCCTTTCTCCCTTCTCAAGAGAAGTGGGGATAGGGCTGAAAATGCCAAGCTTCTAATCATGACTTGGTCTTTCCAGTGATCAGCCCTCATCCAGCAACCCACTCAGAGTTGCCTCATTAGAACAAAAGACAACCCCTATCACCCAGGAAATTACAAGGGTTTCATGAGTCCTGTGTCAGGAACCAGGTCAAAGACCAAATATTAGAACAAGAGACGCTCCTATCTTTCTTATTATTATCTCACACCACCCCTTGACACTGTATCCATGAATCCTCACTACTGGAGAAACAACCATATATTGGACACTGGAGTCAGAGCATATACAGCCTTCTGGAGAACCTTGCCTCAGCCTGCAAGGTATCGCCACCTAGCTGGTGCTATAACTGAGTCTTCAAAAGGTCATTCCACCATTCTATCAAGCCAGCTGCTTCAGGATAGTGGGGAACATAGTAAGACCCAGTGAATTCTGAGCATGGGCCCATTGCTGCACTTATTTTGCTGTGAAGTGTGTTCCTTGATCAGAAGCTATCCTGTGTGGAATACCATGACAGTGGATAAGGCATTTTGTAGGTCCATGGGTGGTAGTTTTGGCAGAAACATTGCGTGCAGGGAAGGAAAATCCATATCCAGAGTAAGTTTCTATTCTAGTAAGAACAAAATGCTGCCCCTTTCATGATGGAAGTGGTCCAATGTAATCAACCGGCCACCAGCTAGCTGGCTGAACACCCCAGGGAATGGTACCATATCAGGGGTTCAGTGTTTGTCTCTGCTGCTGGCAGATTGAGCATCCAGTAATGGCCATAGCCAGGTCAGCCCTGGTGAGTGGAAGTCCATGTTGCTGAGTCCATGCATAACCTCCATTGCTGCAACCATGGCCACTCTGTTCATGAGCCCACTGGACAACAGGGGTGGCTGGGGAATCCACAGAACAGGCCACCCTATCCACTGATTAAAATCCTCCTTTGCTGAGATCACCCTTTAGTAAGTATTCATATGGGACACAAATATCTTACATTTTTTGCCCATTCAGGTCTATCCACATCTCTTCCCCAGATTTTATTGTCACCAAATTTCCAATCACATTCTTTCCATTATCCCACACCCTTAGTGTCCATCCCCACACTTGTTCCCTGGATTTCTGTATGTATAAATTAGAAAATTCATGTAGTTCTTTTGGACTATAGCACACTTCCTCATGGGTCACACTTTGTACCACACCTTCAAGAGCCTGTTGAAACTTGAGTCTAGTAATAGGTCTAGAAACAGAGAGGTGATGGGAGTGGCTTTTGAAGAGAACCAGCATTGTCTTGCACGGCCACTGCCTCAGGGTTGGTCACTAGTTTCTTCAGGCAACACAGGCTTAATTCCCTCAGACGGAGGAGGAAAGGCCAATGCCACTGTGGGTGGGGATGCCACCACAGAGGCGTAAAGCCCACTTCTGCTGAGGGCTGGGAGGCTGCTTCCACTGGTAGACTCAGAATATAGGAGCTCCCTGTCCTCAGCTTCATCCTCAGTTTTCCCACATGACGCCACACCAACTTATGGGATCCCATTCTTTCCCAATCACTTTGATGCCCTCACTTTGACACTATTTTACAACTATTCAGCTGAAAAATTCCCAAATCTTTCAGTTCTGCTTCAAAAATTCTGTCTTTGTCATTTTTCTCTTCTTGCATTTTATTATAATCAGCCAGGAGGAGCCAAGCTGCACCTTCAACTTCATTGTTCATAAGTTCTACTTTCCACAAAACACTAGACCACAAACACAATTTAGTCACGTTCTTTGCCATTTTATAACTACCTTTCTTCCAGTTTCTGATAACATTCCTCACTTCTGTATGAGATCTCATCCAAACAGCCTTTACCATGCATATTTCTACCAACATTCTGTTTATGATTATTCTCTAAGATTCAGGTTTTCTCTTTGGTTCTCCTGTTTTCTGAGATCTCACCAGAATCACCCTTAACATCCATATTTTTTGCATGCATCTCAAGCCTGTATCCATTAATTCCAAAGCCTCTTCCATATTGTTATGCATTTGTCGCATTAGCACACTCCTGGTACCAATTTCTGTGTTATTCAGTGCAGGCTGCTATAACATGTTATTATTCAGTGCAGGCTGTATAATGTGTTACCACAGACTGGGTGATTTATAAACAGAAATTTCTCACAATTCTGGAGGGTGAAGTCTGAAATCAGGGTGCCAGTATGTAAGTCTCTGATGAGAACCCTCTTCTGGATTGAAGACTGCTGTCTTGTTTCCTCACATGGCATAAGAGGGTGAGAGAGCTCTCTGGGGTCCCTTTTACAAAGGCACTAATTCCATTCAGGAGGGCTGCACCCTCATGACCTAATTACCCCTGAGGCTCCACCTCCTAATACCATCACATTGGGCTTAGGATGTCAACGCCTGAATTTCAAGGGGCCACCTTCAGTCCATTGCAAGGCCCACATGGTTTCACTGGAGAATTCTACCAAACATTTAAAGAATAATTAACACCAATTCTATACTACCTCTTCCAGAAATTGAAAGGAGACAATACTTCCAAACTCATTTTATGAGGCCAGCATCATTCTGATACCAAAATGAGACAAAGACAACACAATAAAAGAAAACTATAGACTGGTATCCCTTATGAACAGAAACAATAAGAATCATAGCAAATACAGCAATATATTTTTTTTAAGTATACACTACCAAAAAATGACAGTTTATTCCAGTAATGTAAGGCTTGATCGATATTTGAAAATCCATGCAGATAATCCATATTAACAGAGTAAAAAAGAAAAATCACATTATATCAATTGTGCATATTTCACAGAATTTCAAGCAAATATAAGGGGTTCCATGACAGGGTTCCCAGGTAGCAAAGGGTTCCCAAAGTTGTAAAAGGCCTGAGAGGAAAAAAAAGTCAAATATATGGTGCTGTTATGAAAATGTGGCCTCGGGATAATGATGAAACCAACTTGTATCCTTTCTGTGAAACGCAGGGCTAATTTTAAACTCATTTTCCACAGCAGTTTCATAAGGAACTCACCAAGAGCCTGTTGATCTTCTAATTGAGTGAACTCTAATAAACTTCATAGAAAATAGTTTCTAAGAGAATTATGCCACTTGAAGCACTGCAAGCTTGAACTTAGACAGAAATGGTACAAAGTGAAAAAGGGCCTTTGGATTCCAAAACACCTACAGGCTAAAAACAGTGTGTGAAGATTACTCAGCTGAAAACATGGGCTACTTTTTATGAAGCAAAAAAGAAAAAAAAAAAAACACAGCAGGACTCAGGGTAGAACCAAGAAGTCTTCAGTATGCAAACATGCTACTTGGGAGCAGAGACACACTTAAATTGGGTTATTTTGTAATGATGCAATCCACTGAACATCACAGGTCCCAAACAGCAGAGAAATGCTGTGAGAAATTGAGATACATTATTCTTTTTGTAGCACTGTCTTCAAAACCTATTTCACACCAAGACCATTTTAATGTGAACTAGCCACATTTCAATTCTCAATAATGGCTCAATTCTGAGTGCTCAACATGTTGTTAGCAATGACCTTATTAGACAGTGCAGGTCTATTCCATTAACTTCCACGCTTGGTTATAGTAACTGTTTTTACTCATTCTTTAAACATATTAAGTACAATGGGCCAGGCACTATAACAGATCTTGCAATAGGTGAACTAGATAAAATCTGGACCCCCAATCTTAATTTCCCAACTACATTATAGCATATTTAATATCCCAGTGTGAAAGCTTTGGCAACATCCACAAATTTTGATATGTAGCCATTTAAAAAAATCATTTGGTTCAAACTGGTTACAATTTCACTTAACTTTACCTTTAAAAGAACATTAGGGAAAATTTCAAATACACAAAAGTAGAGGAAAAACCAAAAAACAAAATAAACAAAAACTATGTTCCCAAGATTGATCTTACCATCATTTACACAAAACTTATTATCCATCCTCATTTTTCTTTTGATGAGCATTTTAAAGGAAATTCCAGATATCATGTATATAAACAGTTTATCTGACATTTTTACATAACTGCAATGCTATTATCACACCTAACAAAGAAAATACATTAAAAAAAATTTTTTTATTGAGGTAACATTGGTTTATAACATTATATAAATTTAAGGTGTACATATTTTTGACTTCTGTACAGACTACATCGTGTTCACCACCAAAAGTCTAGTTGCCACCCGTCACTATACACATGTGCCCCTTTACCCCTTTTGCCTGCCCCCCCACCCTCTTCCCCTCTGGTAACCACCAATCTGTTCTCCACATCTGTGTGTTTATATTCCACATGAGTGAAATCATATAGTAATTGTCTTTCTCTGTTTGACTTATTTTGCTTAACATAATACCCTCCACCCATGTTGTTGCGAATGGCAAGACTTCATCTTTTTTTATGGTTGAGTAGTATTCCATTGTATATATATATTTATACCACATCTTCTTTATCCATTCATCCATTGATGGGCACTTAGGTTGCTTCCAAGTCTTGGCTATTGTAAATAATGGTCCAACAAACATAGGGGTGCATGTATCTTTTTGAATTAGTCAAAAACATTATCTAATACTGTCAATATTCTCATTTCCCCAATTGTCATAAAAGTCTTTTTTACATTTGTTTAACTTGTGATCTATATAAGAACCACTCATTCATTAATACATCTCTTAAGACTTAATATCTAAGAGTTCCACCTCCCTTTTTTCAAGGCCATTTTATTGGTTGAGAAGCAGGCCAGTCCTCATAGAATTACCCATTCCAGATTTATTTGCTTCTTGTTGTGTCATGTAATCTGTTCTTCTGTCCCCTGAATTTTCTCTAAACTGGAAGTTAGATCTTAATGCTTAATTAGATCCAGGTTCAATATTTTTTGCAAGATGTGTATTTCATTGTATCTCATTAGGAGGCACAAAGTGTTTTGTCCTGTTTTCGATGAGGTTAAAATTGATCAGTGAGTTCAGATGCTGTCAACCTCATCTATTCACTATGAAGGTGATCAGCCTTTCATCTAATGGTCTTAACCTCTACTGAGAATCATGCCTAGATCCATTATTTCATTATGCACTGCAAAATTCTCTAATAAAGAATTTTACTCCATCAACTTCCAGTTGCCCTGAAATACACTTCATGCAGGAAATGCAGGCTAAATGTCTTTTTTTTAATGTATCAATTTTTAGAATGAGTTAGTGCCCTGGCGACCTCCATACGTATACTGTACAGGCAGAAGAAGAGAGGTGATAACAAGTAAGATCAAAAGCTTTTCCACATTCATTCAAGTTTCTTTCTAGATGAATTTCCTAAAGTTTTATTTGAACGATGATGAAAGGCTTCTACATAGTCATTAACATATTCTTTCTTTTAAATAAAACCTCTTATGTTAAATTAGTTGTGAGCAGGAAGCAAAGGAGATTCCTACATTCAAAAACTTTTCCTCTAGAATTTATTTTCTAATTCTCCTTAACACAAAATTCACAATGGAAGGCTTTCTTATTTAGTTACATTATGAACTCGCTGATGGTAAGTAAGGTGCGAATGTTGTCTAAATGCCTTCTTACATTCCTTACATGTGTATGGTTTCTCACCAGAATGAATTCTCTGATGCTGGATAAGTGATGAATGAAGTCTAAAGGCCTTCCCACATTCCTTACAGTCATAGGGTTTCTCACCAGTATGAATACTCTGATGTTGAGTAAGTTGTGAGAACAGCCTAAAACTCTTCTCACATTCCTTACATTTATAAGGTTTCTCACCAAAATGAATACTCTGATGTTGGGTAAGTTGTGAGAACAATCTAAAGGCCTTCCCACATTCCTTACAATCATAGGGTTTCTCTCCAATATGAATACCCTTATGTGAAATAAGTTCTGAGTAACGCCGAAAGAACTTCTGACATTCCTTACATTCATAGGGTTTCTCACCAGTATGAATTCTCTGATGGAGCGTTAGATGATAGCCACGACTAAAGGTCTTCCCACATTCCTTACAATCATACGGTTTCTCACCAGTATGAATTCTCTGATGGAGAGTAAGTTGTTGCCGCACTCTGAAGGCCTTCCCACACTCCTTACATTCATAGGGTTTTTCACCAGTATGAAGTTTGTGATGTACTCTAAGGCCTGTACTACAGAGAAAAGCCTGCCCACATTCCTTACATTCGTAGTATTTCTCAGCAATATTAAGTCTTTGATGTCGAGTAAGGTGTGCATACTGCCTAAAGGTCTTCCCACATTCCTTACACTCATAGGGTTTCTCACCAGTATGAATCCTTTGATGGAGATTTAGTTGTCCTCGTACTCTAAAGGCTTTCCCACATTCCTTACATCCATAGGGCTTCTCACCTACATGAATTCTCTGATGTACTCGAAGATCTGCACCACACGTAAAGATCTTTCCACACTTTTTACATTCAAGGAGTTTGTCAGAAGTATGAATTCTCTGATGTCGACTAAGGTGGGCACACTGCCTAAAGGTTTTTCCACATTCTTTACATTCATAGGGTTTCTCACCAGTATGAATTCTCTGATGGAAAGTAAGTTGTTGGCGTACTCTAAAAGCCTTCCCACAGTCCCCACATTCATGGGGTTTCTCTTTATTATGAATTCTCTGATACAGAGTAAGAGATGTGAGTTTTCTGTAAGTGGGCATTTTTTCAGAGGTGATTTTTTTCACTTGCCTGAAATATCCCTTTTGAAGACCCTCTTGTCTCTCAAACTTTTTATATTCACAATCCTTTCGGAAAAAGGAGTCTTTAAGGTCACAACTTCTAATTCTTTCCATTATATCCCACTGAGATAAATTCATTTCACAGTTTTTAGCGTCATATCTGGATTCCAAATCTGAAAGAAAACAAAATAAACACATGCTATTTTCTCATTGTACAAAAAGTAAACAATCAACTTTATAATAGAAAAAAACCACAATAGACTATAAAGCCCAGTTGAAGAAAATGGGCTAACCAACTCTAAAATAATCATGTAATTTGAAAAAAGCTAAGGGGGATAAAGAGAACGATGAGTTAAGACCAGATTATTTGGCTGCACAACAAAGTTTGAGAATCTCTACTTAATTTTTTTTTAATGATTTCTCTTTTCAATTAGAAGTACAAACACCTTACAATGAATAACATGGCCTTTGTTTACCATTAATTATCATCTCAAGCCACTGTCCCCTTTGCTCCCTATATCCCTCACACTTTCCTCTTTCAGCTCCTAGCGTATGTCACAATCTTTCCATTTTTAGAGCTTTTTAATGGCTATTAAATCTCCCAGGAATGCTGACTTGGGTTTTCCACATGGTTGGATTCTTTCATCCTTTAGGTATCATGTTAAATAGCAGAAAAACTATCCATGCTGACTTCAACTAATTTATATCCTTTATTTTCTATCCCAGTAACTTGTTCCTTGCTTAACACTTTTTTCAATTTTGTTGTTACATATCCATTATTTTCCCAGCTTTTACTCTTTATTTTCTTACCTTAAATCTCCCCAAGGGAAGAAACAATCTTTCCCTTGTCATTGAATAACAAACCCATAGTGTATAGTAACTGTTAATTATTAAATTCCCATAATCAGTTAACAGATATTGCATATGTTGCCATGCCTCCAATCTTATACCTTACTACACTGATTAAATACCCTTTTTCATCATTTGCCTATAGACATGGGAAACAAAAGCACATCTAAGCTATCTCAGCCAAACATATAAATGAAAAATGGTGATTTCTTTACATCTGATCATCCTTCCAATTGCCTATTTTCACTTGCAGCTATCTCCACTACAGCCCATTTTCTAATTTGTATAGTCATGAGTAAACTTTGTTTTCACAACTAAGGTAATAGGGTCTACTTAATTTTGAGTTTATATAACTATACACATCTATGTTACAAATAACCTCTTTTGTTCCTTCATACTCTTTCCTATATTCTCCCTAAAGTCCTCACAGCTGATGCCATTTGGGTACTTCCTAGAGAATGTTTTAGTAATTTTTCAGGGGTAAATACAGGTTTATACCATAGTAACATTCTAATAAAATTCTGAGCAGAAAGAGATGTTTTTCTCAAATGCATATTCTGTCAAAATTTTTGCAATAAGAGTTCAATACTTTTCAAAAAGAAAAAGGTATTTTTAAAAACCTATAACACAGCAACATTATTTTTAGTATGCCCTAACTGGAAAGAATCCAAGTGTTCATCAACAGAAGAATGGCTAAGTAAGTTAGGATATATTGATACAACACAATACCGCATAGCAGCAAAAATGAATGATCTACAAGTACATACAACAGCACAGATCAATTTCACAAACATAATAGTAGGTAAACCAAGCCAGACATAAAAGAACATATACGGTATGATTCCCTCTTTATAAAGCTCAAAAACAGTAAAACCAATCTATCTAGTTGTTAAAAATCAGGATAGTGGTTAACCCTGGCGGGAAGAATGACTGGAAGGAGTTAGGAGGGAGCTTCTGATATCCTCCTGAATCCGTGTGATTAGATGGGTGTGATCACTTTTTGAACATTCTGTGAGCTGCATACTGGTGATTTCTGTTTTTGTATGTATTTATATTTCAATAAGTTTACTTAAAAAAGGATATACTAAAAAGACATGAAAAGGCAACAATGAGGGCCAGTCCTCATGGCCTAGTGGTTAAAGTTCGGCACACTCTGCTTTGGAGGCTGGAGTTCAGTTCTCAGGCGCAGAACTACATCACTCGTCTGTCAGCAGCCATGCTGTGGTGGCAGCTCAAATGGAAGAACTAGAAGGACTTACAACTAGAATATACAACTATGTACTGGGGCTTTGGAGAGGAAAAAAAAAGGCAACAATGATTTAAATAGTGTGGGTACTAGACAGAAATAGAAGTATAATGACGAACACCTGAAATATATACAATGTTATAAACCAATGTTACTGCAATAAAAACAACAATAACAATTTTAAAAAGTATGAGTAAAATGTAAGAGACAGGTAAATGAATGGCATAGAAAATACTGCTAAGAAATCTGTGCATGTCTTCCTCCCTCTCTCCGTCTGTCTGTCTCTATCTCCTCACCCAAGAAAGCAATACAAAACTCGCAATTTTGTAAGAATTTTGGGGAAAAAAATCAATTTAAGGCCTCATTAAGAAAAATAAAGATATAAATGATCTGTAAAGGTATGACAAATGTTATAAGATAGTAATTTCAAAGGAGTTACTTGCAAATTAAAATCAAAAACCAGTAATATAAAAGGAAAGTCACAGTCAAAAATCAAAATAAAAGACCAAAACATTTGTAAGAAAAATGAGAAAGTGTTCAAAGCATAAAAGCCCATACAAGTTGGCATAAGAAACATTAAACAATGGAAAAAGTAATGGAATAAAGGCAATGAGCAGACAATGCACAAAATAAATATAAGTGTAGACAAACTTAGGAGAAAACGTCCATTATTCACTCATAAAAAACAAAGTAGAACAAGTTCTACAACTTATTCTATAAAATTTGAAGCTTTTCATTAAAAAACAAACAAAACATTCCCAGTGTGTATAGTGCACTTGAGACTCTCATATATGGCCCCCACTTAAGTGACACGCCAGATTAAGACCTTGGCATGCTGAACATTCTCATCTAGACTACTCTGTAGTACAAACAGCAGAGCTGTATCCTTATGATTTCTGTAAACAAAAAGCCAGCTCTGTTTGTCCCAAATTTGTTTACAGCAGTTCTTATCGCTGCAAGCAACTAAAAGACAACCATTTCTATGAAAACTAAGTTGAATGTTTTAGAAGTACTGGCTACAGATGCACATATTGTTGTCAAAATAGGCATGGGTGAGAAAATTACAGTAAAGATTGATGGGAAACATAGAAATTCAAGGATTCTGCACTCAGAATTGCTTCACAAGTATCTTTGAGTCCTTCTTTTACTTTAAATAAATTGAAGCTGGAAATAAGAGCCAATGCAATATATGTGCAATTTAATCAAGAAAGAATTTGCTGGACCTACACTGAAACAAAAGGCCAAACTAAACATCAAAAGATTGGCCTATGGTAGGAAATTTTAATGTTTCAACTTTTAAGATATATGTAAAATATGTAACTATTTAAAATTAATAAATCAAATACTAGTTTGGATTCTATTGAATCAAAGGGCTTTACTCTAGTAAACGATGTTAACATGAAAGCAAAATATTAGCCCATTTTAAATCAATATAAAAGAAGAAATGTTATTTGCATTTGCAGGGTATCCACTTTAATTAAAAAGAAAATAAGGAGCAAATTACTTGTCATAAAATTAATTTCTATCCTGAGGTATAATGTCTTTAATCTTTTTTTTGCCAGTACAAGATATATGGGATATAGAATATGACAGAGGCAGTTTTAGTCACATTAACACCAGGGTTAATGTATCAAGACACCTGTGAATGTTAAAACCCTGTGACCACAGAATTCTACTTCTGAGAATCAATACTGATCAAATACTAAATAATCCATATTGAATTCCAATGAAATACTGAATAATCCTCATATTCTGCTGACAATCTTACTGCTTATTTCACCAAATCAGAAGCAATTGAAAGAAAAACAAGTATTCTCCCCTACATCCTATTATTCAACCAGCCTGTGTCCATATCCTTATCATATACATGGTTTCCTTCACAAATTGGCTCCTACTACTTCTAATCTACTGAAAGTCATTGTTTGCAAAATTATCCTCTCTGTACTCCATCAATTTTCCTCTCTTTGAAATCATTCCCTTCAGCCTATACACATGTTCTAATATCTCACACTTAAAATACATTCTCTGTACTCCATGTGTCTGCTTTTATGGAAAAATTCCTCCAAAGAGTTGTGTATACTTATTTTCACCAATGCTTCAACTCTCATTTTTTTTCTTTTATCTCTCAATAACCTTAAAATGAAACAAAACTTTACTATAGAGCATTTCCAACATACACAAAAATAGAATAGTATAATAAATGTCCATACGTCTATGACCTGGTCTCAACCACCATCAACCTACGCCCAATCCTGGCTCATGCACACTCCAATCCTCTCTCCTCACATTATTTGAAGCAAATCCCATATACTATATTATTTTTTGTACTTATTTCAGGATTTACCTCTAAAAAACATAATCATAATACCATTATCCAAATCTAAAAAAGTGAAAATTATTTAAGGTCAACAAAATCAGTGTTCACACTTCCAGTGTCTCATATGTAAAATCTTAAACAAGTTCATGTGCTCCACTTTGGCAGCCCAGGGTTTGCAGGTTCAGATCCCGGGCACAGACCGATGCACCGCTTGTCAAGCCATGCTGTGGTGGTGTTCCATATAAAGCAGAGGAAGATGGGCACAGATGTTAGCCCAGGGCCAATCTTCCTGAGCAAAAAGAGGAGGATTGGCAACAGATGTTAGCTCAGGGCTAGTCTTCCTCATACACACACACACAAAAAGCAACTGATCCAAAGTCCATGGAGTACACCCAGTTGACATCTCTTACATCTTTTAATCTATAGGTTCTTTTGCTTTTAATTTCCCTTGCAATTTATTTGTTGAAGAAACTGTTTTTGACCCTGTAGCATTTCCCATATTCTGCATTTTCCTGACTATATTCCCAAAGTGTAGTAGAACGTGTTCCTCTATCTTCCCATACATTGGTAGTTGATTTTAGAAGCTTGATCTTAGGACTTAGGACCAATTTTGTTGAGAAAGTTACCCATAGGTGATATTGTGTCCTTTCATTAGAAGAAAGAGATTGTCTCACTGTCTCCATTTCTGTGATGCTATCAGCATTGATATTCAATGTCTAGATCCAATAGTTCAATTATGGGTTCCAAAATGGTAATATTCTAATTCTATCATTCTTCATTTATTCACTAAATACATTTTTTTTAATTTCATTAAGAAAAATCATTCCTCCATCTACTACCTAATGGTACAGTTCTTATAAGGAAGGTAGGATCAATGCTTTTCCTTTAAATTTATGTTTTCGAAATAAGTTAGTTTGCTAGTAGTTTCCAGTGGTGAAAAATGTGCTATCAGTATCATTAAAAATTTATGAAATAAACCATATTTTATGTGTTGCAATACATTGCAGTTATGTGTATAGATGCTCAAATGGTTCCATCTTTGACCAATTGAAGCCTTTTCAAACTGGTTCCTCTTCCCTGACCACCATATCTAAAATTACCCCATTTACCCATCATAATTCTCCATATTCTTACTCTACTCACTTCTCTCCATAATATTCAACCACTCCTCGACATTTGGTAGTCCACTTGTTTTACTTGTTTGTTATTGTATGACTTCTCTACTACAATATGAACTCCATGAAGAGGGTAATGAAGAAATATATACATAAAAGGCAAAATATAAAAGATGAGCTAGAAGAGAATTAGACCCAAAATACAGATAAAATGGTTGTCATTAGGGAAGAAAGTTTTCCTTCACTGAAATGAGAGGGAAATATGAGAGTGAAGAAACAAGTGATAAGTAGAAGTATGGAGGAAATTTCTTTGGTGGCTCATGCTGAGATCAAAGTTTTCTTCCCAGCTTTTATGTCTTTTCTTCATAATCAACTTCTCTTGGGTATGTTTCCTTCCCAATCAGCAGGGCAGCACCATGCCATAACAGCTTACTTCTGCCTGAGTGGCACTTACTCACCTAGACTCCATCTTCTCTTCTCATCTCTCACAACCATCCAAGGTTCTTTCCCTTGCTCTAACAGGGTAATCACATCTGGCTTAGAAATGGAACATCCTGCTTGAAAAAACATAATGGAACATAATAAAGAAAGAATTTACTTGGTTAAGCCTTCAGAACAAAGAAGAGTAATGGGATTGAAAAATATTCACATTAGAATGACTTTAGGATCACAAGGAATAACAAGAACAGAGAGGTAGAAACATCATCTTATTTTAATTTAAACTCATACAGGCTCTGTCTCTTGAGAGAAAGTAATGATTGAGAGCACTGGTTTCAAATTCTTCCTCTGTCACTTGGGTCACTAAGGCCTCAGTTTTCTGTTGTTAAAATGGGATAATAATAATGTCTACCCATAGGATTGTTGTGAGGTTTGATTTAATGAATGTGACATTGATTTAATGAATGTAAAGTGCTCAGATGAGTGCCTAGTACCTAGTAAGCACTACGTATGTTTATTAGGTGCTATTTTTTGCTATTTTTCTAAGGGGAAAATAACTAACTAGTTTCTTGCCAGGATATTCATCCAATGTTAAATGCAGAGTTTATGTTATTTTAAACTTTTAATCATATTATCAATTAAAAGATTAATATGTCTGTTGTAGTAAATTGAATGTGCCCACTTGAGTTTTAATGAACTACTGATGCAACCCAGTATCATATACATTGTATAAGCCTGTATGTACAGCTAGACACCTTGGTCTTCCTACTCACAATGCAAGTGACTTAACAGATAGGAGACCATCCACAGCAGTATGAAACCAGATTTCTCTGACAATGGTTTTGCTATGATTGTCTAAGAATTTGCATCCAATTAAAGAGAAGCGATTACAGAAGCAAAGTAAGATGTAAAAGTCACTGAATTATGGGGGAAGCTGAAGGTGCTATTTAATAGCTTAAAAGCTGAAGGTGCCTATTCCCAAACTACAAAGCAGGTATTCAGCTAGTTTTTAGAAAGACCATCCTGAAATTCAGTCCTGTGAATTTCTAAATTATTTGACACAGATAAGCTTACCCAGTGACACCAAGTTGTTATAGTTCTCTAATATCACATCTCTGTACAAATTCCTCTGGTATGAGTTCAGGCACTCCCACTCTTCCTGAGAAAAGTCTACAGCTACATCTCTGAACATCACCAAACCCTGAAATGACAAATCCATCTATTTGTAAAATTATTTGTTTCTGTAAAGGGTCAATATTTTAGGGCTTTGCATACATATGGTCTCTGTTGCATATCCTTCCCCTTTCCCTTCTTTTTTTAAAACAATTCTTTCAAAATGTAATTAGCTCATAGACTACACAGGCAATGGGTCAAATCTGGCTCACAAGCTGTAGTTTGCCCGCCACAACTTCCTATGTACTGTAGGATACCTAATTTTATTTATTTCCAGATACCTTCAGGTAATTAATCAGAATTTCACAATTAACTGAAATAGTGTTCATAAGAACACTGCTTCCAATGAGCGTAAAGAAAATTTTTAATAAATGTTATTTACTCTAACCTCTTTCCCTTTAAGGATTAGGAAAAAAAAATTTTTCCCCCAAATGAACCATAAAATCTCTATTATTTTTATTTTTTTGTGAGGAAGACCAGCCCTGAGGTAACATGTCGCCAATCCTCCTCTTTTTGCCAAGGAACACTGGCCCTGGGCTAACATCCGTGCCCATCTTCCTCTACTTTATATGGGACGCCACCACGGCGTGGCTGATGAGCAGTGCATTGGTGGGCACCTGGGATCTGAACCCGCGAACCCCGGGCTGCCAAGTGCAGACTAAACCGCTACACCACCGGGTGGCCCCTGAATCTCTATTTTTAAAAAGTAGAGTTTGCATAAAATTAAAGAATTTCTTCCAGACCCAACTTCATCATTATGTTGTATCATTAGCATTATTCCTTACTATAACAAATCCTTTTATTGAATATTTTTAACTTACTACACAATAGTCCATTATACAGATATGTTAGACTTAATAATGATTATACTTAGATATTTCTAAATATATTATTTTAGTAATATTAAATATTTAATATATATTTTAAATATATTAAACTTAACATTAATTTTTATTAATAAAATTTTAAACATATTTTAAAATACATTAAAGTATATTTAGAATTAGGTTACACAAAATCTCTAAAGCTGCAATGTCCAATATGCTAGCTTAGACACATGTGGTTATTGAGCATTTGAATTGTGGCTAATCCGAATTTAGATGTGCTGTAAGTATAAAATACGCACCAGATGTTGAAGACTTTAGAATGAAAAAAGAATGTAAAATATCTCAATAATTTTTATATTGATTACTTTGAAATAATATTTTGGCTATATTGGGTTAAATAAAACATTAAAATTAATTGCACACTTTTTAAAATGTGAATACTAAAAAGTTTATGTATGTGCCTTACATATTATTCTATACTTTTTATGAGACTGACATGCTGCCTACTATGCTAAGAATGCAGTAATTCAATACTTTTAATATGTGACTATCAGAAAATTTAAAACTACATATGGAGCTCCCATTATAATTCTTTTGGACACTGATGCTCTAACATGTTCTCCAGTCCTGAGAGTCTTAGATCAACTATCTCCCTCTAGGGACTTCATTTCTGCTCTATTTCTGTTCTAGACAAAGACTGAACACACAGGAGATGTTGAATAATTTGGTCAATTCACACATGGACACAGATGGAGAAGAGCGGGGCACACAGGAAGGGCCCGAGATGCCTGGCTCCATCCCTCACTAGAACGGGAGAGACTAGGGAGAAGCTGTCAGATGGGGCTCTGTCCTGAGAGTCTTAGATCAACTATCTCCCTCTAGGGACTTCATTTCTGCTCTATTTCTGTTCTAGACAAAGACTGAACACACAGGAGATGTTGAATAATTTGGTCAATTCACACATGGACACAGATGGAGAAGAGCGGGGCACACAGGAAGGGCCCGAGATGCCTGGCTCCATCCCTCACTAGAACGGGAGAGACTAGGGAGAAGCTGTCAGATGGGGCTCTGTTAGGAAGTTTCAGGATAACTAATGAGAATGTTCACACAACCTGAAAAAAACTACAGCACTTCAAATAGAGAGAAACACCAACTTACATGAGCCATGATTTTAGACTTGCAAGAATTGGACAGTTTTCCTTGAGTCATTTACTGGAGAAGCAGAGTCCACAGAAGCCAGAGCTGGGGGAAGAATGTGAAGCCATGAGAATACAATTGCCTCAGAGCTCCCCAATTTTAAAAACTCACACTACTTCTCTATTCCTACATGCAGCACCCCTCCACCCCCCAACACAAAGACTAGTTATGAGAGGTAAGAGGTAGTTCAGACAAATATGTCTTCCCCCAAACCACAGGGAAATCAGCTGCATAAGGATGGACACAGAGCAGAGACTCTCCTGCATGGAAGCACATGTCCAGACACTTTAGCAGGAGGGCTTCCAGTCAGTCCCCTACCCCAGGGAGGCTGATCTGAACCTGAGAATGGGCTGTTCAGACCTGTCTTGAGTAGATCCAGCTCCCTCCATTCCCACCGTCACAGCTGAGAAGTGGCTATACCATCTAAACCAGAACTTCCTTCTAAAACTCAGGAATCTGGCCAGCCTCTCTAAACCTAAAGATAGAAAATAGTATAGGCAAGAATTTCCCAAACTTTGCTGCACATTAGAATCACCCATAGATCTTTAAAATATACTGACGCCTGGCTCCCATCCCCTAAACATTCTGATTTAATTAGTACAGCATGTGACTTCACAATAGGAATTTTTAAAACCTCCTCAGATTATATAAAACCTCCCCCAGGTGAACATAATGGGCACAAAGTTTGGTAATCAAACTATATGCATCAGAAATCACCTGGAGGGCTTATTAAAACACAGTTTACAGGGTCACACTCCTAGAGTTTGGCATTTAGTAGATTTGGGGTTGGGCTTGAGAACTAACATTTCTAAAAAGTTTCCAAGTGATACTCATGCTGCTGGTCCAAATGCCACAATGTGAGAACCACTTGCAAAGACCAAACCTAGCAGTCTTTATCATGACAAAACCATATTGCACACTGGGATCCCTTCCCCCAGGCTGAACTACCATTTCCAGAATCGTCAGAGCTCACCGTTCACCATCTTCCTGTTCAGAATCATCAATATTACCTGCACGGTCTCATTTACCAACACATCACTCTTGCTACCCAGGCTGGGGAAAAGAGAATTTGTTAAACCTGAGCACAGATAATTCTCCAGACAGTAGAATTAATACTCACTAGTTAAAACTCTCTAGTAACTAAGGAGTTGTATATTAAAGGAATTGGATTAGCAGATTTGAAAAGTTGAAGACACCTCATATTACTAGGGTTGTGGGAAAATAGACAGGGTATGATGTAGAAAAAATGAAAAGATGTGTGGGAAGTGTTTATAATGGAACCAAAAAGCCAGAAAAAAACTAAATATCCTTCGACAAAGTTAAATAAATTATTGTGCATTCACGCAATGGAAAACTAAACATCCACTAAAACAGAGGGTAAAATTGTTATCTGATGTCACGGAAAGATGGTCACTATATATTGTTGGAAGAAGAAAATAGGTTAGAAAATAGTATTGTACTGTGATTGTATTTTTGGCAGGAAAACTACATACATATGCATACATGCATCTGCACGTGTATAAAAGTCTGTGAATGGACTTGGAATAAAATTTAACTCTGAAACCTCTACTTGATGGTATCCCAGCTGATCTTTATTTTGTTCTTCACTGGAGTCTCTTAATTTTTTAATTAAAAATTTCTATCAATCAATGTGATATACCACATTAACAAAATGAGGAATAAAAACCACAGGATCATCTCAATAGACACAGAGAAAGCATTTGACAAGATCCAACATCCATTTATGATAAAAACTCTCAATAAAATGGGTATAGAAGGAAAGTGCCTCAACATAATAAAGACCATATATGACAAACCCACAGCCAACATCATACTAAATGGGGAAAGACTGAAAGCCATCCGTCTGAGAACAGGGACAAGACAAGGGTCCCCACTCTTATTCAACATAGTACTGGAGGCTTGGGCCACAGCAACTAGGCAAGAAGAAGAAATAAAAGAGATCCAAATAGGCAACGAAGAAGTGAAACTCTCAATGTTTGGAGACGACATGATTTTATATAGAGGAAACCCTAAAGAATCCATGGGAAAACTATTAGAAATAATCAACAACTACAGCAAAGTTGCAGGGTACAAAATCAACTTACAAAAATCAGTTGCATCTCTATACTCTAATAACTAACTAACAGAAAAAGAACTCAGGAATACAATCCCATTTACAATCACAACGTAAAGAATAAAATATCTAGGCATACATTTAACCAAGGAGGTAAAAGACCTATACAATGAAAACTATAAGACATTATTGAAAGAAATCAATGATGACATAAAGAAATGGAAAAACATCCCATGCACATGGATTGGAAGAATAAATATAGTTAAAATGTCCACAGTACCTAAAGTAATCAACAGAGTCAATGCAACCCCAATCAGAATCCCAATGACACTCTTCACAGAAATAGAACAAAGAATCCTAAAATTCATATGGGTCAACAAAAGACCCCGAATAGCCAAAGCAATCCTGAGAAGTAAGAACAAAGCTGGAGGCATCACAATCCCTGACTTCAAAATAAACTACAAAGCTACAGTAATCAAAACAGCATGGTACTCGTACAAAAACAGACACACAGATCAATGGAACAGAACTGAAAGCCCAGAAATAAAACCACACATCTATGGACAGCTAATCTTCAACAAAGGAGCTAAGAACATAAAATGGAAAAAGGAAAGTCTCTTCAACAAATGGTGTTGGAAAAACTAGACAGCCACATGCAAAAGAATGAAAGCAGACGCTTATCTTTTGCCATACACAAAAATTAACTCAAAATGCATCAAAGACTTGAAGGTAAGTCCTGAAACCATAAAACTCCTAGAAGAAAATATAGGCAGTACACTCTTTGACATCGGTTTTAGAAGGATCTTTTCGAATACCATGTCTACTTGGACAAGGGAAACAAAAGAAAAAATAAGTGGGACTTAATCAGACTAAAGAGCTTCTGCAAGGCAAAGGAAACCATGAACAAAACGAAAAGACAACCCACCAACTGGGAGAAAATATTTGCAAATCATACATCCAACAAGGGGTTAATCTCCAAAATATATAAAGAATTCACACAACTCAACAACAAAAAAACAAACAGATCGAAAAATGGGCAGAGGATATGAACAGACGTTTTTCCAAAGAAGACATACAGATGACCAATAGGCACGTGAAAAGATGTTCAACAACACTAATCATCAGGGAAATGCAAATCGAAACTACACTAAGATATCACTTTACACCCGTTAGAATGGCCATAATCACCAAGACAAAAAGTGACAAATGTTGGAGAGGATGTAAAGAAAAGGGAACCTTCATACACTGCTGGTGGGAATGCAAACTGGCGCAGCCACTATGGAAAACAGTATGGAGATTTTTCAAAAAATTAAAAGTAGAAATACCATATGACCTAGCTATCCCACTACCAGGTATTTATCCAAAGAATTTGAAATCAACAATTCAAAGAGACTCATGCACCCCTATGTTCACTGCAGCATTATTCACAATAACAAAGACATGGAAGCAGCCCATCGACTGACGACTGGATAAAAATGATGGGATATATATATACAGTGGAATACTACTCAGCCATAAAAAGAGACAAAATTGTCGCATTTGCAACAACATGGATGAAACTTGAGGGTATTATGTTAAGCGAAATAAGCCAGACAGACAAAGACAAACACCATATAATTTCACTCATATGTGGAAGATAAACACACGGACAAAGAACAGATTAGTGGTTAGCAGAGGGGAGAGGGGTTGGGGGTGGGCATAAGGGGTAAAGGGGCACATTTATATGGTGACTGACAAATAATAATGTACTACTGAAATTTCACAATGTTATAAACTATTACAACCTCAGTAAAATTAAAAAAAAATTTTTTTAATTTGTATCACTTACACCTGGACATAAATTAAAAACAGCTCTGCAAGGAATATCGCAAAAGGCCCCAACAGTTCCATCCCTGCTACCCCTACCCCCACTTTCCAAATCTAGGTGCAACAATTGTTACCTTTTTTAGCTATTTCTTTTGGTATTTAAACTCCACACATTTAAATAACATGTTAACATCACTACTTCTGAATTTTCAGTTTCATTATCTATTAACTTCCTACTATGGAAGCATAGTTTTAGCTATTTTTACCCACGCATCTCCCACCTCAAATAAGCATATTTGCATTCTCCCTATCCTTCCAATATGGTTTTGTTCTAGTTCAGGGTAAATGAATATTCAGTTTCTGTTATTATGACTATGTAAATACCATTACCAACTGAGCTACGTGGTATACTCAGATTATTTCACCTTCCTTGCACAAGTCATCTTCTCCTCTGAGGTTAAAATAATTTTGCTTTTTGTAAGCTTAGTTTTCTAGGAAACTGTCACTAATTGATTTCTCAAACTCTCACTCAAATGAAGGATCAGGAGGATGAAGCTTCTGGCATAAAAGAGCAGAGCTATCTATTTCATACTCTAAGAATCCTTCAGAAATTCAGCCAAATACTTCAGAGTGTCACCTGTACCCCACCTGGCAAAAGTCAATGCTGTATTCCTAAATATTCCTATCTCTGAAATCCCACAAGACCCTGAAGTGAAAAGCTGGTTAAGTAATAGGACCTAGAAAGCCTGTTAAAGGAATTGCTTAGGCAGTTTTGAACATCACTGCCCGATAACTATTTCTTAAATAATTTATAAAACATCCATAAAATGGAATACTAAAGTAATCACTAAATGCTAAGTTTCAGAAAACAGTTAAAGAATGGAAAATATTCAAGATATACTGAAAGACAAAAAAATCAAAGTTTATAAAACAAGATGTAATATGATTAGATTTTTAAAATCACAAAGTGAAACAGAAATCAATAGATGGAAAAAAATCTCTTAATATTTCAATTCTGAGATTTTTAAACTAATCGCTGGGACTTCATTTTTCTCCATACATCCATGAAGGTATTATAAAAATTCATGAGAGCACAGAATTCCTCTTTTCAACTAAGAACTAGAGGTCTTGGTTACTTTTAAATTTTCAACTAGTGTTATCCTATTATTTAGAAATAAAACCATATATAAAAACACACATGCTTGTAGAAATATTTTGGAAAAATATGCTCTAAATATTAACAGCAATTATTTCTGAATGTTGGGACCATGGATAATTTTAATTTTCTTCTTTCTTGGGTTCCTTGGTTACTAAACATTTCACAAGCCTGAATTAACTCCATCATCAAAAATAATCCTTTTTTAAAAAGCTATTCCCATTACAAAGTATTTTTTAATGAGTTGGAAGGATGCAGTACCTTATAGTCACCAAAACTGATTCAATAGGCCTACACATGTGGTAACAACAGTGAAATCAATGTGACTGAAAACATAATTCTTACCACTTCTTGAATACTGTATCTCATCAACACCCCAAGATCCTTCTGTGAAGGATCATAATGCTTGTTCATGGCATTTGCAAAGTGATTAAGAGACAGCATGAACAGCAGACAGAAAAAAAATGCTTATTTCACAGCAGCTGCTCAAAACTGAGCTTACCCCTCCTGAGCCCCAATGAATAACCAATTATTAAATCCTTGCAAAATATCTTATAAATCCTTATCTTAGTGTTCAAGATACATATGTAACTTAATTTCTTGAAGATTTTTATTCACAATACTCCTCAATATTACATTATATACTACTTTTTTCTTATGATTAATTCTTTATAAACATAATTTTTATTATCGCATAACATTCCATCATGTGGATGGAATGTGAGTTACTTAACCATTTCCTTATTGCTGGATACTAATTTTGTAAAAGATCATCCTAAAAGTCATTCCAAGTTATTCCAGACTTTCATTCTAGACCAGTGAGAATCAATCTTGTTGGGTTTTACACAACTTTGATAATATCATGAAATGACAGACTTTCTCTCCCTCAAATTACCCATTGGCAAATATATACAACAATTCTGTATGTAATTTTAAAAGATTTCAATCGCCCTGAAAATCCCCAAAGTCCAAAAACTTCATGTTAGGAATCTCTGTTCTGGTCCACTTGAGCATCTGATTCATTTTCCTGCTTGCAAGCATCTATCATAATTAACTGCACATTTTCATTACCCCTGGGAATACAGAAAGCTGACAGGGAATGACAAAGAGCCATCATTTAACAGCAACAGCTAATATTAAATAAGCACTTCTCTAATGTGCCAGGTACTTCTCTAACAGCTTTACAGACATTAATTCAGGTAAACTGCAAAACAACGCTGTGAGAAATATACTATTATAATTCTGATTTTACAGATGAAGAGACTGTGACACAGAAAGATTGCCCAAACTCACTAAGATTTAAGTGGCAGTCAGGATTCAAACTCTCTTAATCTAGGTTCAAAATTCTTAACCACTACATACACCTCTCTCAGTCTATCCAAAGGCATACCCAAGACAAACTCATGCTACAAACTTTCAGTTTTAAGAATAAGTGCTGAAAACCTAATGTACAGCATGGTTACTATAGATATTAAAAACGTATTACATATTTGAAATTTGCTAAGAGAGTAGATCTGAAGTATTCTCACCGCAAAAAAAAAAAAGTAACTACAGGAGGTGATGGATATGTTAATTAGTCTGTGGTAATCATTCCACTCCTCTATGTATACATATATCAAAATATGTTGAATATCTCAAATATATACAACTTTTTATTTGTCAAAAATTAACCAAATTCATGCTACCAAACCTCTAACCACATCTGGCTGGTAGGGCGACTGAAATCTTTTAAAATTACATACAGAATTATATACAAAAATCTCCACTCATGGATTCCCTTGGAAAAAAATCCTCACTCCTACTCTGCAACCATTAAAGACATCTAAACCCTACACTACTCCTTAACACATCATAGTCGAAAACAAAGCATGAACATTAACTTCCAGCAGGGCTATTTCTGTCCTCAGAATCCTTAGAAAAACCAGTGCTCACAGAGCAACTGAATATTTAGCACATGGTTAACTAACTGTAGAACTGCATTAAGCGGGCACTAGAACGGGAAATCTATTAATTAGGTCCCCTGCCATCAACTAGGTAGGGAAATCCTAAGGCCCAAATCAATGAGTAAGTCATTCCTAAGCGGAGCATTCCAGGGGAAGGAAAATAAAAGCCTGGCGTCCTGAAAATCAAGTGCATTTCACAGAAACAAAGCAGCAGCAAAAACTCACACAGAACCTGGCTCCTAAACGCGCAGCAGCGATTCCTCTCCCTTCAAAGGCCCTCTGGAAACTGGCAGAGCTGGGGAAGCAAATAGGGTTCGTTACACCCCAGACTTTTCTTGACTCGGTCAAAATCCACCCTGCATGTTCCCTTGACCCTCGCTACCCACCACGTGCGTGCACAAATAAACCCGAGAGGGAGGAGGGAGAAGGTCCGCGGCTACCCGAGCCTGGGTTCGCAGTTCTGGGTACGTAAGTGCCCGCCCCCCGGGGCGACCCACCGCGTCGTCTTCTTCCAGCAGGTCCCCCCAGACCTCAGAGGCCAGCCCCGAATCTAGGCCCAGGGTTTTGCAGGGGATCTTCCTTCTGGGGCGCCACCTCATTTCCCTCCCCGGCCTTTCCTCTACAGCCCGGCCTCGGTGGTTGAGGCCAGGACGGAGGGGCGCCAGACCTCAGGCTCTCGCTCTGCAGAATAAGCCGCGCCCACACCCCGGGCCCGGCGCCGTTAACGCCGCACACGCTGAACCTCGCGCCGTCCGGGCCTCAGAACGGTAACCCTCGCTCCGGAGGAAACGTACAGTGGCCTGAGGCTCCAGGACCCACGCCAGGTCCGGTCCGCAGAACCAGGCCCGTCCCGCGCTCGTTTCCGTCAGAAAAGCAGCAACCACAGCCCAGCCTGGCCCACCGCACTCAGGCCGCGCCTTGCTCGGAAGACCGCCAGCTCCTCAGGTCTGCGGCGCCGGGATTCCGGAGAGTGCCCGTCGCGCTCCTCAGTGCGCAGGCGTGCAGGGGACGGCGCCAAGTCCTTCGGCTCCTCAGGAAGGGCTCGGAGGGGCGAACGGGGCCAGATTCCGGCGGGGCAGGCCGAGCAGAGAAGCAGGGTTCCGGAAGGGCCGGGATGTCCGGTTCCTTAGGCCTGTAAAGGTGACCCCGTGAGTGACCGATGCTATCGAGGACAATCCGGGCCTGCTCCCCTGTTGGAAATGTAGTCCAAAACCAGAAAAGCTGTATAATCCCACTTTCTCTTCGGGTTCTTGGCTCCGCGTTTAGACAGCGGGCCCCGGCGCGCCCCCAGAAGCCGAGCACTGAGGCTCCTGGGAGTTGCTGTTTCTGTCCCGAGTGCGCAGGCGCGCGGGTGGAGGCGAACACCGCGCTCTTCAGGGGGCGGAGAAGGCTCTCGGGGCCATATCCGCTGAAGGGGGGGGGTGAAGAGTTTCGAACCGGGATCCCGCTTTGGCGCGGGTCCACATCTTTAAGCTTGTAAACGTGGCCCTGTGATTCCCCAGTGCCGCAAGCGTGGTCCGTGTGGCGCTTGCTGAGGGCCTGGCGTGAGGCCCCGTGCGCCTGAGTGTGATCGCGGACGAGGTTGTGTTTTCGCGCGTGGAGCTGTTTCCTGCCTGTGTGCCATTGTTTGGGTGGGGGACTGGGATGGCGCCACAGAGAAGATTGCGCGCGATTATGCCCGACTCTGACGCCAGGTTTAGGGGTCTCTGTGGTTTGTGGCTTCCTTTGTGAAGTGCCTGGGATTGTGTGTATCCGTGAAGGTGGCCGTGCCATAAAGGAAGCCAGATATGTCACCCCCAAATGTGCCTCTGACATAAAAATTTTGAGCTGAAGGCAATTTAGAAGTGTAGGGGAGGAAGACAATTCCTCTAGCCACTCTAGGTCCTTCTGGCTGGGCTACAAATTAGATTGACATGCGACAGAATAAGAGGAGAAAAATCAAACAAATTTAATAACATGTATACATGGGAGAAACCCAGGAATACTGAGCAACTCGCCAAAATGGCCCAGCTGCCAGCTTCAATATCTTCAGCTAAAGACAAGGGAGGGTGTAGAGGGTAGTGGTTTGGGACTTCAAGTGGGAGGAAGGCAATGTACATGGAGAAGGAAATGTAAATGGGCCAACTACAGACAATGTGACCTGAGAGACACGTTTTGCGTTACATTACAGTTATGGTGTTTGCTCCTTCCTGAAACAGGCCCTTCTATTTTAAGTTCTTTTAGGCAGTTGGGGGCGAGGTCAAAGTTCCTTTCAGAGTCTTTTTTTCTTAAAAATAATCAAGCCAAAGAGACATTTTGGGGTGGCCAATTCTGATCCCCCCCAGAAGCATCAAAGGCAGAAAAAGCTCTCTGTGCCCTCCCCCATTTCTGCTTAAAGGTGGGATATGAATTCTCCTTTGCCAGAGACGACTCTAGACTCTTTAGCTTGTGAGTGACACCAAAGCAATCTGCAAATAAACGTTACTCCATTAGTTTCCTCCCACAGTTTGCCACCTTTGGAAACCTAAGACTGCTTTTCTTTATTCTCATTTCTCTACAAACTTGCTGTTCTTTGTTGAAGTTGCTATACAACCTGGAGTTATAAGCCACCACTTTTGAGTTCCTCTTGTTAAGATTTCTCCTATATGACGTGCACACACAGGTTAATAAATTGTATTTCTCCTGTTAATTGGGTTTTTTATTCAAGAGCCCCAGCTAAGAACCTTTAAGATGGATAGAGGTAAAATTTTTCCTCCCCTGCAGCCCTATTGTGTGTTATTTCTGGGATGGTTTTGATAGGCTGCCACTTCTGGTTGTTGCCTTCCATGGGCACTGTATTTGTGAGTCGCTGTGTTACTGGGTGTTGGGATTTCGATGATCCGCGTCTTGCCCTTAAGTGTGCTCTCAGGAATGTGGTGCTACGGCAGGTGAGTACGATAATTACAGGCACAAAAAACGTTAGAAAGGAGGTAAGATTATCATTATTTCTGAGTGATAGAATTAGGAGTACATAATCAGAAAGTTGAAATTAATAGGACCTCATAAAACAAAAGAGAGGGGCATTTTATTTTCTCCCATAACTGCACTTGCAATATTTCTCTGTGGATGAGGGTTTTTTTCCCTGCTCCTAGATGACATCTTGGATGAATTCAATAATGTCTTCAATCACTCTTGGATAAGAAAAGTTTCTTTAAACACTTTTAGTTAAAAGACCAGTATCATTTTACTACTTAAAAATATCTTTAGGGACCGGCCTGGTGGCATAGTGGTTAGGTTCACATGCTCTGCTTTGGCGGCCCAGGGTTCGCAGGTTCGGATCCCAGGCACAGACCTATGCACCGCTTGTCAAGCCATGCTGTGGCAGGCGTCCCACATATAAAGTAGAGGAAGATGGGCACGGATGTTAGCCCAGGGCCTATCTTCCTCAGCAAAAGGAGGAGCATTGGCAACAGAGGTTAGCTCAGGGCTAATCTTCCTCACACACAAAAATAAACATCTTTAGTAATAAAAATGTTCAGTGTAATCATCAATACGTCATTTAAAGCAAAAAAACTCCCACCTTCTTTCTCCTTGACCATCTCCAAATATGGTTATATCTCAATTATTGGTTAAGTCAGTATGTCGTATTTATATACCAATTATTTAAATTATTTTTGATTACATTTCTTAGATACATTTTTATTAAGAATTTAATTAGTTTTCTTTGCATCTATTGCTAGTTTTTACAGATGTTCCAGTGGATACGTTAAATGTCCATAGATGATTTTTTTCAGTTGTTCAAATATCCGATTAGACTCTCTCAGTCTTCTGTTCTGTGGCTCCAGTTGAACCGTACGGTTGTCCTGAAACCGACTTTCATTGTTTTCCTGAATTGGAGTCCTGTTTCCTGAAATTGAATTAATTTTTGCTAATTTTTCATTTTTGCTAAAGTTCTTTTTCCAACAGCCTCCTTAAGATGCATGTGTTAGACATAAATTTGGGGCTTCTTTCATGTTTGAAAATATGTTTATTCTGCCCTCACACTTTGCTAGTGTTCAGAATTTGGAACCATCACTTTAAAGTTTTCTGGTAGCTCATATTGTCAGGTCTGATGCCAATTGTTTTCTGTTCCTTTGCATGTAATCTTGTGTCTTTCTCCCATTCACTGCCAAATACTTACTGTGATTTACATCCTCAGTGTACTGAAATTTTATGAGTTATAGTATGGATCTTTAAACATTTTTTATGCTACATATTGGTGAGCACTTTCAGTCTTTAGGCTCCAGGTCTGAGAATTTTTCTTGTATTATTGTCTTTTGACAGTCTCCTCTATTTCAGGTTTTTTGTTCTCTCTTCTTGGAATCTGTATTTGATGGAAGGATTTTTCATGAGTTGTGCCTAATTTTTCCTTCTTCATAGCTTTCTGCTCTTATTTATAGATGCAATATAATCTCTGATCTCTCTGAAGGTAATTATAATTGTTTAAAGTTTTCTTGTCCATTTTTGTCTTTTATGTCCAAATCAAATTCCTTTTTTTAAAAAAAGGTTTGAATTGTTCTGTCCCTTTTACATTGGATACTTTCCTGAAATGTATGGTAATCCTCACCTCTAGCCATGAGGTAAAACTTTTCAACTGGTAGACTTCAGAGCTAGCCTTTTCACTGGGAGAGTGCCAGAGCTCTGTTCTCCGCTCTTTAGTGTGGGGCCGAGAACGGCTCCAGTCTCCTGAGTTACTGGTGTTTGGGGCCAGGATGGGGAAGGTCATGAGAGGCCCATAGTCCTGGATGTGGTTTTTCACTCAGTCTTCCTGTGCCTCAGTCCTGTCTTTCTTTGTGCAGGTGTCCATCCTCTCTGGGTCAATTTTTCCAGAGATGAAATCCCCCATTTAGTGTATTTGATTACATAAGAGAGGAAAAGTAAAGGGGGACAGCAACCAGTTTGTGTACAAACTTTCAACCAATCTCCTGTTTCCAGACCCATCTCTCTCCAGGGTCATCATCTTTGGTATCTGAGCTTTCTGAGATTTTATGCAGTGAATTGCCTCACGAATAGGTATCTGACTCTGTAGGCCCTTTGATCCCAGAGTTCTTTGACAGTTCTCGTTTGTTGTCCTCTTCCTCTTCATTTTCTTTGATTCTTACATGTTAATACTTTTTATATTTCTCAACTAAATGTACTCATTTTAGTCTCTTTTTGTAGAGGAGAAATGGGAAATAAATGCACCACTCACTCTGTTTATGGAGAAACCTCTCCTTACTCTTTCCAGATAACAAGATTTTGCTTTTACTAGATTTTTTTTCCTCTTATATGAATTTTTTTCTTTTAGCTACTGCTTTTCTTTTCCATTTCTCTAGTTTCCACTTTTATCTTTACTGATCTTTTTCTGACTACTTTCTCAGAGTTCATTTTCGATCTTTTTATTTACAATTTTCCATTCCTTTAATTCTTTGGGTTGTATTCTGAGAGAATTCCTTGGTCTGAACTTCCAGCTTGCTAATATGTTCTCAGGCTATCTCATTATTTTCATTCTGTTTCTTTTGGTAGTCCAACTATTAATTTAAAAAATTCTGAAAATTGCATAAACAAATGAGAATATATATGTACAGCTGAATGAATGAAAAGAATGAAGCAAACTTCTATACCAACTGGTTTAAGAAATAGACTATCATCAGTTCCTTTGAAGCCCACTGTTTGCTCCTCCCCAATCACATTTCACTTCCTACACAAATTCCCCCCATCCTGAATTTAGTGCTAATTTTTTCCCCACTTTTCTTTGTAGATTTGCCATATATGTATAGAGCCTCAGGTTATATATTTAGATTTGCATGATTTTGAGCTTTAATGGAATGACATTCTATATATTAAGTGACTTGTTTTCACTTAACATTATGTTTTTTAATTTATTTATCCTTATATTTAACTCCATTTTCTAACTGCTGGCTGGTATTCTAATCTGTGTACATACCAAATTTTATTTATATGTTCTACTCTTGATGGGTATTTGGATTGTTTCCATCTTTTTCCTCTGTTAACAAATAGAGCTACTGTGAACATTTTAATGCACATTTAAAGGTATATGTGAGTAAGAATATCTCTACGTTATAATATTTAGGAGTGGAATTGCTATTCGTAGAATATTGTGCAGCTGCTGTTTTACTAAGTGATACCAGATAGTTTCCAAAGTCATCCTTCCAATTTACACCCTTCTCCAGCAGTAACTGAATGTTGCTTCACATCCTTGACACTACTTTAAATTGTAACCCTTTAAAATTTTTTGTTAGTCAAGTGGTGAGATAATAGCTCATTGTGCTTGTAATTTACCTTTACCTGATGACCAGTAAAGTTGAGCAACTTTTTATCTGTTTATTAGCCATTCATGATTCTTTTTCTGTTAAAAAAATGCCATTTTTCTATTTTGTTTGCCTTTTTCTTATAGTTTTGTAGAAGTTCTTTTTATACGCTGGATAGTTCTTTGGTTTGTTGATTACATGTTTTGCAACTGTATTCTCCTTGTTTATAACAAACCTTTTCCCTTTCTCTAAGGTGTCTTTTGATGAACATTACTGATTTCATAATCTATGATTCCATTTATATGAAATGTCCAGAACAGGCAAATCCATAGAGACAGAAAATTACTGGTTGCCTGGGGCTAGAGTGGGATGGGAGGAGCAGGAAAAAGGAATGATTGTAAAGTGTATGTGGTTTTGAAAAAGTTCCAAAATTAGATTGTGGTGGTGGTTGCTCAACTCTGTGAGTATATTAAAAACCATTGAATGAAAAAAGACAGTCAATAGATGCCAAAACTGAAATGACAAAGATGTTAGAATTACCTAACAAAGATTTTAAAGCAGCCATCATAAAAATGCTTTAGTGAGCACATGGGAGCAAACTTGAAATAAAGTGAAAAATAGAAAGTCTCAGTAAAGAAATAGAAGATATAAAGAAGAACCCAATGGAAATTTTAGAACTGAAAAATGCAATCACCAAATTTAAAAACTCAATGGATGGGCTCAACAGCAGATTGGAGGAGATAGGGAAGGGGAAAAAAAATCAATGAAATTGAAGAGAGAACAATAGAGATTATTTGATCTGAACAACAGAGAGAAAACAAGAAAAAGAACAGAAATTCTGGAACCTCTGAGACTATAATAAAAGATCTAACATTCTTATCCTCAGTGTCTCAGGAAGGAGGAGAAAGGGGAGGGGGTGAAAATGTACTCAAAGAAATAATAGCTGAAAATGTTCCAAATTTGATAAAAAAGACAGACCTACAAACTCAAGAAGGCGAGAAAACCCCAAATAAGATAAATAAATCCACACGAAGACACATCATAGTCAGTCTTCTGAAAATTAAAAACAAAGAAAAAATCTTGAAAGCAGCTATAAAAGCAACACCTTACCTATAGTGGAAAAACAATTTGAATGACAGTAGATTTCTTATCAGAAGCCATAGAGACCAGGAAAAAAATGGCACGTTTTTTAGTGCTGAAGCAACTGTCAACCAGAATCCTATATCCAAAGAAAATATCCTTAGGGAATGAAGGGGAAATCGAGACACTTTCAGATTAAGGACAATGGAGACAATTTGTCACCAGCAGATCTGCCCTAAAAGAACAGCAAAACAGAATTCTCTAAACAAAAGGGAAATGACAAAAGAAGGAATCTTGGACTATCAGGAAGGAAGAAAGAAGATGATAAACAAAAATATGGGTAAATACAATAGACTTCCTTTTGCTCTTCAGTTTTCTAAATTCTGTTTTATGGTTCAAGCAGAAATTACAACACTGAGATGGTTCTACATATGTGTAGAGGAAATATTTTAGATAATTGTATTGTACATGGGGAGGATAAAGGAATGTAAAGGGAGGTAAGGTTTCTACATTTCACTTCACTTGAAACATGATGACACCAGTAGGCTGTGATGAGTAATGTGTATATAATGTCATACCTAGATCATCTACTAAAAACAAAGCTATACAAAGAGATACACTCAAAAACACTATAAATAAATCAAAATGGAATTCTAAAATCTGTTCAAGTGACCCACCAGAAATCTGGGGAAAAAAATAGAGGAATGAAAAACAGAACAAGCAGAAAACAAAAAGATCAAATGGCAGACTTAAGCCCTAACACAACTAGTTACATTAAATTTAATTAGTCTAAATACACCAATTGAAAGACAGAGCTTGGAAGAGCACATTAAAAAACATACTTCTACATACTGTCTATAGGAAACTTAAAATATAACAATATAGTTAGGTTGAAAGTAAAAAGGTTGGAAAAAGATACATCACACAAGCATTAATTTAAAAAAAAACAGCAGAGGCTATGTTAATATCAGATAAAGTAGACTTAAGAGCTCAGAAAATTATCAGAGAGTGCTATTATATAATGATAAAAAGGTCAATCCACTAAAAAGACATAGCAATCCTAAGTGAGTATGCACCAAACAACAAAGTTGCAAAATATGTGAAACAAAAACTGAGAAATTAAAGGAGAAACAGATGAATTCACAATTATAGAGCAATTAGACAGAAAATCAGCAAGAATATAGAACTCATCAACACCATCAACCAACAGGATCTAATTGACATTTATAAAACATTTGACCCAACAGCAGCAGAAAACACATTCTTTTCAAATGTTCATGGAGCATATAGCAAGATAGACCACATCCATGGTCATAAAATAAATCTCAAAACATTTAAAAGAATTGAAATCATATAGAGTGTACTTCCAGGCCACAATGGAATCAAGCTAGAAGTCAATAACAGAAAGATAACAGGAAAATCTCCAAACACTTAGAAACTAACCAACCCTATTCTAAATAAATTATGGGTCAAAGAGGATGCCTCAAGAGAAATAAAAAACTGTGTTAAGCTGAATGAAAACACAACATATCAAAATTTGTGGGACACAGCTAAAGCAGTGCTGAGGGGGAACTGTTTAGCACTGAATGAATACATTAGAAAAGAAGAAAAGTCTCAAATCAATAATCTAATAAGCTCCTGCTTCAGGAACCTAGGAAAAGAAGAGCAATATAAACACAAAACAAGCAGAAGGAATGAAATATTAAAGAGCAAAAATTTAAAAATGAACCTTGACCTGAGCAAGGAAATAAAAAAATGAACCTTGACCTAAGCCTCACACCTTATACAAAGATTAACTCAAAATAAATCCCAGAGTTAAACATAAACTATAAAATTTTTGGAAGAAACATAGGAGAAAGTCTTAGGCTCTAGGGCTAGGCAGAATTCTTAGACCTGATATCAAAAGCATGATCCATAAAAGGAAAAACTGAAAAATGGAATTCACTACAAGTAAAGACTTTTGCTCTGTGAAAGTTCCCATTAAGAGGATGAAAATAGACTAGGAGAAACTATTTGTAACCGACATGTCCAACAGAGGGCTAGCATACAGAATGGATATGTTAATTAGCTTGATTGTGGTAACTATTTCACTATGTATGCATATATGAAATCATCGTTACATACCTTAAATATATACAATTTTATTTGTCAATTGTACCTCAATAAAACTGAGAGAAAACAGCAAAAAAAAAAAGACATAGAAAATAGAGTGAAAACATTTAACATAGCTCTCACTGGAGTGTTAAAAGGAAAAAAGATAAAGAATGGAGACAAGATAGTATCTAAAAAGATAATGGATGCAAAATTTCCAAAATTGAAGAAAAATATGAACCCACAAATCCAGGAAGTACAGTATACCCCAGTGGGATAAATTAAATAAACAAAAAGTCTGTGCTTAAACATATTATTTTAAAAAACCTGATAATGCAAAAGACAAAATTAAAAGCACGTTCAGAGACAAGACAGAGCACCTACATTTTTATGGCAGTTAGAAAAACAGCAGATTTCTCAACAGCAACAATGGAAACCAGAAGGCAGCAGAATAATGTTTATAAAGGGTTGAGGTTAAAAACCCAGAACTTAGCATTTAGAAAATGTATCTTTCAAGAATGATGATAAAATTAAAATATTTACAAATAAAAACAAAGAGTTCACCACCAAGAGACCTCATTAAATAAGTCTCAAAAGGATGCCCTTCAGGAAGAATGAAAATGATCCCAGAAGGACAACCTAATGTGCAACAAAGAATGGTGAGCAAACAATGGGAAACATGTACGTGAAAGCAAACAAACACGTCTTAAAAATATTATCATAATACTACCTAATTGGTAGTATTAAAAAAAAAACTGAAGTGGACTTCCCCTCTAACCATAATGGCATAACAGGGACCAGGTTTACCTTTGCTGCCTTCAAAGAATAAAAAACTGGAGGCTGGCCCGGTGGGCAGCGGTTAAGTTCGCGCACTCCACTTCCGCGGCCCCGGGTTCACTGGTTAGGATCCTGGGCACGGACAGACACACCGCTTGTCAAGCCATGCTGTGGCAGGGTCCCATATAAAGTGGAGGAAGATGGGCATGGATGTTAGCCCAGGGCCAGTCTTCCTCAGCAAAAAAGAGGAAGATTGGCAACGGATGTTAGCTCAGGGCTAATCTTCCTCAGAAAACAACAAAAAGAATAAAAAACTGGAAAAAGTAAATAAAACAACATTCGAAAACAGGCAAAGGAGATGAGTAATCCCTGAGAGAAGAAAAAAGAGGTGTGTCCTGTGATTGCCCTAGTGTACTGCCTGCAGAGACTTTTTAGGCCACAGCCCAGGAAAGGGTACACCAGTCTCCTTGTATTGGAAAAGACAGAGTTAAGAAAGCCAAAGTGGCTAGAATTCCAAGAAATTATACAGCTGATAGAATTAATACAGAGAAATCCCATGTACCATTTATCCAGTTTCCCACAATGGTAACGTCTTGCAAACCCCATAGGAAAATATCACAGCCCAGGTATTGACACTGATCCAGTGAAGATACCGAACATTTCTATCATACAAGGATCACACATCTCTTGCCCTTTTATAACCACACCCACTTCCCTCCTGCCCCAACTTCCTCTTTAATATTGGCAACCACTAATCTGTTCACCATTTCTGTAATTTTGTCATTTCAAGAATGCTAATTAAATGGAATTGTACAGAATGCAATCTTTTGGGATTGGCTTTTTCTTTTCTACTCAGCATGATTCTCAGGATACTCTTCCAGGTGGTTGTATGTATCAAATAGTTCTTTTTTTATATATAGCTGAGTAGGATTCCATGATATAGATGGGCCACCGTTAGTTTTACTCCGAAGGAACCTGGGTTGTTTCTGGGATTTGGCTATTACAAGTAAAGCTGTTGTAAATATTCATGTATAGATTTTTATGTGAATATAAGTTTGCATTTCTCTGGAGGAAACACCCCAGGAGTTTAATTGCTGGGTCACACAGTAGTGCATGTTTAATTTTTTAAAAACTGCCACACGTATGGTAATACTAATGGCTGTACTATTGGACATTACCACTAGCAATCTATGAGCAAGTGATCCAGTTTCTCTTCATTCTTGCCAGCATTTGGTGTTGTCACTCTTTTTTATTTTAGCCATTCTAATAAGTGTGTAGTGATATTGGGGTTTTACTTTGCATTTTTCCCATGGCTAATAATATTGAACATCTTTTCATGTATGTTTATTTACCATGTGAATATCCTCAGTTAAAGGTCTCTCTGTGTCTTACGCATGTTTTCTAATTAGACTGTTTGTTTTTGTTTTTGAACTTTGAGAGTTCTTTTCTTGCATAATTTAAAATTTTACTTTTATAAAATTCTTTCAAAATCACAAAAGTAACACTTATTTATTCTAATCTTGAAAACAGCACAAAGATGTAAAAAGAAAAAAGAATGACCTATATTTCTTCCTTTCCCCACCAGTCTTGAATTTCCCCCTCTTTTCCTGCACCCTCTCCAGTATTGGATGCTAATTATTTTTGTCAACTTGATGGGTAAAAATGCTTTCTTAATTGTTGTTTCAATTTGTATTTCTTTGATAACTAATAAAGTTGTGTGTGTGTGTGTATACATACTTGTAAATAAACAATTCTGTGAATATACTGAAAGCATATCTGGGTAGTTTGGACTACACTATATATTTTAGTATGATTTCCCAGTTATGATATTTATAAGTCTAGAAATTGTTTGGAAAAACAGAGGAATGGAAATGTGACATTTTACTGGTAAAATCTGAAGGGGGTTGGGCTCTTATTCATTAGCTATATTTGCATTGTCCTTTTATTGATGCTAATAGAGATCTCTATTTTTCATTGGTGAACTCTCAAGTTGAATTTCTCTGTTAGAGGTGGAAATAATAAGATTTAAACGTTTTGGATACTCCTTGTACCAGTTATCAATTAAATTCCTCACAACTCCAAATCCATCTTTCTTCGTCCTGCTTTGTGATATTGGAGCTGAGCTCTGTTAACATTTCGCTGTTGACAGCTGGGTCAGTGTTAAGCTTTTCAGTAGATGGGATTGGAGAGATACTGCATGAAGAAGGGGCTTTTCTTCCTGCTTCCGAAACACTTTTTCCATTCTTACTCTGATGGTGAGCTGCAGCCAGTGGCATGCAGGATACCCAGTGTCACATAATCTCCTGTGACAGGAGGAGATTTGACAGCACTCACAGGCAGCTAGGGCAGACAATGGACTATCCTTCCAGAGAGTTTCACTAGCCCCCTCCAACACTCCTTTCAGGAGGCTTCCTTGCATGTTTTGCAGCAACTTTATCTGCTTGAACATAGAAGTCTTATTTGTAATAGCTTATTTAACAATCTTTTCTAGGAATTCTATCAACTGAATAATTTCTCAAAATTTTAGCCACTTTGGCTTTCCTGAATTCTCAACTCTCTTTTCAATTCAGGGAGGCTGTTTGGTTTTCCCTCTCCTGTGCTATGGCCTGAAAAGTCTCTGCAGGCAGTACACTAGGGCCACCACAGGACTCATCTCTTTCATTTCCGTCTCTCAGGGATTCTTCTTCTGCTTTGCCTGTTTTCAAATGTTGTTTTATTTATTTTTTCCAGTTTTTTCTTCTTTGAAGGCAGCAAAGGTAAATCTGGTCCCTGTCACTCCATGGTTGGAGTGGAAGTCCACTTCTGTTTTTTCTTAATTCTGCAAATTAGATAGTATTATGATAATAAATATTTTTAAGAAGTGTTCGTTTACCTTCACATACATGTTTCCCATTGTTTGCTCACCATTCTTTGTTGCACATTAGGTTGTCCTGGGATCATTTTCATTCTTCCTGAAATGCATCCTTTTGAGGTTCGTTTAGTGAGGTCTATTGGTGGTGAACTCTGTTTTATTTGTAAATATTTTAATTTTATCATCATTCCTGAAAGATACATTTGCTGGATGCCAAGTTCTGGGTTTTTACCTCAACCCTTTAAAAATATTCTGCTGCTTTCTGGCTTCCATTGTTGCTGTTGAGAAGTCGGCTTCCCCAAATCCAGGTTATTCTGGAGCTGAAAGGGACTCTGGCTATCGACAGGTCAATCTCCTCATGCCAAAGCTCATGCTAAAGATTAGAACATTTGGGCTCAGAACTGCCCCCAGGTCGCACAATCTGACAGTTTGAGACTGGAACCCACACCCCGGTGCTCTGACTTTTAGGCCTCAGTGAGCCCAATTTCTTAACCAAATGTGAGCGATTTAGGCTGGGAAACGAAGGGAGGGGTCCTGGAGCTTCTGTTTCCTCATCTGTGAAATGGGGTCAAACACAGACCCTCCTTGTGTAGCTGTGGAGGTTATGTACATATGGCCCAGCCCATGGGATGCCACCTGGTGGCAGGAACGTGAGAATGGGAGGTGGAGGGAGGATTAGACCGTTGAGAGTCCCCAGAGGCAGGGGTGAGAGGTGATGGGCCAGGGGCGGAGCTTCAGGATCCAGAGGAGGGGATTCGAGAATTCGGGGCGGGGCTTGAAGTTGGAAGCGTTTAGATGGGCAATTCGCAGGGCTCTGAGAAGCCGCGAACAAGGGTGCCTGGGAGGCTGGCCCCGGCTTGGCGGCGCTGGTTGGATGCAGCGAGGCGCAGAGGCGGGGCCTGAGCGTGGGGGCGGGGCCAGCGGCTGCCGGCGCCCCTCCCCCACGCAATGCTGTGACTCTGGCAGGAGATGGTGGCGCTTTGAGGTGTCTTGGAGCGGAAGGGACTTTGGACGATGTGGTAGCAACTCAAGTACCGCAGCCCTGGTAGGTCCCTTAGTCACTCTAGTTAATAGTGCATCTTATTGTTCTCGTCTGGCAGAATTCTTGACACCAGGGCCTGCTAGAATAGACAGAGACAAGATTAAATATAAGCAGTTGCTTTGTACTGTTCAGTTGTGAAGGCTAATAGATACCTGTTTCATACAAATTTAGTTTCTGCATTTCCTGTAAAACTAAAGAAATGGGAAAATCTATTTTGAACTTGATTCTGTACATTTAAGGAGACATTTAAAGAAACTGGATTGTTTTTGTTGTGTCTTGTCATAGTCATAGATTTGGATATGAAACCTTACAGTAAGATTGGATCTGAGAGATTGCATAAATAGAAAAAAAAAAATGAAATGACAGGGAGAGTTGTGTTATACGTTAGGCCCCAAAGTGCCGCATTTTGTGGCAGGTGATAGTCATTTATACTGAGGATTGACCAAGATTGGTATAAAGGTCACCTTTTTGACAAATCCAGAATGTACTTTCTACTTGTTTTTAATTACTTGTGGAATGAGCAGTAGAGCCTGATGAATCTGGATAAAATTTTCTTCACTGACACATGCCAGAGAAATATTACTGCAGATCCAGTATTGATCTTTTGTTACTTTGCTTGCAGATTGGTGTCATCAGCGTTTATGTCTATTACTTTATATGGAGTTTAGGAAAAGATCAGGGTAGGCAAATAACCTCTTTGAAAACGCTGTTGAGTGGCTGGCCTGGTGGCCTAGGGGTTAAGTTTGCACCCTCTGCTTCAGTGGCCTTGGGTTTGCAGGCCCAGATCCCGGTCACGTACATAGGCACTGCTTATCAAGCCGTGCTGTGGCAGGCGTCCCACATATGAAGTAGAGGGAGAATGGCACAGATGTTAGCTCAGGGCCAATGTTCCTCAGCAAAAACACAAAAACAAAAAACACTATTGAATTTTAAAAATTTAAATGTTATGTTTCATGCATCCATCGTCTGATCCACTCTAACCATCAGATGAGTTACTCTAATGCCTGTGAAATAGAATGTTCAGAAAGATAAATAATCAGTTCTTAGTTATGTATCTGGGAACGTAGAAAATTCAATTTGTAATGATTGCAAATATTTCTTAATATTTTGATTTTGTCACAACTGGTGCTTTAGAAATAGATATTGTTAATTGGGCTGTTGAACATTTGACCCCTTTTTCAAGGAGTGGAACATTAATAAATTTGTGATCCCATCACAAAAAATGATGTGATCAAAACTTTTAAGCTTAAAATTTTCATTTGATGACCATCATGTGTTACTGTCTCCCTGACTTATGAAAATTCCTTCTGAAAGTTGTGAATATATATTTTTTGAACTGAAGATATGCCTTTTCTATGTTAAAATATGAAAATCCTCATGAAGCTTTCAGTATAACCTAGTACCTACAATGTTACATAATGACATCTCTTTTGGTTTTCATTTCATTTCCCTGGTTTGGAAGCTTAAAATCAATGAGCAAGATTCGGTACTCCTGAGAGCTTACTTTGGATTTCCATGATGCATAATACAGGGTTTTAAAAATTATTTTAACAGCTTTATTGAGATGTAATTCACATGCCATAAAATTCACCCATTTAAAGTGTACAGGTCAGTGGTTTTTAGTATATTCACAGAGTTGTGCAGCCATTACCGCAATCAGTTTTAGAACATTTTAATCATCTCCCCAAAAGAAACCTCAAACCCATTAGTACTCCCCATTTCCCCCCAAATCCTTCTTCCCTTGGCAACCACCAATTTACTTTCTACCTCTATGGATTTACCTATTCTGGCAAGTTCATATAAGCTGAATCATACAACACGTGGTCTTTTGTGACTGGCTTTTTCACTTAGCATTATGTTTTCAGGGTTCATCCATGTTGTAGCGTGTATCAGTACTTCATTCCTTTTTATTGCCAAATAATATTCCATTGTATGACTATACCACATGTTATCCATTCATCCAGTTGAGGAGCATTTGCACTGTTTCTACTTTTGGCTGTTACAAATAATGCTGCTATGAACATTCACATACAAGTTTTTGCATCAACTTATGTTTTTATTTCTTTTGGGTATCTACCTGGGGTTGAATTGCTGGGTTATATGATAACTCTATGTCTGACCTTTTGGGGAACTGCCAAACTGTTTTCCAAAGCAGCTACACCTCATTCCACCGTAGTGTATGAGAGTTCCATATCCTTACTAATACTTGTCTTTTTGATTATAGCTTTCCTATTGTGTGTGAAGTGGTATCTCATTGTGGTTTTGGTTGCATTTTCTTGATGGCTAATGACATTCATGTGCTGGTTGGCCAGTTATATCTTTTTGAGAAAATATCTAGTCAGCTCCTTTACCCATTTTTCAACTGGGTTATTTGTCTTTTTATTATTGAATTGTAATAGTTCTTTATGTATTTTAGATAGAAGTTGCTTTTTATTTATTTACGTTATTGAGGTCACATTGGTTTATAACATTATATAAATTTCAGATGTACATCATTATATTTCAACTTCTTTATAGACTGCATTTGGCGTTCACCGACAAAAGTCTACTTCCCATCCATCACCATACATACATGCTCCTTTACTCCTTTCCCCTCTGGTAACCATCAGTCTGTTCTCCGTATCTATGTTTTAGATAAAAATTTCTTATCAGATATATGATTTGCAAAAGTTCTCTCCCATTTGGTGGGTTATCCTTTTCACTTTCTTCATGGAGTCCTTTGAAGCAAAAAGGGTTTAATTTTGATGATGTTCAATGTATGCATAATGGAGTTACCATAGTCTTTGGGGGCTGCTATAACAAAATACCACAGACTGGATGAAGCCATCCAGTTTATAAGCTAAACAGAAATTTACTTCTCACAGTACTGGAGGCTGGAAGTCCAAGATCAAGGTGCCAGCATGGTCAGGTTCTGGTGAAGGCCTGTAATATAGTTTGAATTCAGACAGTGTGATGCTTCCATCTTAGTTCTTCTTTCTCAGTTTTGCTTGGCTACTTCAGTTCTTTTATTGGTTTTGTATGAGTTTTAGGACTGTTTTTTCTATTTCTGTGAAAAATACCATTGGAATTTTGATAGAGATTGCATTGAAACTGTACCTAGCTTTGGGTAGTATGGACATTTTAACAATATTAACTGTTACAGCCCATGAGCATGGGATATCTATCCATTTATTTGTATTGTCTTCAATTTCTTTCATCCATGTCTTATAATTTTCAGTATACAGATATTTCACCTCCTTGATTAAGCTGATTCCTAAGCATTTTATCCTTTTTGATGTAAATGGGATTGCTTTTTACATTTCTCTTTCTAGTAGTTCATTGTTACTGTATAAAATGCAAATGATTTTAGCATGTTGATTTTGTATCCTGCAACTTCACCAAATTAATTAGTTCTAAGAGTTTTTGGTGGAGTCTTTAGAGTTTTCTACATGTTAGATCTTATCATCTGCAAATAGAGACAAGTTTTATATCTTCTTTTCAGATTTGGAAGCCTTTTATTTGTTTATTTATTTTTACCTAATTGTTCTGGACTAGGGCTTCCAGTACTGTGTTGCATAAAAGTGGTGAGAGTGGGCATCTTTTTCTTGTTCCTGATCTTAGAGGAAAAGCTTTTAGCTTTTCACTTGAGTATGTTATTAGCTGTGGGCTTGTCATATATGGCCTTTGTGTTGAGGTGCATGTCTTCTATACCTAATTTGTTGAGAGCTTTTTTTTAAATCATGAAAGGATGTTAAAATTTTGTCAAATGCTTTTTTCTGCATCTATTGAGATGATCATATGATTTTTATCCTTCATTCTGTTAATGTGGCATATCACATTTATTGATTTGTGTATGTTGAACCATCCTTGCATCCCAGGGATAAATCCCACTTGGTCATGGTGTATGATCCTTTTAATATGCTGTTGAAATCTGCTAGTATTTTGTTGAGGATTTTTGCATCTATTTTCATCAGGTAATTGGCCTGTAATTTTCTTTTCTGGTAGTGTCCTTATCAGGCTTTGGATTCAGTGTAATATAGCCTCATAGAATGAGTTTGGAAATGTTCCTTCATCTTCAATTTTTTGGAAGAGTTTGAAAAGGATTGGCATTAATTCTTTCAATGTTTGGTAGAATTCACCAGTGAAACTATCTTGTCCTAGGCTTTTCTTTGTTGAAAGGGTTTTGATTACTGATTCAATATCCTCACTCATTATTTGCTTGTTCAGATTTTCTGTTTCTTCATGATTCAGTCTTGGTGGGTTGTGTATTTCTAGGAATTTATCCATTTCTTTTAGGTTATTCAATTTGTTGGCATATAATTGTTCATAGTAGTGTCTTGTGATCCTTTGTATTACTGTGGTGTCAGTTGTAATATCTCCTCTTTCATTTTGATTTTATTTGAGTCCTCTTTTCTTCTTAGTCTTGGTAAGGGTTTGTTGATTTGGTTTCTCTTTTCAAAACACTGGCTCTTAGTTTTGTTCATCTTTCCACTGTTTTTCTAGTCTTTATTTTATTTATTTTTACTGTGATCTTTCTCATTTCCTTCCTTCTGGTAATTTTGGGCTGGTTTGTCCTTCTTTTTGTTGTTCCTTTAGGTGGGAAATTAGGTCATTTATTTGATATCTTTCTTTTTTCTTAATGTAAGTGTTTATTGCTGTGAACTTCCCTCTTAGAACTGCTTTTGTTGCATCCCATAGGTTTTGGTATGTTGTGTTTCCATTTTCATTTGTCTTAAGATTTTTGTGTGTGTGTGTGAGGAAGACCAGCCCTGAGCTAACATCCATTGCTAATCCTCCTCTTTTTTACTGAGGAAGACTGGCCCTGGGCTAACATCTGTGCCCATCTTCCTCTACTTTATATGGGACACTGCCACAGCATGGCTGACAAGCAGTGCATCGGCAGGTGCCCGGGATCCAAACCCATGAACCCCGGGCTGCCAAGCGCGAACTAAACCACTGCGCCACTGGGCCGACCCCCTTAAGATATTTTTTGATTTCCCTTTTGATTTTTCTTGACCCATTGATCAAGAGTGTGTTGTTTAATTCCCACATATATGTGAATATTCTGATTTTCCTTCTATTATTGATTTCTAGTTTCATACCATTGTGGTTGGAAAAGATACTTGATATGATTTCAGTCTTCTTAAATTTCTTAAGACTTGTTTTGTGACCTAATGTATGATTTATCTTGGGGAATGTTGTGTGTGAGCTTGAGAAGAATGTGTATTCTGCCATTATCAGATAGAATGTTCTGTATATGTCTCTTAGGTTAATTTGGTCTAAAATGTAGCTCAAGACTATTATTTTCTTGTTGATTTTCTGTCTGGATGATTTATCCATTGTTGAAAATGGGGTATTTAACTATCCTACTATTATTGTATTGCTATCTATTTCTGCCTTCATATCTGTTAATATTTGCTTAATATATTGTGGTGATCTGATGTTGGGTACATATGTATTTACAATTGATACATACTGTTGATGAACTCTCCCCTTTATCATTATTTAATGACCTTCTTTGTCTCTTGTTACAGTGTTTGGAATAAAGTTTATTTCGTCCGACATAAGTGTAGCTACCTACTCTCTTTTGCTTTCCATTTGCATGGACTATCTCTTTCCATCCCTTCACTTTGAGCCTATGTGTATCCTTAAAGGTAAAGTGAGTCTCTTGTAAGCAGCACATAGTTGAGTCTTGTTTTTTCATCCATTCAGCTACTCTATGTCTTTTGATTGTGTAATTTAATCCATTTATATTTAAAATGATTATTGATAGGTAAGGACTTACTATTGCCACCTTGTTAATTATTTTCTGACTGTTTTGTAGATCTTTTGTTCCTTTCTTCCTCTCTTGTTGTTTTCCTTTGTGACTTAATGATTTTCTGTAGTAGTATGCTTTGATTCCTTTTCTTTATGTTTTGTATATCTACTTTAGGTTTTTGCTTTGTGGTTACCATGAAGCTTACATAAAATATCTTATAATTATAACAGTCTATGTTAAGCTGATCACAACTTCGATCACATACAAAAACTCTACCCTTTTACTCCGCTCCTTCATTTTACGTTTTTACTGTCACAATTTACATCTTTTTATATTATGTATACATTAACAAATTATTGTAGCTAGAGTTATTTTTAATACTTTGTCTTTAACTTTTACATAGAGATGAAAGTAATTTATGCGCAACCATTATAGTTTTAATCTGTATTTGACTGTATACTTACCTTTACCAGTGGGTTTTATAAGTTCATATATTTTTATGTTACTAATTAATGTCATTTTATTTCAGCTTGAAGAGCTCTCTTTAGCATTTTTGTAAAGCAGGTCTAGTAGTGATTAACTCTTTTAGCTTTTATTTATCTTAAAAAATCCTTGTCTCCCCTTCATTTCTGAAGGACAGCTTTGCTGGGTAGAGTATTCTTGGTTTGCAGGGTTTTTTTTCTTTCAGCCCTTTGAATATATCATTCCACTCTCTCCTGGCCAACAATTATTTCTGTTGAATAATCTGGGGGCTAGCCCGGTGGCGCAGTGGTTTAGTTCATGGTTGGCAGCCCCGGGTTCGTGGGTTCAGATCCTGGGCGCCTGCCATGGCATGGCTTGTCAGCCATGCCATGGCAGCATCCCATATAAAGTAGGGGAAGATGGGTATGGATGTTGGCCCAGGGCCAGTCTTCCTCTGCAAAAAGAGAAGGATTGGCAACGGATGTTAGCTCAGGGCTGGTCTTCCTCACACACACACACACGCAAAAACATTTTAAAAAATAATAATAATCTGCCTATAACCTTTTGGGAGTTCCTTTGTATGAAATGAGCTTTTTCTTTTCCTGTTTTCAAAATTCTCTCTGTCTTTGATTTTTTGACAGTTTTATTACAATGTGTCTTGTGAAGTTCTCTTTTGGTTGAGTCTGTATGTGGACCTGTGAGCTTCATTTACTTAGATGTTCATATCTCACTCCAGACTTGGAAATTTTCAGTCATAATTTATTTAAATAAGTGTTCTGCCCCTTTCTCTGTCTTCTCTCTCTGGGACTGTTATAATGCAAATATTGTTTCATGTGATTGTGTCCCATAATTCATGTAGGCTTTCTTCACTATTTTTCATTGTTTTTTTCTTTTTTCTCCTCTGATTGGATAATTTCAAATGACCTTTGTTTTGAGTTCATAGATTTTTTTTCTGCTTGGTCAAGTCTGATATTGATGCTCTTTTTTGCATTGTTCATTTCATTCATTGTGTTCCTCAACTCCAGAATTTCCATTGTTTAAAATGATTTCTGTCTCTGTTAAATCTCTCATTTTGTTCATCTTTGTTTGTGAATTTCTTTGGGGTTGATTACTGGAAAATTATTGTGTTCCTTTGATGGTGTCATGTTTCCTTGATTTTTCATGTTCCTTGAAGTCTTGTGTTGCTGTCTTTGCATTTGAAGAAACATTCTTTTCCTCCAATCTTTACTGACTGGCTTTGGGAGAGAGATGCCTAACTTGTTAGTCCAGCTAGGGATTCTGAGGCTCTCTCAGACCATTTCTATAGATGTGCCCTCTCCACGCTTCTGATCCCTCTCAATGGGGAATTCTTAAGATTGTATGTTTTCTCTTGATCCTGCAAAGCACCATCTCTGTGTTCCCCCAAATCCCTGGTTTACTAGGGAAGTGGTTCTAGTGAATGTTCAGCTGTAACATGAAAACCCATCCTGGTTTTATTTCTTCCCCTTCAGAATAGCCCCTGAATTTGGCCTTTTATCTGTCCAACTGCTACCTCCATAACAATTCCAGACCTTTCTCAGGCCTAGTTTACTGTCACAGCTTCTTAGCCCAGCACCCTGATTTAGCTTCTTCCTTTCCAATCCATCCAATATGCCACTGCCAGACTCATCATCCTAAATACCACTGTCATCACATTGCTTCCTGATTAAATATTTGCTACTGTTTTCCAACATGTGGCTCTTGACTCATATTAACTGAGACTGATTTTTCCGGTTTCTGACCTTGTAGCACTCAGTACCTGACAGTTTGATACTGAGTTGCTCCAATTTCTGTGTGTGTCTTAGAAGGAAAATGGTGGTTCTTGAAGACAAGGATGGTTACTTGTGTCTCTTTTGAATTCACCACTCCCTGTAGTTTGTCTTGTGAAAACTCTCTGGTGAGCAGGCATACTTCTCAGACAGCAAAGTGCTGATGTGAAAAAAATGTTTAAAAAACAAAAAATTACCTTGGTGGGCTGATAAAAAAGCCACAAAACTATAACTTGTTTTCTAGCTTTCTTCAGCTTCAAACCTACTAAATCACTTAACTTTGGGTTTTCTTAGCCATAAAAGGAGGAGGTTGGAGTAGATTATATTTAAGTTCTTACTCAGCCCTAAACGGCTAATCTTCCTTCATTCTTTCCCTTGATCTTTCTCTTAAAATTAAAACTGATAAGTTGTTTCTAGATCTCGAATTAGGAAATTTTCATTTCTTTATAATTCTCTCCCTGTCACATATTGCAGTTTTTCTCTGTATACGTGCTGCTAAAGGAAATTTGGATTTGCAATTTGGCTGCTTTTTAGGACAGCAGACAGAAATCCATGCCATCTGTTATTTCTAGTTTCAGCTTTTCATTTGTGAATGTAAAGCTTTCAGTTCAGTATTGTTTTAGCATAACTCTTGCTTTTCTTCTGCAGACATGATGAGGTGAATGGCACAACAGAGCAATTTTTAGCAAGGATTTGGGCAAGCAGCGAATAATGACCTGTGTTATGATGACATCCACCTTTCTCTTGTGACCTGGAAATGTTCTTCTTCCTCTGTCAACCCCAGATTTGATGCCATAATCATTGAACACAGTGGGAGAGAAGCACTCCTTGTGCTCCTTTTGCACAAGCTAAGTAATTAACCTTCCATTCTATTAGACATCCTGCAGTAATCTCCATATTTTTCCATAATACATTGACTTTGCAGATTGATCTTTAACTGAGAACTGTGTGATTGCTGGGTGCATTAGGCTCTGATGTAACCGAGGTTGAGTTCCACATGCCTTGCTAACCACATCAGGTTTTCCTCCAACACAGACTCACTGAACAGAATGATAAACTCTGTTCTGGGCATGCCCTGTGTGGATTAAAAATGTTATTATAGTGATGCTGTGAGTGTTGGATATTACATGAATTTTATGATTTGGTTAGTAATCATCCACTTTTCATAAAAGTCTTTCTTTTGAAGTGCATTTTTTTGTGTGTGAGGAAGACTAGCCCTAAGCTAACATCCATTGCCAATCCTCCTCTTTTTGGCTGAGGAAGACTGGCCCTGGGCTAACATCTGTGCCCATCTTCCTCTACTTTATATGGGACACTGCTACATCATGGCTTGATAAGTGGTGCATCTGTCTGCATCTGTGATCCAAACCCTCGAGCCCCTGGTCGCTGAAGTGGAGTGCATGAACTTAACCACTACACCACCGGGCCAGCCCCTGGAGTGCATTTTTTAAACCAATCGTGTTTGAAAATCAATCGAAATTTGTAAGACAATGTTCTCTTTTTCTGAAAAGTCATGAGGACTGATATTTATTTGTTTTTTGAAAGGTAAATGGTAGAAGAGCTCAAGAAAATATTCTGAAGCAATACAAATTTCAACTCTGGACAATAACAAGTTTCAGCATAGGATTTAAACAGTCAACAAGTGGTAGAAATAAAGGATGTTTACAGAGACCAGCAAAGATGAGTGGTCTTCTGGCCTCTTTAGACAATTCTGTGCTTGGGGAGTTCTCAGGAGGACCAGCTCTGTTAGCAGGACCCAGCAAGTGAGTCCTGGAGCGTCAGGTGACTCTCTCCTTTCTTTCCTTCCTAAGATACTGTTTCTTGTCTAGTTACTACATACGCTGGGCATCAGCAGCTAGAAAATAGAACACCTTCCATGTTGTCAGAAAACTTGCATGTCTGTTTCACGGGGTTGACTGCCTCCTTGATATATGTTATAATTTTAGCGTAATCTTTAATATTTCAATAAGGATTTTAAGTTTTTACATGTGATATTTTATAGTTGTGCTTACAATATTAAAAATTGACAAGAGTGCCATCAGCAAGAAGTAGACTAGGTAGCTCCAGGCCCTTGCTCCCTCATGAAAACATTAAAAAAACAACGAGAGTGGCTAAAATAACTTTATAGGTGCTCTGGAAAACAGTTAAAGGACTAGAGCAACCAAGTAAATGCCTAATCAAGAAAAAGCCACATTTCAAATGGTAGGAAATTTTGAGTTGTTTTTACTCACCCTTCCCAGAATAGCACATTGTAGCATGGTTGGGAGAAGCAGCAGCCCAATTCCCTCCCTCAAACTGGAGGGGGGAAAGCAGAAACAGTCTAGCCTGTCTGTGTGCTGCCTGAGGGGCTGGTCTCTGTTTCACCTAACTTGGAGATCAAAGAAAAGTGGCATAGCTGGGATCTCAGGCTGGGGAAAACTATGGGAAGCACCAGGCACTGCTTGTGAAAGCTACAGGGGAATTACAGATCCACAGATGCCTAAGGCAAGGGATTCCAGGTAGAGGGACACAATAGAACATCAGAGGCCCAAAGAAGAAGCTAGTATGAGACTGTTTGGAATTTAAGACATTTAAAAGGAGCTGTGTATATGGGGGAATCAAACACACACACACAGTTCCAGGCAAGCCACATGCCCAGAAAAGACCTGAGGAGACATTATGCCTTCACCTTGGGCTGATTCCAAGTCTCAGAAGATGCTCTGCTAATTCATGAAGGTCTTTCCCAGCAAAAAGCCAGTCTGAAAAAACTGGAAGATGTGGCTGTCTTTTCAGGAGCCTAGTTTTCAACAAAAACATCACAAGGCATTCAAAGGGAATGACCCATTCAAGGGAAGAAAATAAAGTGGCAGAAACTATCTCTGAAGAAATACAAGCATCAGACTTACTAGACAAGTACTTTAAAACAACTGTCTTAAATATACTGAGAGAGCTGAAAGAAAACACAAAGAGCTAAAGAAAATTTAAAAACTATAAATGAACAAAATGAGAGTATCAACAAAAAGACAGAAATTATTAAAAGGAACCAAACAGAAATTGTGGAGCTAAATATACAATAACAACTGAAAAATTCACTAGAGGGGTTCAACAACAGACTCAAACAGGCAGAAGAAAGAATCAGAGAACTTGAAGAAAGGTCTTTTGAAATCACCAGTCTGAGGAGCAAAAAGTGAAAAAGAATTAAGAAAAGTGAACGGAGGCTATGGGGCCTATCAGATACTATCAAGTTGATACTATTATGGGAGTCCCAGAAGGCAAAGAGAGAGAAAAAGGAGAAAAGAGATTATTTAAAGAAATAATGGCCAAAAGCTGTATGAATTTGAAGAAAGTCATGTATCTACAAATCCAAGAATCTCAACAAACTTCAAGTAGGATAGAACCAAAGAGACCCACAACAAGACACATTATAATCAAACTTTTATATCAAAAGACAGAATATTGAAAACAGCAAGAGAGAAGTTATTCCTCATGTACAGGGGATCCTCAGTTAGATTGCTACTGGTGTTCTCACCAGAAACCTTGGAGGCCAAAAGGCAGTGGGATGATATATTTAAAGTGCTGAAAGAAAAACCCATCAACTGAGAATTCTATATCTGGCAAAACCATCTTTCAAAAATGAAGGATAAATGAAGATATTGCCAGATAAACAAAAGCTGAGGGAGTTCATTACCACTAGATCTGCCCTACAAGCAATGCTAAAGGGAGTCCTTCAAGCTGAAGTGATAGGATGATAGAGAATAATTGGAAGCCATATGAAAATATAAAGATCTTCAGTAAAGGTAAATACATGAACAAATATAAAAACTAGTATTGTAATTTTTAAACACCACTTTTTATTTTCTGCAGGATTTAAAAGACAAATTCATAAAATAATTATAAAGCAATGTTAATGGGCACACAATATACAAAAATGTAATTTGTGATATCAATAACAAAGTGTGGGGGGTGGAGCTATAAAGGAGTAGAGTTTTTATATGATATTGAAGTTAAATTGGAATCAATTGAGATAGATTGTCATAACTTTAGGATGTTATATGTAATGATCATGGTAACCACAATGAAAATATCTATAGAATATACACAAAAGGAAATGAGAAGGGAATCAAAACATGTTACTACACAAAAAATCAACTAAATACAGAAGAAGGCAGTAATGGAGGAAATGAGGGACAAAAAACTATAAGACATAAAAAAAAGTAACAAAATGGCAAAAGTAAGTCCTTCCTATCAATAATTACTTTAAATATAAATAGATTAAACTCCCCAATCAAAAGATATAAATTAGCAGAATAGATTTGAAAAAAATAAGCAAGATCCTGGTGAGTATAGCTGATAACACTATATTGTATAATTGAAATTTGCTAAGAGAGTAGAACTTAAATGTTTTCACCAAAAAAAAAAAAAAAGAGAGAGAGAATTAAATATGTGACATGATGGGTATGTTAATTAACTAGATGGGGAGAATCCTTTCACAATGTATACGTATATCAAATCACCACAAAGTACACTTTAAATAGCTTACAGTTATATATGTCAATTATACCTCAGTAAAGCTGAAATTTAAAAAAAAAAAACAGGATCCATGTATATTCTATTTATAAGAGACTCACTTTAGATGTAAGGACATGTGTAGGTTGAAAGTGAAAGAAAGGTAAAAGATATTCCATGCAAATAGTAACCAAAAAGATCAGAGGTAGCTATACTGATATCAAACAAAATAGACTTGAAGTAAAAAACTATTACAAGGGAGAAAGAAGGACATTATATAGTGATAAAGGAGTCCACTAACTAGGAATACATAAAAACTGTAAACATATATTCACTAAACATCAGAGCTCTAAAATATTTGAAGCAAACATTAACAGAATTGAAGGGAAAAATAGACAGCTCTACAATAATAGTAGGAGACTTCAATACTCCACTTTCAAAAATGGATAGAACAACTAGACAGAAGATCAGTTAGGAAAGAGAAGACTTGAACAATGGTGTAGACGAATTGGACCAAGAGATGTACAGAACACTCCACCCAAAAACAGCAGACTACACATTTTTCTCAAGTACACATGGAACATTCTCAAGGATACACCATATATTAGGTCACAAAACAAGTCTTAATAAATTTTATTATTTATTTATTTATTTTTTTGGTGAGGAAGACTAGCCCTGAGCTAACATCTGTTGCCAATCCTCCTCTTTTTTTCTGAGGAAGACTGGCCCTGGGCTAACATCCATGCCCATCTTCCTCTACTTTATATGGGATGCTGCCACAGCATGGCTTGACAAGCGGTGCATCTGTCTGTGCCTGGGATCTGAACCCACGAACCCCGGGCTGCCGAAGCAGAGTGCGCGAACTTAACCACTACTCCACTGGGCTGGCCCCAAACAACACACTCTTAAACAACGAATGGATCAAAGAAATCACAAGAGAAATTAGAAAATATCTTGAGGGAAATGAAAATGAAAGCACAACATACCAAAACTATGGGATGCAGCAAAAGCAGTGCTAAGAGAGAAATGTATAGTTGTAAATGCTTACATTAAAAAAAAGTAAGATCTCAGATCAACACCCTAACTTGACACCTTAAAGAACTAGAAAAAGAAAAACAAACAAAATGCAAAGTTAGCAGAAAGAAGGAAATAATAAAAATTAGAGATGAGATAAAACAGAGAATAGAAAAACAGTAGAGAAAATAAACAAAACAATGGTTGTTTCTTTGAAAAAAATCAACAAAATTGACAAACTTTTAGCTACATTTACCAAGAAAGAAAGAGAGAAGACTCAGTTAAAATCAGAAATGAGGAACATTACTATTGATTGTACAGAAATTGAAAGAATTATAAGAGCATACTATGAACAGTTGTATGTCAACAAATTGGATAACCTAGATGAAATGGACAAATTCCTTAGGAACACACAACCTATCAAGACTGATAATGAAGAAATAGAAAATCAGAACAGACTCATAACTAGTAAGGATAATGAATCAGAAGTCAAAAGCCTCCCAACAAAGGAAAGCCAAGGACCAGATGACTTCATTGATGAACACTACCAAACATTGAAAGAATTATTACCTTTCGCAAACTCCTCCAAAAAATTAAAGAAGAGGGACTACTTCCAAACTCATTTTGTGAGGTCAGCATTACCCTGATACCAAAGTCATACAAAGACACTAAAGAAAAGAAAACTATAGAGTAATATCCCTGATGAATATTGATGTAAAAATTCTCAAATAAAAGCAACCCTAGCAAACAGACTTCAACTGCCTGTTTAAAAATTCTACACCATGACTAAGTGGGATCTATTCCTGGAATTCAAGGATGGTTCAACCTATGAAAATACAACACTGTTATGATTTTGTTAAATTAATATTTGTTAAGTGAAGCATAGGGTGTCAGATTGTGAGCTGTAATTCAACAAAAGACGACAAGAGAAAATGAAATAGAGAGTTTCTTATTCACAAGTCCTGGAGGAAGTACACAGCAGGTCTTAAGAGACCACATGGGGAAGTCAAGGCAGGATGCAGGCAGAGAAAGACAGCACCTAAGGCACATGCCTTTATTAGGGTCCATGTGTGGAGTGCTTTGGGGTTCCCAGGCTAAGGCTGGATTGGTCAATTCAAACCAAAAAGAGTGGGTTTTGGTAAGCTCTACAAGAGTCTTATCTAAAAAAAAGAACAAGCTAAACCAAAAGTTAGTAGACAGAAGGAAATAAGAAGGATTAGAATGGAAATAAATGAAATAGAGACTAGAAAAACAGTAGAAAAGATCAACAAAACTAAAAGCTGATTTTTTATAAAAGATAAACAAAATTACAAACCTTTAGCTAGACTAGGAAAAAAAGAGAAGACTCAAATAAAATTATAAAAGAAAGAGGAGACATTACAACTGATACCACAGAAATACAAAGGATGATGAGACTACTATGAACAATTATATGCCAATAAATTGAATAATCTAAAATAATGGACAAATTCCTGGAAACATACAACCTAGCAATACTGAATCATGAAGAAATAGAATATCTGAACAGACCAATAACAAGTAAAGAGATTGAATCAGTGATTAAAACCCTCCCAATAAAGAAAAGCCTTGGACAAGGTGGCTTCACTAGTGAATTCTATCAAACATTGAAAGAATTAATGCCAGTCCTTCTCAAATTCTTCCAAGAAATTGAAGAGGAAGGAACACGTCCAAACTCATTCTATGAGGCCAGCATTACCATAATACCAAAGCCTGACAAAGACATTACAAGAAAGAAAACAACAAACTAATATCCCTGATGAACAAAGATACAAAAATCCTCAACAAAATTCAAGCAAACCAAATTCAACAACACATAAAAAAATCATACATTGCGATGCAAGGATGGTTCCACATATGCAATACAATAAATGTGATATGCCACGTTAACAGAAAGAAGGATAAAAATCATATGGTCATCTCAATAGATGCAGAAAAGGCATTTGACAAAATTCAACACTTTCATGATAAAAGCTCTCAACAAATTAGGTATAGAAGGCATGTACCTCAGCATAATAAAGGCCATATATGACAAGCCCACAGGTAATATACTCAGTAGTAAAAAGCTAAAAGATTTTCTTTTAAGATCAGGAACAAGGTAAGGATCTCCACTCTTGCTACTTTTTTTTTTTTTTTGCTGAGGAAAATTCTCCCTGAGCTAATATCCACTGCCAATCTTCCTCTTTCTGTATATGAGCCACCACCACAGCATGGCCACTGATGTATAAGTGTGGTGTAGGTCCATGCCCAGGAACCAAACCCAGGCTGTTGAAGCACAGCATGCCAAACTTGACCACTGGGGCTGGCCCAGTATCTTGCTACTTCTGTTCAACTAGTACTGCAAGTCCTAGCCAGAGCACTTAGACAAAAAAGGAAATAAAAGGCATCTAAATCTAAAAGGAAGAAGTAAAATTATCTTTCTCTGCAGACCACACAATATTATATATTGAAAACTCTAAAGACTCCACCAAAAAACTTAGAACTAATGAAGAAAACTCAATACAGTTGCAGGATATAAAATCAACATATGAATTGTGTTTCTATACACTAACAATGAATTATCCAAAAAAGAAATTAAGAAAACAATCCCATTTACAAAATGAAGGAAACACTTAGCATCAAAAAGAAGGAAATACTTAGGAATAAATTTAACCAATAAGGTGAAAGATCTGAACACTGAAAACTATAACATATTGATGAACAAAATTGAAGATGACATGTACGGAAAGATATTTTGTGTTCCTGGTTTGGAAGAATTCATATCGTTAAAATGTCCGTACTACCCAAAGCTATCTACAGTTTCAATATAATCCTTATAAAAATTCCAATGGCATTTTCCACAGACGTAGAGAAAACAATCCTAAAATTCATAAGGAACCACAAAAGACCCTGAATACCCAAAGCAATCCTGAGAAAGAACAAAGCTAGTGGCATCACACTCCCTGATTTCAAACTATATTAGAAAGCTATAGTAAACAAAACAGTACGGTGCTGGCATAAAAACAGACACATAGACCCGTAGAACAGCGTAGAGAGCCCAGAAATAAATCCGTGGATTTATAGTCAACTGCTCTTTGACAAAGATGCCAAGAACAAATGATGGAGAAAGGATAATCTCTTCAATAAATGGTGTTAGGAAAACTGGATATCCACATGCAGAAGGATGAAATTGGACCCTTATCACACACTATATACAAGAATCAACTCATAATGGATTAAAGACTTAAACATAGACCTGAAACCGTAAAACTACTAGAAGAAAACATAGGGAAAAAGCTCCTTGACATTGGTCCGGGCAATGATTTTTTGACTATGACCCCCAAAGCACAGGTAACAAAAGCAAAAATAAACAAATGGGATTGTATCAAACTGAAAAGCTTCTGCACAGTAAAGGAAACAATGTACAGAGTAAAGAGAAAACCTATAGAGTGGGAGAAAATATTTGCAAATGATACTTCTGATAAGGGGTTAATATCCAAAATGTATCAGGAATTGAAACAATTCAATTGTACAAGGAGCTCACTGTTCTAGTTTGCACTCCCCAAGACTCAAATCTGATTGTCTGAGTCCTGCCAAAAATAGATTCTATCCTGAGTCAGGTGATCACTTTTGTTCCAGTAAACTGAGGATGAAGTTATTGGATATGAGCGTGGCCAACCAGATCTTCCCCTTCAGTATGGCAGGTGAGTCTGGGTAATTAAAAGAATGAGACATAGACTTGAGGGGGAAGTACCCCAAACAATGTCTACTCAAAATGGCATTGGACTGAGACTCTTAAGAAGATAATAAAGATTCAAAGCCATTCTTTGGTTTGTTCATTTATTCCAGAAGCATGTGCCAAGCATTTGCTCTGGGCAGGCATGATTCCAGGCCATGGGGACACAGTGAATAAGCCACCATCTGCCAAGTCTAATTAAACCAGGAAAACAGATGATCCAACAAAAGAACACAATGAGGGCGCTCTCATAGAAGTGCTCTCATAGAAGTTTGAACTGGGTCTGCGATCTGGGCACAGAGAATTACTTGCTCAGCCCTATGAGGCTCATGGGAGTCAGGTCCAAAAGATTCCTGTAGCAGTGGTTGTCAGGCTTAACCATGCATCAGAACCATTTGGTTTGTTAAAACATTAGATTGCCCGGGTCTGCCAAGAATCTGATTCAGTAGGTCTACTTTAGGAGCTAACAATTTTTCGTTTCTAAATGTTTCCGGGTGATGCTAATTCTCCTGATCTGGGGCTCATACTTGGAGAACCAATGACTTAAGAGTTTTGGGTGTTGAAAGATAAAAACATAGGAAGGGGGCCAGCCCAGCAGTGCAGTGGTTAAGTTTGCCTGCTTCACTTTGATGGCCCAGGGTTCACAGGTTCAGATCATGGGCGTGGACGTACACACCACTTATCAAGCTATGCTGTGGTGGCGTCCCACACACAAAATAGAGGAAGATTGACACAGATGTTAGCTAAGGGACAATCTTCCTTAAGCAAAAAGAGGAAGATTGGCAACAGATGTTAGCTCAGGGCCAATCTTCCTCACCAAAAAAAGAGAAAGAAATAAAACAGCAACATAGGGGGAAATGGTTGTTGACTCAATGTCATGGAGCTGTGACATTCAGCATTTGGGGAACTGAAAGTGTTTTGGCATGACTAAAGTGTAGGATGTGTTTTGAGAGTGGTGAGGGGAACTAGAGAGGTAAGCAAAGGCTAAATTGTCAAGGACCTTGAATGCCAAGCACAAGAACTTGAACTTTATTCTGCAGGTGATGAGCAGTCATTACAGGATTTTAAGCGGGACAAGGGTATGTTCATATTTATGCTTCAGAAAGATCACAAAGGTCTAGATAGACAGGGGTGGGAAGGAGAAGCAGGACCATTAGGAGTCTAGATCATGGTTAGCCTGGGCATGGCTACCCCTGAGGACTCACAGGCCCTTGTCAGTCTCTTTTAATGTCCATTGTCCTTGATCTGCAAGTCTCTGAGTCTGCCACAATTCCACCGGTTCTGACCCTGGAACTTTAGTATATGATCCACCACTCAAGGCCCTCCAGCTGCATCGATCTCCTCTTACAATGTCCAGATGGAGTATCAGGTTTGATGATGTAAGGATTGGTCTTGCTGCTCGATTCCTCCAAGGAAGTAAGGTTCCCAGCACCCAGATACCACCTTAGAGAAGATCCAGTAATCCACCAGGGTCTGCTGGCTGCTGACCATTCACTGTTCCACCTGGCTCCCGGAAGGAGAAACACTGCTGTCCACTGAGGCCTCGTGTCCCCTTGATCTCCATTTTCGTCTTCCAGATGGGGCTGTAGGCATTCAGTGATAGTCTCGACTTCTTCCCTGGTCTGCCTCACCCTCACCTGGATGTTCCTTGCTCACTGGAAGGGAGGGAGGGGCTGGTGAGAGTATCTGGGTGGCCATACATGGCTGTGTGTTGTCTCCAAAGCCTTCCCCTTCTGGCAACTGGCCACTTAATTTATCGCCCTACTGACATACTTTCTTTTTCTTTTTTTTTAAATTGATGTCTTAATAGTTTATAACACTGTGGGGTTTTAGTTGTACATTATTGTTTGTCTGTCACCATGCGGATGTATCCATTCACCCCTTGTGCCCACCCCCCACCCCCCTTCCCCTTGGTAACTACCAATCAGTTCTCTCTGTCCACTGACACACTTTTAAAAGTTAAAGGAGATGCTGTCAACAATTATGTGAGACAACAGGCATGAACCAGACTGTCCCAGGCAAAGCAGGACATTTGGTCATCCTAGGCTTGCAGGGCCATTGGGTCATCCTCTGTCTTCTGACTCACCCCAACCACAATAACAACTTGAAACAGTTCTCCAAATAACCCCTCCTCCTACTGGGAAATATTCAGAGGCCTCACCTGTCACATGGGGATAATATTAGTGCCTACTGCATAGATATTGCATAGGGCTGTTGTGAGGTTAAATGGTTTAACACATCAGACACTGGGAACAATATGCAAAGATGTACATTCAAGGATATTCATTGCTATAGCAGAAGTCTGAAAGCAGCCTAAAAACCTATCAGTGGGTCACTGGTTATATAAATTGAGATACTTTTGGGAGCTGGCCCGGTGGCGCAGCGGTTTAGTCTGCGCTTGGCAGCCCGGGGTTCGCGGGTTCGGATCCCGGGCGCCCGCCGACGCACTGCCTGTCAGCCACGCTGTGGCGGCGTCCCATATAAAGTAGAGGAAGATGGGCACGATGCTAGCCCAGGGCCAGTCTTCCTCAAGCAAAAAAAAAAAAAAAAAGGGGCCGCCCGGTGGCGCAGCGGTTTAGTCCGCGCTTGGCAGCCCGGGGTTCGCGAGTTCGGATCCCGAGCGCCCGCCGACGCACTGCCTGCCAGCCATGCCGTGGCGGCGTCCCATATAAAGTGGAGGAAGATGGGCACGGATGTTAGCCCAGGGCCAGTCTTCCTCAGCAAAAAGGGGAGGATTGGCAACGGATGTTAGCTCAGGGCTGGTCTTCCCCACAAAAAAATAAATAAATAAATAAATAAATAAATTGAGATACTTTTGTGCATCGGATTATGATACAGTTGTTACAAAGACTGATTAGCTCTAGGATGTTCCCGTTTGTTGAAGATAGTCCTGGTTTGTGTCCTTGTCCTGGTTTAAGTGGTATCACCCACTTTCACTGTCAAAAGTATCCTGCTTTGAACTTTATGTTATATGATTGCTCTTTAAGTCTGTATGTGTGGCTATGAAATTGTCCCTAAGAAAATTTAAGAATTGAATAACTTAATAACTGAAGTGAAAAACTAGAAATGTGCAAAAAATAGGAAGTACAATAAGATGCATGCATCTGCTTGTGTGTGGATAGCATATCCATGGAAGGAGATGCAAGAAAATGAGAAATGTGTTTCTGGGAGCCAGGCAGAACTGAGAAATTGGTGGTCAGGACGGGAGGAAGACTTACCCTTAATTGGACATCCTTTTCAACAGTTTGATTTGCTTTCTTTAAAAAAAACCCTTGAGCATGAGTTACCTTTTCACAAAATATAAAATTATTATTATTGTTTTAAAGATTACGGGAAGAGGTCTTGACAAGAATTTGAAGTACTATCCTGTTCTATGAGTTTTGCCTCCCAGCAGCCCCCTGGTCACTGGGCACTCCCAGTCGGTAGGATGTGGCTGGGTGTCCAGTCCCTCTGATAGCTTGATGAGTTACTGCAGGGTTGCCTTTGAGGCCAGACTCAGAATTTCCATGCGGGATATGAAAAGCAGGACTGGCGACCAGCTTCCTCTGGGAGTAGCAGGTTGGGGACATTACATCTCTCTGTTGTCTCTCAAGCAGAATCCTGGTCTGTGAACCCTGGCTCCCTACATAGCTTTCAGCCCCAGGACTGCTGTGATCCACGTGGGGAAAGATGTGCACAAGGAGGCTGTGTGCACAGCTGGTGTTGCTGTCTGCAGTGGAGCCCTCTGGTCCTCCCTTCCCATGTTTGGATATATCTATTAAGTCTCTTGTTATGATTGCAGGAAGTTGAGCTTTGGACAACCTGCAAATGGTGAAACCTTACCCCACAGGATGTCTGTATGTGGGTAAATTCTTTGACTAGATCTCTCAGATGGCTACAGAGCAGGGCAGGAACTGTCCTGCCCATTTTATAGATGAAAGAACTGAGGTCCAGACATTTCAGGGGAAGGGGAAGAATTGCACGGCTGGTTGTTTGGGACTTCTCCAGGGGAGGTGTTGCCCGTGCTGAGGACTGGTGGGTACTACGGAAGTAGTTAGGGGCTCAGTATGGGGTTGAAGTGAAATCAGTATTGAGTCATGATTGGAGTGTCATGGGAGCTGTACCTGTGTGTGCCAGTCCTGGCTGGAGTCTCCGGTCCAGCTGCAAGCATGCCTTAGGCAGTGAACAGCCTCTTTAGCCACAAGGTCCCATCTCCCCCTTTCTCAGGTTGTTGGTGGGGTCAGCTGGGTCCAGGATGATGGGCCTTGGAGAGAGAAGGGAGGCAGATCTGAGCTACACTCAGAGCTTTGGCCTCTGGAGCTCAGAGGCTGTGGGACTGTGCTTGCCTCTGTGTAGGGAGGGCTCTCTGCAAGCTGGCTCAGGATTGGGCATATAAACTCAGCTGGCCCAATCAAAGTGAATCTCAGAAATTTTGTTTAGAATGCTGAGGCAAAGGTGCTCTCTTTCTTGTACTGGAAGGTGTGTGTCCAGGTGGGAGGCCTGGAACTGATGCGGTTGTGAGGAAATTAGCTTCAAGTCGAACTGAAACACTGTTGAGAGCAGAGCTGAGTGTTCGTAGTGCTGGGATCCTGATGACATAGTGAACATCTAGATCATACCACACCTGAAGCTTCATTTATCTTTGGACTTTTCAGTTACAAAAGCCAATAAATCCCATTAATTTTTTTCTAAATAAACTATTTTTACAACAATTTTAGATCTATAGAAAAATTACAATGATCAGCAAAGTGTTCCCATGTACGCCACACCGAGTTTCCCCATTAGTAACATCTTATCATAATATGGTACATTCACTATAATTAACTAACATTAGTACATTATCATTAACTGTAGTCCATACTTTATTCAGGTTTTCTTAGTTTTTACCTACCATTCTCTGTTCCATGATCCCATCCAGGATATCGTATTACATCTAGTTGTCGTGTCTCCTTAGGTTCCTCTTGACTGATAGCTTCTGACTTCCATTGAATTTGATGACCTTCAGAGTTTTGAGGAGTACTGATTAGGTATTTTGTAGAATGCCCCTCTACTGGAATTTGTCTAATGTTTTTCTCAGACTAGACCGGGGTTCTGGAAGGAAGACAACAGAGGTAAAGTGCCATTTTCATCCCATCTTATCAAAGGTACATACACAGCATCACTTTTGATGTTAACCTTGATCACCAAGCTAAAGTAGTGTTAGGATACTCCATTGTGAAGTTTCTCTCTCCCCCTCCCCGCCCCACCTGCTTTTCTAGACTGTGGTCTTTGGAAGGAAGTCATCGTGCGTAGCCCACACTCAGAGTGGGAAGTTATGCTCCACCTCACTGACTCCTGCTGGGAGATCTCTTCTCGTCTATTTATTTATTCAACCGTTTTATATGCATCAGCATGGATTCATGGATATTTATTTTATACTTTTGGTACAAGAAATACAATTTATTTTTTATCACTCCAATTATTCCATTTTTGGCCATCGGGAGCCCTTTCATTTGGCTCCTGTATCCTTTTGACATACCCCTATCATCTGAGGTTCTGGTTTTGTTTATTTTTGTTTGTTTCTACTCCATAGTTTCTGGCACTACAACATGCTCCAGGTTCATCTTGTCTATGTCCTAGCCCATTCCTGGAATCTTCCATTTCTCTAGGGAGCCCTGGTTCCTTTTACTGGAGAATGGTAGTAGAAACCAAGATCTGGGCACTAGGTGCTCTTGCTGCTACTAGGGTCTTGTTTCTAGGCCCTCTCGGCTGACAGAGCAAGGAAATACATGTGTGTATACTAACCTGTATATATACTCACCGTTTGTTGAAAAGCTTATCCTTTCTACATTTAATTGTTTTTGCTCCTTTTTCAAAGCCCAGTTGACTATGTTTGTGTGGGTGTGTTTCTGGGCTATTATGTTCCATTGATCTATGTGTCCATATTTTCAACAATACCCAGCTGTCTTGGTCACTGTGCAGCTTTGTAATATAAAGCTTCGTAGCTTTGTAGTAAGTCTTGAAATTGGGAACTGTGAGTCCTCCAACTTTATTCTTCAGTATTGTGTTGGCTAGTCTAGGTCCTTTGCCTTTTCCATGTAAACTTTACAGTCAGTATGTCAATACCTACAAAATAACTTGCAAAGAATTTGGGATTGCGCTGAATCTACAGATTAAGTTGGGAGCAATTAACATTTTAACAATCTTGTGGCTTTCGTTCTATTAACATAAAATATCTATTTATTTAGATCTTCTTTGATTTCTTTCATTGGAGGTTTGTAGTTTTCTGCATATATATTGTACACATATTTTGTTAGATTTATCTCTAAGTATTTCCTTTTTTGGGGTGCTATTGTAAATGATATTGTGTTTTTAATTCCAATAGTTCTTTGCTGGTGTAGAGGAAAACAATTGACTTCTGTATATTAACCTTGTATTTGTTATTGTCACTATCTTTTATTTTAGTTCTAGTAGGTTTGTAGTTGTATCTTATTGTGGTATTAATTTGCATTTCTCTGATGGCTAATAATGTGGAATATCTTCTCGTGTTTACTTTCTATCCATATCATATTCAGTGAAATATCTGTTTATATCTTTTGCCTGTTTTCTAATTAGATTGTTTAATTACTGTTGAGTTTTGAGATGTCTTTATTTGTATAGTAGATAGGAGTCCTTTGTTATATCTGTGGTTTACAAATATGTTCTCCCAGTCTTTCACTTTTCTTTCCATCCTTTTAATGGTCTTTCACAGATGAAAAGTTTTTAATTTTGATGGAGTCCAATTTATTGATGTTTTTCTGTTAGGAATCTCATTCTATGTACTATCAGTGATATGTTTCTATGGTTTCAAAACTCAAATATATTTAGATGATACCAAAATTCTTCTGTAGCCTTGACTGACAGCTCCATTGGCTCCTCTCCATCTCTCACACCCCACATTCAATCCAACATAAACTGTCAAATATACAAATTTGCAATATGCAAATATATACAAAATCAAACCTTCTTTCACCCCCACCACGCTGCCCAAGCCACTGTGGACTCTTGCCTGGATTGCTGTGAAAGCCTCCTGTCTCCCTGCTGCCCTGCTGCCCTGCTGACCCTTGCATTCTCTTCTCATCCAGCAGCTCAGATGATTCTGTTAAATCCCAAGTCAGATTAGGTCTCACTTTATTCTTGGCTCAAAATCCCCCAGTCCATGTTTAGCTCACTCACAGCAAAATTCAAAGCTCTTACCACGGCCTGCAAGGCCTTCCCTAACCTGTGCCTCTACTTTTCACTCTCTCCTCATCTCCTGTGCTCCCCTCGCTGACTTCATTCCAGAGGCATTAGCTTAAGAACTGTTCTCTGAAGGCACCAGACATCCTGCATTGCATGTAGCTGTTCCCTCTGCCCAGATGCTCTTCCCTCAGTTATCTGCATGGCTCTCTCCATCACCTCTTTCAGGCCTTTGCTCATATAGCACCTCCTGATGAGGCCTATCCTTCCCACCTGGGTAAATAGAAGCTGATGCTGCTTTCCATCTTCAGTCTGAATCCCCCATATCCTGCTTTTGTCTCCATAGCATTATTACCTTCTAACATACTAGAAAATTTACTTATGTTTGTTTCTCATTCTCCTCCCACCAAAAAAAAAGAACATAGGTTCTGTATGGGTTGGAATTTTGCCTGACTTTTTCTCTTAGTTCTGGCACATAGAACAGTGCCTGACACATAACAAGGACTCAATAAATATAAGTGAATAACTGACTGAATCAACCACCTGTTACACAGGCATCTTATAGTATTCACAGTTGAACTTAATGTTGTTCCAAGATTTTTAAAAATTCATATATCTCAGCCAGGTTTGGATGGGCCTCATTTTGTCACAGTTACCTCCTTAACCACTCTCTCCAGCTACCTCCTCGCCATCCCCACATTTAACTCCACTAGAGCAGATACTCCGTGGGCAGGGTTTGCATGAGTCACTGCCGAGTCTCCTTTGTCTGTGGACCCCATTCAATTCTTTCTTTACACACAGCCGCAGGGATTAGAAGTATCTATATATCATCTTGTCACTTTTTTGCTTCAAATCTTCTCATGGCTCTCCATTATTTTCAAGATAATGACTAAATGCCACATGGTGTATAGGTTGACGTTCCTTGTTTACACTCCATCCACACTTGGATGTCAGTGTTCCACTGACTCAAGCTCTCTCCCTTCCCTGCCTGTCACATGCTATTTCTTTGGCTTAAAAATAGTCCTTTACCACCTGGTGCTTCCTCCCACTTCTTCAAGTCTCAGCTCCAGTCTCATCTCTCCCACTTTAGTTAGATGCCCCTCTTACCTTCTCTATAATCTTAACACCTCCTCCTTAAGATGTAGTTGTTGCTTCTATATGGTAAACTCCTCCAGAACAAGAGTTGTCTTTCACCTCCAAATGCCCAACACCTAGCACAGGGTCTAGTGTGGAGTCATCAGTCACTATGTGTTAATAATATGTGAAGAGCAGAGGTCAATGCCTACTGCTAGCCCCTTTCCTCCAACTGTAAGGTGACTCTCCTGGCTGGTGAAATGCTTTAAGAGGATTATGTTTTCAGCAACTTGGGTGTGGTAGAGACACAGCATGGACTTTGGGGTCAGCTCAGCTTGGATGGAATCAGAACTCCTGTGGTTCGATACTTGCAGTGGTTTAGACTATAGCGAGGCTTGTCTGTATCCAGGATCTGGCACTGGTCGCTAATTTGGTGACTTCACGTAAATTAGTTGAGATCTTTGTCCCTATTCCTCATCTGTCAAAGTGAGGATAATAAATATACATACATCATAGGGTGGCTATCACATTTTTAGTTTTCTTTATAATTAACTAATTTTAGCTTTTTCCCCAGATAGTAACTCTCTATCCCTATTCCTAGAAAAGGAAGACATGTACTCATGGGTCCTTATGCTTTTAAAAGCAGAATAACAAAAGAATTGCTCAGTCATATGTCACATCCTGGGTCTATAATTGTCATTGGTTTATGGGAGATGTGTGCTCTCTTCCCTCACTTGCCCCAGCTCAGGAATCTGGATGCTGCTGGGTCCATACTCTAGTGAGATGTGAGTGTAAGTAATTTGCCTAAGTCTAAATTAAAGAAAAAAGTAAAAAAAGAACTTGCCATATTAAAAAAGACTTAACCTGTAGAGTTTGGATTCCTAGTGTCCACTAAGGATGATCCAGCCAACTCTGAGGTGAGAAGCCACAGTTCCCACAGGCAGGGCTGCGTCACCTGCCCCTTCCTTCCTTCCCTGGGCCGACTTCATCCTGGGCTACCGTTCCTTACACTCTGAACACATTTCAAATATTCACTGTGGCCAAGTTGAGCTACTTTCCACACCCCATTAGCTGAGACCCAGGACCTTCAAACAGTTAAACCTCACTTCACTTGTTACCGTTCATACAAGTCACCATTGTGTCCACACACGGTTTACAGAGCAAAGACACATGAGTATTACATAAAGAAACAATGACAAGCCTTTACTTATAAAAAAATGTAGAAAACAGACAAGGGTTTCAGGAGGGAAATGGGGAAGGGGAGGAGGCAAATGTAGGCAGCAGTGGGCATCCCAGCTGCTGTGACTGGTGGGAAACGGGCCGAGGGCCTCCTCCTCCTGGTGCGAGGCCACTCTGACTGCGAGTCTGCCAGGCTAAGAGCCTTGAGCCGCTCAAGTGTGGGGGCAAGTCTTCTGGGAAGGGGGTGGGAGTAGAATGCTGTCCCTTGGAGAGAGAGCTGACTGACTTGGTGGGGCAAGTGGGTCCATGAGTATAGCCTCCTGGGCTCCCTCGGGGCAGTTCCCCAGGCAAACTGGTTTCGCGATCATCTCCCCCAGCACTCTTCAAAGGTATCATGAGCCAAAACCTGAGGGCCCGAGGAATGCAACCTCCTCTTACAACCGGACCAAGCAGGACAAAGGATCAGGGAGGCTGACCACCCCCCCCAACCTTGCAAAGATGCCAGGAGGAGAATGATGTCTTCCTGCCCTCCAGCAGGCCAGCTTCCAGGGAAAGGCGGGGAGGGAAACTCTAACTGGGCTTCCACTGGAAACAGGTTGGGGCAGGGTGGGCAGGTTGGCAGTGTGGGCACGTCTCTCTCCAGGCCCCACAGAGGAACTCTTTCACAGCAACAAGTGGACTTTTGTCTGGCCTCATTCTGCCTCTTTCCCCCAGTGCTTAAAGGTCTTGGAGCTCCAACTTGCTAGAGGAATGCAGAGATCAGGGGTAGATTTGCATTACTGACTAGGTGGGCCTGGAGGACAAGCGGACGTGGCTGTTTCTTGAGGCAGCTGTTCTCAGGCCAGCATTCACTTCCTAGATCCTGGGATCGTGGATCCTGACCCAGAGGAAAATGAACTGGTTGATGGCCCAACAGTTCTGCCTCCAACAAAGCCCTGGAAAGGCAATGAGGGAACCCTAAAGGCAAGGTGGCTCCTTGCTGTGCCCACGCCAGAGGCAGGGTTGCTGGGAGTAAAGGCTGCAATGGATGTGCATCTAAACACAGCATGGCTCCCAGCGGTGCAGGGCCTTCCACCTGCAACAAGAGGCTCCACCTAGATGGCCCCCCGGGCTCTGACTGAAGGTGGGGACATCAGTGCTTTCAAACACAGGATTATCCTTAGTGGTGCTGGGTTTCCTGATCAACACAGGAGGACTCTGGCTCGGGGGCCCAGGTGTTCAGGCCCAAGCTTCCCCCATAGAGGTTTGTGGTGCTAGAGGCCTCAACTGTGTCTGCTCTAAGGCTGGGTGCTGCAGTGGTGGAGCTCAGACCTGGGGCAGACTCTCTGCCCCCAAGCCCAGCGGTGCTGCTGAATCCCCCAGCCTGAAGGGGTGGAGCTGTGCTGCCACATGTTGGGCCTGACATTGCTCACAACACTGGGCATGCAGGGGGAGCTGTAAACCCAGAGGCAGTGTCTGTGTCAGAGGGAAACAGTTTGGGGGCCTCTAAAGGCTGGCTGGCTGCTGGCATGGGTGCCCCAGCTGGAAGTTGCAGGTAACGAACCCTCAGAAGCTGACCGTGCGGCGCTGCACGGACCCGCTGTCCTGGAGTAGGTTGGAGGCTGGCACGAGAGCTGGAGCGGCTAGGTTTCCAAACTGGGAGGAGCTGTCAAAGGCGGTGGCTTCGTGCTGCTGCCCATCAGGGCCCCGAATGTGGGCTGCGTGGTTGCGGCTCCAGAGCCCGAGGAAAGTGAAATGTTGGGATGCAGCCTCAGAGCCTCCATGCAGCCTGGTGGTTTCTGTGGCTGAGGCAGCACTGCCACTAGGGGGCAGCTGTTGGGCCTGGTCAAGGGGAAAGAAGCCCGCACTGGAGATGGGAAGCCCCAAGAGGAGAGTGTGGGGAGGTGGAGGGATGGCCATAGGTGTGGCCTGCAGCTCAGAAGCAGGCCGGGAACCGAGCCTGCAGATATGCTGCTTGAGAAGCTGGAACTGACTTCAGAAACAGCAGTTAGCAGGCCGGTGGGGGAGGAGCACGAGTATCAGTAGCTGGAGAGGGAGGGTCTGCGAGGAGGCAGGAGAATCCACACACGTGGGTGTACTGGACTCTATTCTGTTTAGCAGGACTCAGGGGAGGATTGAGGTGCTGGGAGCAGCCGGGAAGGCAGAACTGGAATCTGCTGCAGCTGAGACTGAGGCCTTGGGGTGCAAAGGGCCTCCTTCCGTCCCATTCAGAGGGGACCCCCAAATGGACTTGAAGATTCTTGTGGGGAAAGACACTCAGCAGCAGTTGTAGAAGCAGGCGAGTCAGGAATTGAGCTTATTTCACAGTCCGTCCCTGGGATGGGGGAGGAGTCAGGGGCAGGAGGGTTTGGGGCCTCGCAGACACGCCAGCCAGGTCATGTCTGAATAAAGGGGAAGGAGCAGGGGTCAGCAAGGTGAAAAGGGCTGAGGGCCTAAGTGTGATGAGATGCCCGAAAGGGGCTCTGACGGTGAGAAGATGGGGTCTGGTGAGCTGCGTTCTGAGACAAACGACCCATAGAGGTGGCCACTCCAGTGGATTCCAGGATGACCCCTGAGCCTCGGGCGTCCTGCTGCCTCTTGCACCTCTTCAGCTGTGGGTTAATGGTGAGGGCCGGAGGGGAAGCTGATGGAAGAGCAGTCGTTGCAACAGGCAGGGAAAGGGAAGGCTGTGAGGCACTGCAGTCCCGGATAGCCTCAGTCTTAGCCCCCAGTCCATTGTTGATGTGCTGGCACGCTGCTTCCTTCTCCTAGTCTGCATCCTCCTAGCTGGGGGGTGGGGTGGGGCGCAGATTCGGAGGCTCCCCTCACCTCGGTGGCATCAGAGGAATTTTGCATGTATTGGATGTAGAACTGTCAGTTCTACAGTTCCTGGGGTTTGTGTTTGCCCTAAGGTGGCATCTGAAACCTTTACGCTCTGGATCTCCTCAGAGTTACCACTGAAGCTGAGGAGCTGGACCCGTGGCCCTCCCTCCTCACTCGGTGTGGACCTCTCAGGCAGCTGGGGGTGCGACGTGGCTGGACCCTCCTCCTCTGCAGTGGCGGGAAACCTCTAGTGGGGCTGTATGAGTTTGTGATAGGCTTTCATTTGGGACATGAGTTCCTAAAAAAATATGGGATTTCTTAATGGAAGTGTCTGCTGAGCTCCTGGAATAGAGGTTTCTCCTCAACAGCCTAGGCCTGGGCTCGCAGCCAGAGAGACCTGCATGGACCACTAGGGGCCTAAATGTGGACTGTAGACTTCCAGTGCTATGGGGGCCCCTTCTCAGATGGTCCTGCTCTTCCTTATCTCCGGGGTATTCCTCCTGGTTTGCAATTCCTTTCCCACTCTCTCTGAGGTTCCTCAACACGGTCCCCTCTGCACAAGGGTCTAGGGAATGACTGGTGTTCCAGGTAGCACCAAGGGGACTACCTCCTGCTATGCAAAATAGACAGTTTTCCCACTGCAGTAACTGAGCTGCAAGATGTCATGGAGTTTGGAGCAGACAGCACCCACTTCTTCTGATTTCTGTCAGGACATTGAAGCAAAGACCCCAGAAAGGAACACCAGGTCTGCAGCATCCAACGGGGTGTAGTTACTGGATCCTGGCAGCACTGTCTGAGAGCCTGATCTGGGGCGGGGCAGACAGATGAACTCGGTGGGTGGGGGTGGAGCCTGGGCCCCTGTGCAGCACCCTGCCCCCATGGGGTGGGATGGTGGCAAGGACAGAAGCTTGCCCAGGTAAGGTTGCAAGAGGAGCAGTTCTGTAATATCACAGGCCAGAAGAGTTCTTCCTTAGCTTCCCACCCAGCCAGAGGCGAAGCTTGCTTTATTTGGCCTGTCACTAAAGTTGCATATTTGGAACGTGTGAGCAAAGACAGGAAGAGTGATCGAAGTGCATGGGAGGAAAGGGTGCACATGTGCAGAATGCTCAAGAAAATACACCCCCCAAGATGGGGCTCAACTTCCCTGTACCCTCTGACTCTTTGGTGCCTCCTGCTACTAAAGGGAGATGTGCTTATTGGGAGGGGCCGTGGTTCCTCCTCCGCTCATGTTCCAGCTCCCCAAGGGAAATGTGCAGGACAGGGATTCTTGAGGCAGCAGAGTGGGAACCACTGGGGAATCGGGCTCAGGATGTTTAGTGCTGGCGGGAGATGGCAGCTTTGAGGTCAGCAATTATGTATCGAGCTCTCCTTTCTCCTGGGGATACTGGAGGAGAGAGCCACTCAGAACAGAAGTAAGGGTGCCACCCAGATCCTGTTCCTGTGTGGGGTTCATGTGCTAGGCTGTGAGGGACATACTTATGTTGTGACCCAGCAATACCACCACTAGTTATTTACTCAAGAGAAATGAAAATTTATGGTCATACAAAATCTGCATGTGAAAGATTTCAGCTCCTTTATTCATATCTCTTAGATAACAGACTATTCTGGTTATGCCTATTTTCTTGAGTGAGTATATATGTGTGTGTATGTATTTATTAGTGGTACTCCAAGGATAACAATTTGTTTATCAAACTTTTCAAAGTGCAATTAGAGCTAACATTTTACCATTTCAGGTAAAATGTAGAAACCTTAAAATCATATAGATTGTGTATCCTTCACTCTTTATATTATCATTGTCATATGTTTTGCATCTATATGCATTGGACTCACCCTCACACACACTGGTATAATTTTTGCTTTCAAAGTCATATTAACATTTAAAGAATTTAAGAGGAGAAAAATAGGCTAACATATTTATGCAAATGTTTCTATTGCTCTTCCTTTATTCCTGAAGTTTCAAGCTTTCTTCTTGCATCATTTGCCTTTAGCCTGAAAACGTTCCTTTCTCATCTTTTTGGAGGAGGTTGGCTGGTAATGAATATTCTTAGTTTCCCTTTATCTTCATCTATCTTTATTTTCCTTTCATTCATTAAGGATATTTTTGCTGGATATAGAATTCTAAGGTTGATAATTCTTTTGTTTCAGGATTTTAATGATGGTGCTCCACTCCTGGCCTCTATGGATTCTGACGAGTAATCCTAAATTCTTCAAATTGTTCTCTCTCTCTCTGGCTGTCTGGGTATGTAGGTATATATTGTTTTTCTAACTTCCTTCAAGAAGTTTTCTTCATCTTTGATTTTCAGCAGTTTGAATATGATGTGTTACAAGGTTTTCTGAGCTTCTTGACTCTTTCACCAAATTGGGAAGGTTTCAGTAATTTTTCCTCAAATATTTTTTTCTGCATCAAATTGTCTCCCCTCTTTCTGGAACTCCAATAAGATGAATCTTAAAGCTTCTAATATTGTCCCACAGGTCTTGGAGACTTTGTTAAGTGTGTGTGTGTGCGTGTATAAACATTTTATTTTGGAATGGTTTGAGATTTCAAGAACTATTGTAAAGACTGTACAGAGAGTTCCCATATACCCCACACCTAGTTTCACCTATTATAAATATCTTACATTAGTGTGGTACATTTGTCACAACTAATGAATCAATACTGGTATATTATTATTAACTAAAGCCCAGAATTTATTCGGATTTCCTCATTTTCCCCCTAATGTCTTTTTGTGTCCCAGAATCCTGCCTGTGATTCCACATTACATTTAGGAGTCATGTCCTTAGACTCTTCTTGATGTGACACTTGTCTTGCTTTTGATGACCTAGAAACTTCTGAGGATTACTGGTCAGATATTTTGTAGACTGTCTCTATTGGAATTTATCTGAGGCCTTTCTCATAAGACTAGATAATATGTTTTTGGGAAGAAGACCACAGAGGTAAAGTGCCATTATCATGACACTGTGTCAAGAGTGCATACTATTAATATGATTTGTCACCATTGACATTGACCTTGATTACCTGGCTTTAGGCAGTGTTTATAAATTCTCTCCACTGGAAAGTTACACCTTTTTTCACCATTTCCATGCTGTACTGTTTGAAAGAATGTCTTTTTGCACAGCCCATACTTAAAGAGTGGGGAGTTATGCTCCACCTCTCTAAGGACATAGTATTTCTATAAATTATTTGGAATTTGTGTGGTAGATTTGTCTTTTTCTCCATTTATTTATTTATTCAGTCATTTATGTCAGTATGGACTCATGAATATTTATTTTATACTTTGGGTTATAATCCAATGATACTTTATTTTGTTACTAAAATTGTTCCACCTTTGGCAACTGGGAGCTCTTTAAATTTGCTCTGTATCTCTGACATATCCCCATCATCTCAAGTTTGTGGGGGTTTTTTTTGAGCCCTTTTTGGCATTAGAAGTTGCTCCAGCCTCATCTTGTATATTTCCTGCCCCAGTCCTAGAATCAGCCATTTATCTAAGGAGCCCTGGTTCCTTTCATTGGAAAACACTATTAGAAACCATGTATATATACATATCTATAAATATTTTTACATCTAACCATCTGTGTCTATATTAAGATAAATGAGTTCATACTTATGTGGTGCTGTTATTTTTCATTGAATATATTTTTCTATCTGTTCTTCAGTTTGTATTATTTCTCTTGATCTGTCTTCAAGTTCACTGACTCTTCTCCCTTCTCCATTCTGTTACTGAGCTCATCAGTGAAAATTTCATTTTGAATATTGTATTTTTTAGTTATAAAGTTTCCATTTGCTGCTTTTTCATAATTTCTATTTCTCTGCTGAGGACTTCTATCTTTCCATTCATTTCAAGAATATTTACCTTTACCTCGTTGAGCATGGTTATAATAGTTGCTTTGCTTGATAATTTCATATCTGGCTCATTTTGAAGTTGGATCTATTGATTGTCTTTTCCTTTGAGAATTGCTTAGACTTTCCTAGTTCCTTGTATGTTATTTTGAGTAATTTTGGGTGGTATCCTAGACATTTTGCATATTATGTTGTGAAACTCTGGTTCCTATTAGAATCCTGTGCAGAATGATGTTTTGCTAGATTGTTTTAGTTAAGCAATCAATGCAGTTATGCTTAGACCACATGTTCTTGCCTTGTGTTGGCAGTCGTTCCAGTTTCAGTGCATATTTCAAGTCTTTGCTATGCTGTGTCTACATCTTGCACACATCACTCAGGGGTTAATCTGGGGCTGGAGTGGTGGTTTATGTTGTGTGGTTCTCAAGACTTTGTTCTGCTTATTTGGATCTGTTCTGTGCGAGCACTGCTCAGGGTGGGCCTGGGACTTATGTTGGCTCATACACAGATTTAAGTGATGCCCTCCCAGTTTTTTCCTCTTCAGGATTTATCTCCATTGTCAAACTTGCCAGGGCCTCTTTTACATGTTCCTCTCAGGGTTTAACCCTTTGTGCTGTCATGCAGTTGTGACCAGGTCAGCCTTTGAGGTGACAGAGCTAGCCAGAGCAAAGACGGCATAAACAATAGGGATTTCCCCTACACTCTTCAGACAACAGGAGGCCCTTTACCTCTTCCTTGGCCAGAAAGCCAGGTAATCTCTCAGAGCACCTGTGCCACTGCTGAAACTGCAGTACCAATCATAACTGGCATTGTCTTTGGGGTGGGGCTGAGAGAGTAAAATGAAACAGTGATAGTCCCCACTTGCTGACACTCAGAGGCCCCCTTTCCTAGTCATCTGGCTAGAAATCAGGGGTTTCTCCCAGAGGTTTGCTTTCAGAGTCTGCTGTGCACTTGCAGGATTCCACCTGCCCTTGGGTGACAGCAGGGAGACGAAAGAGGAAAAGCAGCCACCACAATCACCCCTTACACGTTGTTAATTAAGTTTTTACTTCTGTCCCCATTTGTCTGATATTGTTTGCTTTTTTACTTCTCTCCAGATTTTATTTGTAATCTGCGAGAGAGATCATTTGTAAGGATCTGGCTCCATCTTGGCTGGAAATAGAAGTTTATAATTGCTTCAAAAATAATTTTTTTTATAGATACATATGTAAGAAATGTTTTACAGTTATTTATAAATATTTTAAATGCTACCATTGTACACCAAAATGTTAACAGTGCTTATAAATAGTGACCTATAAATAATGTCATTCATTTTGTAATTTTCTGTATTTTCCTATATTTTTGTGACTATAGGTTTTAATTGTATCATTAAAAAAAAAACCTTAGAGCAATTTTGACTTCAGATCTCCTACTAATTCCTATATAACCCTAATTTAGGTGCTAAGAGTTTTGACCTGAGCAGACAGAATAGTAGAAAAAGGGAGAATGTGGATGTCAGATGGTGGCAGGGATTAAGTACAGGAAGAGATGTCCCTGCAAAAGTTGTCAGTCCCAGAAGACTCTCCAGGGCACTCATGGCAGGAAATCAGCACATTCAACTCTAGAAAAATACAGCAATCTCACCCCAATATGGATATATGAAACCAAGACAACTACATATACTTAAGAAAAAATAGTGCTTAGCAAGGTTGAGAAAGGCAGAAATAAAAGAAATATTGAATTATGTGCAGTATGTACAATGCACCTCCTACTCATAATAGAGGAAGAAACATAATGAAGATGTGTCCTCACAGCTAGTGCTTGTTTACCAATATTTATCAAAATTAGGTCTTTAACTCCATACATACTTTGTTTTAGGCGTTTTCCATTCCTCTCAAAATATTTGGAGATAGTTATTCTAAGGGTGTTTCAACTTCTAGAAATAGAGATCATTGAGAAAGCAAAAAGAAAGGTAAAATTTTTCTTATTTTGACAAATAGTCTCAAATATAAGAGATACCCATAAAGGTGGGACTGGGGACTTCAAGATATGGGTACTCATATGACCATAAATAAAATATCCTGTTGAAACACACAGCACATTGGAATCAATAAGAGCACTTATTTAGAATATATGTTAAAATATTTGAGAGAATCCTTGAGAGACTATGTATCCTGTTTGTAGTGGGGGTTTCCTTTGTTGCATTTGGATTCAGACAGCGAAAGTGCTGATGTACCTTTAGTAGAAGGAGATAAGCTGCTGGTGCTCTAAAGGAAAACACTGTAAAGTTCAGACAAGTGGGAGTGTCAGAGCCTAGAGGGCAGTCCTCTCTCTCTAGACACCTGCAGGAGCTTGAATTTCTTGAACTTGTGTTTCTAAGCTCATTCTTTGCTAATAGCACCTCCCTAATCTTTGGTTTCTGCTTTTAAAGATCTTTTAAAGCTGTGTGTTCTTCCTTTTCAGCCTCACATTTGGCAGCCGTTATTACCTCCAGGTAAAGCGTGATTTACTTAATTTAAGTTAGTGTTATATTATTTTTATTCTAGCAGAATGAAAAAAATCTAGACTTATTGTTAAGACAGTTTTGATTTAGCATAACATTGTGGGGGATCAGAATTGGCCACCTCAGAATATGTCTCTTTACCTTGGTTATTTTCAAGAACAAAAGACTGAAAGAAACTTTGACACCCCCCCCCACTACCTGCCTAAAAGAAATTTAAGATAGAAGGCCTGTCTCCAGGACGGGCCATCACTGTAGATAACTCTGAGTATCGGTAGACTGGGAGGGTTCTTGCTAGGCCCATTCTTATCAAAGTTCTGTTTACCAAACATTTGCTTTTCCATTTCCTTGTGAATTGCCTTCCTCCCCTTTGAAGTCCCAAACCACTACCCCCAACACCCTCCTTTGTCTTTAGCTGAAGATGGTATTTAAGATGAGAGCCTGTGCCATTTTGGAGGGTTACTCAGTTTTCCTGGGTTTCTCCCATGTATACATGTTATAAAGCTTTGTTTGGTTTTCTCCTGTTATTCTGTCACATGTGAATTTAATTCATAGCCCAGCCAGAAGGGCCCAGAGTAGAGGAAATCTCTTCCTCCCCTACAACATCTTGAAAACTGAATTACAAGTTGTTATCTTCACAGGAGAAACCATGGTATAAATAGGTGTTGAATTCCAATGTCAGTCCTTAAAAACCCATTTAGCCCATAAACTTCCCTCTGCTTTTACACAATTGCTAGGTAGTTTCTAACCTAACCAGTAAGTGCCATTTTAGAAGAAAAATGTAGGAGAATAGCTTTATCACTTAGGAGGTAAAGAAGTATTTAAACTAGACACAAAAGGCACTATTATTATGAAGAGCTGCTATTCATATTCCACCAGGCTCCTTGGGACTCAGAGAGCCGGATCCCCAATATAAAAACAATGATGATGATGATGATAATTTATTTATCCCCCAATAACAAACAAGTTTTAAAGAGGAGTCTGAGGCTTAAAGAGATGAAGCAACAACCCCATCCCCCACTCAGCACCCTGACTTCTTGGTCCAAATCCTGCTCATCATGGAAGCACTGATCCTATACAAACCACTGAATGCTGTGCTAGGTGTCCTCACTTCCTCCTTCTAGTCCCCCAGGGGCTGAAGGCTCTGCTTCAGGAAGGAATCCGACCTCTATGCAGGGGCCTCATCCAGGTCCTGGGAAGGTTGCATCTCTGCAGGACCAGGCTGCCCTTAGAATAAACCTTCTCTTTGTCAGAGGGCGCTTTCTAACCTTTCTCTAGAAAACTAACAGACAGGAGGGGGGAAGGAGAGTGTGTAGACCTAGAACGGGATTTATCCTCCTCCCCTTGGGATGAAGGACTGGGGCACCTTCCCTGCAGCACATTGCCCGCATGCCCTGGACTGCCTTATGCTGAGTAACCAGCCTCCTTACCGGTCCCCCCTGCTCTCTTGACATATGTAAATTGAAATTCAATTTGTGGAGGTGGAATTTATTCTTTCTACTTAAGGCTACCAAGAAAAAAGACTGGGAGATGGAGGCCTCCCACGGGCTTCCCCGTAGGCTCTCAGCCTGGGTATTTTCAAGTGTCCTGGAGCTGGCCTCTCCCCTTTCCCCATTTCCTACTCCATGAAGAGGAGACCTTGATCCCCGCAGGAGCTGGAGACCATCTGAGCCTGGGGTCAGGAGGTGCTTGCTGCCTGGAGGGAGAAGATGCAGAGACTTGAGCTGAGCCTGAGGGCCTGGGGCCTGAGATTGAATGATTTCTTTATTTTTGAAAACAGGGCATCTACAACTTTTACTGCTTGTTTTGTTCCCTATTATATAAGTAATCCATGTTCATGGTAGAAAATTTAGAAAGTCCACATGTACAGGATGGAGAAAATAACCATCTGTATAATCCCATCACCAAGGAACCCTGACCATTACATTTGGGTGTATGTTCTTCCATTCTTATTTCTAGGTGAGTCCCCCCCACATTATCCCATAATAAAGAGGGAGGAGACTCACATGTGAATCCTGAAAAAGTCTTTCATGGGGGAAGATGCAGTTGTCTGAAGGACTTCATTTTGAAGGACAAAGGACAGTTTGGAGAATATTCATTGGCCTTACAGGATCTCCATTAATTTGAGCTTTGGAGGCATAAGGAGGTCACCCTATGAAATTGGTCAAACAAATGGCAGAAAAACTTAACTCGGATTTAGTGATAATTCCTGGGAAGATGGCTGTATACTTGCACGGACTGGATGGTGTTGCAAACAAGTATTTTAATTCAAAAGGGAAATCCTATATTGATACTGTGGCGGTAAAAACCATATACCTACAAGGTTGACTAAAAAATGTACTAATATCACATGAATGTATCATTGTAGTTTGTCAATAACATCCAGATTCCACTCCTCATTCTACTTAGAAGAAAAGGTAGCAGGCCCTGGAAAACTGGCTTAGAAGCCTCAAAAATCGCTTTGGGGATGCGAAAATCACTGCTATTAGAGACACTTGTACAGAATTTGTGTAAAAAAATTTTTTTCAAAACATGAAATTGGAAAAGATCAAAACATACTACTCACATAATTTAAATACATAATTACATCTAAACTAATAAATAAGTAGACATTTAATTTCCCTAAAAGTTCATGTAATCAGGACAACCCAACAAAACTGTTTTGGCTGACTGTGAAATAGTTCTTACTGCTGCATTGGAAAAGCTGTCTTAGATTTGGAGTCACCTCGTATTTGGGCATTTGTGGTGTACATATTCATATTTTTAAATTGTAGCATCCAGTACATAATGTTTAGGAACCTACTTTAAAAAATTTATATATTGTAGATATATGGCCACGCCAATGTATATATCCACCTATATCACATTTTTTAAGACCTGCATATTATAGCATTGTTTGTACTAAAAATTATTGAGCACTTGCCTTTTTCTTCTCCCTGTTTTGCTCTTATAAACCACATACCTTGGAAAGCCCTGACATAGTCTACCAGGCTCTAGAGTTTTAGTCCTTGCCTGGCTCTGCAGCGTCATCTCTCAAAACTGTCCCTCTCTGTCAGGAACCTTCCTACACGGGAGGCCCCCACCTCACTAGCCAATGCCTTTCCTGCCCAGTGTTACCCTCTCTTCTTCAGGGACCTCTCCGGCCCTCCAGACAGCTGCACCTGTCCCTCCCCTTTCCTGACTCCTGCCTCTGCTCCCCCTGCAGGCAAGGGGGCCCGAGGGCCCAGAGCACATCTGTCTTGTTCACCACTGTACCCCCAGCAACTGCGGCAGGGCCTGGCACCCAGGAGGTGCTCGATAAATGTTTGTTGAGTGAATGTGTGTGAATGAGGAAGGCTGAGAAAGAAAATCCCCTAACATTTGGAAACAGGTCTGATGTTCGCTGTTAGGCCATGTTCTCCTGTTGGACGTAATCTCACAAAACATCACATCTGAGACCACGATAATGTAAAATCAGTGTAAAATAAAACAAGCTCCTAGTGCAGCCCACTGAACACCAAACATCCCGCTCTCTCAGCTGACAAATGGATTTATTTTAATAAAGACATAGAAATAAAATTCACATTTGATGCCAATATCGTAATGTTTTATGTCTTTAAAACTGATCATAAATAATAAATATAAAATGGGATTTCTATAAATGCACAATTTCTTTTTGCAAGAAAAGTGGCCCTTTTGCTTTTCTCATTGATGATGATGTATAATAACAGTTTCCATTTCTTGGGCACTTACTGGGTGCCTGTTCCTGGGCTTCATGCTCTACACGACTTCTCTCACTCACCCCTCACAACTCCATGATGTGGGGGCTACGGGAATCTCCACTGCAGACAAGGACAGGGAAGAAGACTGGTTTATTCTGAATTATTTTGGCAGAAGACTGCTTTTGCTCAGGGGTGTGAGGGAAAGCAGAGGGTGTGGAGAAGAGGGGAAGGGGGGGCAGGCTGCGTCTCCCTGCTGAGCCACATGATTGGGATCTAGTCCCAGACCAGAGAGAGTCAGACCTAGAAGCACAAGGACTTGATGTCTCAGGGACATAGGGGCCCATCCACTGCTGTGTGGCTCAGAGCCTTGGCTGTACCTGGCACAGAGCCCTCTACTGCGCTGGCATCCTGAGCATGGGTGGCTTGAGGGCAGTGGGAAGCATTACTCTTAGCTGGACACAGAGACAGAGGGAGCAGAACATGAAAGATGTGCCTGAGTCCACAGGACCCAGACATCACCCAGCACCCAGGGAGGCCTGGGGAGAGGGAGAGGGTCCTCCTCCATTAGCTAATAGGGACATGTGCACTTGGGTGTCTGGGCGACTGTTAAGGGGACTTCATCTGACCTCACCTGCTAGGAAGACCTAGCACATGTAGGTCATCTTCCTGGTCTCTCCCCTGACCTTTCTACAGCTTTTTTAAAACTTTCTTTTCTAAACTTCTCTGTGACATTCTGTCAATTTACCTTTCTCTCTGCTAAGGGTTATTCTACATCCACCAAAAAAAGACCCCCCCCACACACACACACTTCTAATTCCTAGAATTGTAGTGTGGAAGAGATGCAGAGATGATCTGGTCCATCGTTCGCACTTCGCAGAGGTGGAATGGAGGCAGCAGTGTTTACCAGGGTTACTTAACATGTTGATAATAATATGAATTCCAACAGCTATAACTTGTTGAGCACTCAGCATGCGCCAGGCTCTTTTCATGGATTAGCTTCTTCAATCCCCACAGGACCCTCTGATATAAAGTCCCTTCCTATGTTGAGGAAACTTAGTCTGAGAGAGATGATGAGACCTACTCAGACTCACGCAACTCGTTAAGTGCACTTGCTGCGATTGACCCAGGATTTTCTTATTCCAAATGTCAGAGAGTTAACCACTACACTGTCCCACTGCCCATAGCAGTTGCTATTTATTGAGCTCCTACTATGTGCTAGTCACTAGGCAAAGCCCACAGAAATGAATAAGACAGAACCATTGGTGGAACTTACTTGTTCAATTAACAGATTCTTATTGAATTCCTACTGTGTGCCGTGAACCATGCTAGGTGTTGAAGATACGACAGAGAACAACTGCTGGCATCAAAAGACATTTGCAGGGAGCTCTGGGGCAGCAGAGAGTCTGGTCGGCTGCCACTCGGCTCTCAGGCCGCACCTGCCGACTGGGCTTGGGGTGGGTCACACCTGCCCACTGAGCCTGCAACTTTTTCCTCAACAATGAGGAAGGGAGATGATGTATAAACAGCTCAGCTTCTTCAGAAGGCCCTGAAGTAGGACAACTTGGAGGTGGTTTTTACACAATCTCCCCGAGTTCCCCAGGGGACTGAGCCCCCATTGCTCACAGGGGTAATCTCCTCATTGATGCACTCGGTATTGGTTTCCATTCCTCCCCTGTCTCATTTCTCCACCCCCTTCCTGCCAAATAAACTGCTTGCACTCACATCCTAGTCTCAGGTCGGCTTTTGGGGCAAGCCACCTAAGATTAAAGTCCTTGCTTTCAACATTTTCTTTCAATAACCGGCTCAAAGCTTCCCACTCGCCCTCTCCCCGGCTCCGCCCTCTGGGTGAAGTCTCGCCCCTTCCTCAGGCGGCCTCGGCGCCCCCAAGAGAAGAGCTTGTCTCCGCTGCTCTCCAACTCCTAGAGCTGGCCCAGAAAGAGTTTTACCTCGCTTAACGGGAGCTGCTCCTAGGAGATGGCCGCGCCCAGTGCACGTAAGGAGCGGCATAAGTGTACGTGGCCACCTTCCCTCACTGTCTGCGCGGCTGGAGACAAAGAAAGCTCGGCCTCCCGGTCAGGGCGCCGCCATATTGGCCACAGGAGCGTTGGGCTTCTCAGATGCTGCATTTAGCATCGTCTTTTAGCGACGTCTGAGTGTGGGGACCCAGGAGCACTTGCTTCTCCCCGCCCTAGATAGCCTAGTCCTCTGGTCCACAGAGGGCCCAGTCATCCGCTGTACGGCACAGATTTCAACATGGCCGCCCCCAGCAAGAGTCTGTCAAGCGGGCGCGGCCATCATACCTCCCGTTGAAGTTCCGAAACCCAGAATCCTGTTCTCTGGAAGGTTGCCAGGTGGCGGCCGACAGCCTCAAAGTCGCAAGTGAGTTTGCGCACTGGCCCCTCGGGATGGGAAGAGCTTATACAGTGGTGAAGCGGCGTGGTACGGCCATCAATTTGGGGTTATGGGAACGGACCCAGGAAAAATGGGAAAGGTTAGTGTGAGAAACAGTCAAAATTCGGGACTTGTGTAGGATGGTGATTGGACAACTACGGTGGCCCGACTGGGTCAGTCATGGGTACCCATAAGGGTCAGAGACGAGGGGATTGAAGGGTTAAGTGATTGGGCGTCTGAGGCTCGTGGGGGTTCTGTGGTGGCGGGCGGAGGTTTGTGGGAGTCAGTGGCAGTGTCTGTGAAGAAGATGGATCGGGAATATGTGGGAATCAATAAATGAGGGTTCTTGATTGGCAGCGTGCGTGGGGACCAGTTATAGTCTTCAGGGGCTGGGGCCAAGTGGGGTTCTTCGAAGTCACTGATTTGAACAGCTTTAGGGCTCAGTGATCGGAAGCCTGAGAGAATCAGTGATTGGAGATTCTAAGTTCTGTTTGCGTACCTGAAACTGGTGATTGTGGAAACTTTGAGATTCAGTGATGAGGGGGTCCCTGGGGGTCAAGGTTTGGAGAAATGCTTTATGCCATCAGTGACTGAGACTGCCTTTAGATCATCGATGGGGTATCTGAGGGTATTAGTGATTGGACTTTTGTAGATAAGGGAATGGGGAATAGAGGGATCACTGGGGGTTAGTGATTGGAACTGCCAGTAATTGTGGGGGGAGGTGGGACTGCGGGGGGTCAGCGATTGATCCCCAGTCACTGGGATATCATCGGAGATCAGTGTGGGTTTGTGATCAGGGATCAGTGTAATTCACTGTTTGTCAATCAGAATGGATCCGTGAGCTTTATAGTCACTGACTAGTGGTCTTTGATGGTCGTATTTGAACATATGGGGATATCAGTGACTTCAGTGACCTCTGGGGGTTGTAGATTGGAGACACCATCTATGTCTATGATTAGGAGGCTTAATGGAGGTTGGTGTTGAGGAAGCTTGTGAAATTCAGAAGTCGGAGATGGGAGAGTCAAGGATTTGAGGTTGCAACCCTGCATAATGGGGACACACTTCACCCCCGTGACACTCTCCAGCTGATGTGGAGCCAGTTGGGTCCAGTTCCTGGGGGCCAAAGCGCACCTCACAACTCTTCTTGAAACCTGTCTCCCCCGTTTTTATTATTCTCCATATTAATGAAAGTGCTTTGAAAGGATCATGTTAAACTTAATCTAAAGTAATATGTCAATAAAGATGTGGCTTCTATTGTGCTTGCCAAGGATTTAATGCATATTTCTTCTAATGTTTCCTTTAAGTTTCTTTCTGGCAAAAGAAATGACATGTCTGTCTGTGACAGCATTCCAAGAGTGAGCCTGGTTTCTGGAAATCTATTCTGACTCCATGACAGCTAGGATGGATGTGGCCTTTCCTGTGGTTAGAAAACAAAGAGTTTACTGAGTAAGTATCTAAACTGATATTGTAAAAGATTTGGCTAAAGGAGCGAACTTTGAGAGCATTTGGAAAATAATTTTATCTAGGCTCAACTTAAAAACAATCTTCTCACTACAAGAAAAAAAAAGAGCAATTATGTGAAGTGATGGTAGTGTTAACTAACGCTATTGTGGTAACCATTTTGCAATATATGCACATATCAAAGCATGGTGTTGTACACTTTAAACTTACACATGGTATATGTCAATTGTATCTCAATAAGGTTGGGGGGAAAAAAGAAAAACATAAATTACGTAAGGAAAAGAAACTGGATCTGGAAGTTACTGTGTTCATAGATTCTTTTTGCCTAGTTCTATATTTTTTGCCTTGTTCTGCATGGCACGTTTGACCTCCATGAATCTGTTCCTTATAAAATCCTGGTTGAACAATTCAATAAAAATAAAACCATAACAGCAACCACAAAAACAAAACTTAAAGCTACTTTTAGAAACTGCTCTTCACTGAAATTGGAGTCAAACTAATGATGATTCACATGGGCTGAGACAAGAGTACAAATAAAATAGAAAAATATTTTGACCATTAGCTTAATGAAAGGGTGAAATGCCAAAATAATATTTAAATGGTTTTTTAAAGTATTGTATTCGATCCTTATGTAGTCTTCAGACAAAGCATAATGACTATAACATCTTAAGAAACAAAGGAAGCTGAGAGGTAAGGCAGATAACATCTTTCAGAAGCCATACTTCTCAAGCTTTAGTTTTTAGAACAGACAGTTCCTGTTTTTCAACTGCACAGGATCAAAGACAGGTAGTTGGTTTGATGCAGAAGTCATGAGCTTGGGTAAGGAGTTAAGGCGTTTTCTTTTTCTCATAACTATTTTCCTTCATCACCTACACTGTGCTCAGTGCCAGATTTGGAAGCAATAATTTTTGTTTTTAAAATTTTTAACATGAGCCTTTTATTGAGGTATAAGATATATACGTAAATATACAGCTCAATGAATTGTCACAAAGGGAACACCCCTGGGTAATGCACTCAAATCAAGAAACAGACCATTGTAGCACCCTGAAAGCCCCCATGATACCCCCTCCAGTCTCTACCTTGCCAGGGGGAACCATTCTCCCAAACTCTAACATCATAGATTAATTTCACCTGTTTTTGAACTCTAATTAAATGGAACATTCATACCTAGAGGGTGGGGGCAGAGGGAGCATGTGGCTTTGTGTGAAAAAAAATGTTTAAGTTTGAATCCAAATTATTTCATTTTTTAATACAACAAATATTTTCCCATATTATTAAATATTTTTTAATGTATTTTTTTATTGTAGTAACATTGGTTTATAATATTGTATAATTTCAGGTGTTCATCGTTATGCTTCTATTTCTGCATAGATAAGATCACGTTCACCACCCAAATACTAATTATAATCCATCACCACACACATGTGCCTAATCATCCCTTTTGCCCTCCTCCCTCCTCACTTCCCCTCTGGTAACCACCAATCCAATCTCTGTCTCTATGTGTTTGTTTGTCATTATTTTTATCTTCTGCTTATGAGAGACATCATACAGTTTTTGACCTTCTCCCTCTGACTTATTTCACTTAGCATAATACCCTCAGTTGTCCATCCTTGTTGTCACAAATGGCTGGATTTCATTGTTTCTTATGGCTGAGTAGTATTCCATTGTATATATACACCACATCTTCTTTATCCATTCGTCCCTTGATGGGCACTTAGGTTGCTTCCAAGTCTTGGCTATTGTGAACAATGCTGCAATGAACACACGGGTGCATGTATCTTTACATATTGGTGTTTTCGTGTTCTTTGGATAAATACCCAGCAGTGGAATGGCTGGATCATATGGTAGTTCTTAATTTTTTGAGGAATCTCTATACTGTTTTCCATAGTGGCAGCACCAGTCTGCACTCCCACCAGCAGTGTATGAGAGTTCCCTTCTCTCCTCATCCTCTCCAACACTTGTTTCCTGTCTTGTTAATTCTGACCATTCTGACAGGCATGAGGTGATATCTCCTTGTAGTTTTGATTTGCATTTCCCTGATAGTTAATGATGTTGAGCGTCTTTTCATGTGCCTATTGACCCATCTTATATCTTCTTTGGAGAAATGTCTGTACAGGTCTTTTGCCCATTTTTTAATTGAGTTGTCAGTTTTTTTGTTGTTGAGATGTATGAGTTCTTTATGTATTTTGGAGATCAACCCCTTATCAGATATATGGTTTGCAAATATCTTCTCCCAATTGTTAGATTGTCTTTTCATTTTGTTGATGGTTTCCTTTGCTGTGCAGAAGCTTTTTAGTTTGATGTAGTCCCATTTGTTTATTTTTTCTATTGTTTCCCTTGCCCAGTCAGACATGGTACTTGAAAATATGTTGCTAAGACCAATGTTGAAGAGCGTACTCCCTATGTTTTCTTCTAGAAGTTTCATGGTTTCAGGTCTTACATTCAAGTCTTTAATCCATTCTGAGTTAATTTTTGTGTATGGTGTAAGATAATGGTCTACTTTCATTTTTTTGCACGTGGCTGTCCAGTTTTCCCAACACCATTTGTTGAAGAGACTTTCCTTTCTCCATTGTATGTTCTTGGCTCCCTTGTCGAAAATTAGCTGTCCATAGATGTGTGGGTTTATTTCTGGGCTCTTGATTCTATTCCATTGATCTGTGTGTCTGTTTTTGTGCCAGTACCATGCTGTTGTGGTTACTCTAGCTTTGTAGTGTATTTGGAAATCAGACAGTGTGATTTCTCTAGCTTTGTTCTTTTTTCTCGGTATTCCTTTAGCTATTCGGGGTCTTTTGTTGTTCCATATAAATTTTAGGATTCTTTGTTCTATTTCTGTCAAAAACGTTGGACCGTTGATAGGGATTGCACTGAATCTATAGATTGCTTTAGGAAGTATGGACATTTTCACTATGTTAATTCTTCCAATCCAAGAGCACAGAATATCTTTCCATTTCTTTGTGTCTTCCTCAGTTTCTTTCAACAATGTTTTATAGTTTTCAGTGTACAGATCTTTCACCTCTTTGGTTAAGTTTATTCCTAGGTATTTTATTGTTTTTGTTGCAATTGTAAATAGGATTGTATTTTCAATTTCTCTTTCTGCTACTTCATTGTTAGTCTATAGAAACGCAACTCATTTTTGTATGTTGATTTTGTATCCTGCAACTTTATCATATTCATTTATTATTTCTAGAAGTTTTTTGGTGGATTCTTTAGGCTTTTCTATATATAAAATCATGTCATCTGCAAATAATGACAGTTTCACTTCTTCCTTTCCAATTTGGATCCCTTTTTATTTCTTTTTCTTGCCTGATTGCTCTAGCCAGGACTTCCAATACTGTGTTAAATAGGAGTGGTGAAAGTGGGCATCCTTGTCTGGTTCCTGTTCTTAGAGGGATAGTTTTCAGTTTTTCACCATTGAGGATGATATTAGCTGTGGGTTTGTCATATATGGACTTTATTATGTTGAGGTACTTCCCTTCTATACCCATTTTATTCAGAGTTTTTGTCATAAATGGATACTGTATCTTGTCAAATGCTTTCTCTGCATCTATTGAGATGATCATGTGATTTTTATTCTTCATTTTATTAATGTGGTGTATCATGTTGGTTGATTTGTGGATGTTGAACCATCCCAGCATCCCTGGGATGAATCCCACTTGATCATGGTATATGATCTTTTTAATGTATTGTTGTATTTGATTTGCTAGTATTTTGTTGAGGATTTTTGTGTTGATGTTCATCAGTGATGTTGGCCTGTAATTTTCTTTTTGTGTGTTGTCCTTGTCTGGTTTTCGTATCAGGGTAATATTGGCTTTGTGGAATGAGTTAGGAAGCTTCCCCTCCTCTTCAATCTTTTGGAAGAGTTTGAGAAGGATAGGTATTAAGTCTTTGAATGTTTGGTAGAATTCACCAAGGGAAGCCATCTTGTCCTGGACTTTTATTTTGGGGGAGGTTTTTTATTTTTATTTTTTTATTTTATTTTTTTTGTGTGAGTAAGACCAGCCCTGAGCTAACATCTGTTGCCAGCCCTCCTCTTTTTTGCTGAGGAAGACTGGCCCTGGGCTAACATCCGTGCCCATCTTCCTCTACTTTATATGGGATGCCACCACGGCATGGCTGACAAGCAGTGCGTTGGCGGGTGCCCGGGAGCCAAACCCGCGAACCCTGGGCTGCCACAGCGCAACCTAAACCACTGCGCCACCGGGCTGGCCCGTGGGGAGGTTTATTACTGTTTCAATCTCCTTACTGGCGATTGGTCTATTCAAATTGTCTGTTTCTTCTTGATTCAGTTTTGGAAGGTTATATGATTCTAAGAATTGATCCATTTCTTTGAGATTGTCCAATTTGTTGCCATATAGCTTTTCATAGTATTCTCTTATAATCTTTTGTATTTCTGAGGTGTCCGTTGTAATTTCTCCTCTTTCATTTCTGATTTTACTTATTTGAGCCTTCTCTCATTTTTTCTTGGGAGTCTGGCTAAAGGTTTGTCAATTTTGTTTATCTTTTCAAAGAACCAGCTCTTTGTTTTATTGATTTTTTTCTATTGTGTTTTTAGTCTCTATTTCATTTACTTCTGCTCTGATTTTTATTATTCACTCCTACAGATTTGGGGCTTTGTTTGTTCTTCTTTTTCCACTTCCTTTATGTGCACTGTTAGATTGTTTATTTGACATTTTTCTTGTTTGTTGAGATAGGCTTGTATTGCTATAAACTTCCCTCTTAGAACTGCTTTTGCTGTATCCCATAAATTCTGGCATGTTGTATTTTCATTTTTATTTGTCTCCAGGTATGTTTTGATTTCTCCTTGGATTTCTTCATTGACCTAATCGTTGGTCAGTAGTAGTTTGTTTAATCTCCACATATTTGTGGCTTTTCTGATTTTCTTCCTATAGTTGATTTCTAGTTTCATACCTTTGTAGTCAGAAAAGATGCTTGGTATTATTTTAGTCTTCTTAAATTTACGGAGACTTGTTTTGTGGCCTAATATGTGATCAGTCCTGGAGAGTGTTCCATGTGCATTTGAAAAGAATGTGTATTCTTCGGTTTTAGGATGGAATGTTCTGTATATAACTACTAAGTCTGTCAGGTCTAATGTGTTGTTTAAGGCCAATGTTTTCTTGTTGATGTTCTGTTTGGATGATCTATCCATTTATGCAAGTGGAATGTTAAAGTCTCCTACTCTTATTGTGTTACTGTCTATTTCTCCTTTTATGTCTGTTAATAATTGCTTTATGTATTTAGGTGCTCCTATGTTGGGTGCATAGATATTTACAAGTATTATATCCTCTTGTTGGATTTTTCCCTTGATCATTTTGTAGTGCCCTTCTTTGTCTCTTGTTACAGTTTTTGTTTTAAAGTCTATTTTGCCTGAGTATTGTTACCCCAGCTTTCTTTTCATTGCCATTTGCATGGAGTATCTTTTTCCATCCCTTCACTTTCAGTTTGTGAGTGTCTTTAGGTCTGAAGTGTGTCTCTTGTATGCAGCATATATATGGGTCTTGTTTTTTTATCCAATCAGCCATCCTGTGCCTTTTGATTGGAGCATTTAGTCCATTGACAATTAAAGTAGCTATTGATATGTATGTACTTACTGCCATATTTTTACTTTTTTTCTAGGTGTTTAAGTGATTCATCTCTGTTCCTTGCTTCTTCTCTTGCTCTCTTCCCCTGTGGTTTGATAGCTTTCTTTGGGATTATGTTTGGGTTCCTTTTGCTTAGTTTTTTGGGTATTTATTATAAGTTTCTGGTTTGTGATTACCATGAGGTTCATATATCACAAACTACATGTTTAGCTGTCCATAGGTGTGTGGTTTTATTTCTGGGCTTTCAATTCTGTTCCATAGATCTGTGTGTCTATTTTTGTACCAGTACCATACTGTTTTGATTACTATAGCTCTATAGTATATTTTGAAATCAGGGATTGTGATGCCTCCAGCTTTGTTCTTTTTTTTTCAGAATTGCTTTAGCTATTCGGGATCTTTTGTTGCCCCATACGAATTTCAGTATTTTTTGTTCTATTTCCATGAAGAAGGACATTGAATTCTGTTTGGGATTGCATTGAATCTGTAGATTGCTTTAGGTATTATGGACATTTTAACTACGTTTATTCTTCCAATCCATGTGCATGGAATATCTTTCCATTTCTTTATGTCTTCATTGATTTCTTTCAATAGTGTCTTATAGTTTTGATTGTATAGGTCTTTCACCTCCTTATTTAAATTTATTGCCAGATATTTTATTCTTTTTGTTGCAATTGTAAATGGCATTGTCTTTTTGAGTTCTCTTTCTGTTAGTTCATCATTAGCATATAGAAATGCAACTGATTTTTCTAAGTTGATTTTATACCCTGCCACTTTGCTGTAGTTGTTGTTTATTTCTAATAGTTTTCCAATGGATTTTTTGGGGTTTTTCTATGTATAAGATCATGTCATCTGCAAATAGTGAGAATTTCAATTCTTCATTGCCTATTTGGATTTCTTTTATTCCTTTTTCTTGCCTAATTTCTCTGGCCAAAACCTCTAGTACTGTGCTGAGTAAGAGTGGCGAGAGTGGGCAACCTTGTCTTTTTCTTGTCCTCAAAGGAATGGCTTTCAGTTTTCCCCATTGAATAGGACGTTAGCAGTAGGTTTGTCATATATGGCCCCTATTATGTTGAGGTACTTTCCTTCTATACCCATTCTGTTGAGAGTTTTTATCATAAATGGATGTTGGATCCTGTCAACTGCCTTCTCTTCATCGATTGAGATAATCATGTGGCTTTTATTCTTCATTTTGTTAATATGGTGTATCATGTTGATTGATTTGCGGATGTTGAACCATCCCTGTGTCCCCGGAATAAATCTCATTTGATCATGGTGTATGATCTTTTTGTTGTAATGCTGTATTTGGTTTGCCAGTATTTTGTTGAGGATTTTTGCGTCTATGTTCATCAGCAATATTGTCCTGTAGTTTTCCTTCTTTGTATTGTCCTTGTCTGGCTTTGGTATCAGGGTGATGTTGGCCTCATAGAATGTGTTAGGAAGTATTCCACCTTCCTCTATTTTTTGGAATACTTTGAGAAGAATAGGTGTTAAATCTTCTTTGAATGTTTGGTAAAATTCTCCAGGGAAGCCATCTGGTCCTGGACTTTTATTTTTGGGGAGGTTTTTGATTACTGTTTCAATCTCTTTACTTGTGATTGGTCTATTCAGATTCTCTATTTCTTCTTGATTCAGTTTTGGGAGGTTGTATGCATGCAAGAATTTGTCCATTTCCTCCAGATTGTCCAATTTGTTGGCATATAGTTTTTCATAGTGTTCTCTAATAATCCCTTCTATTTCTGTGGTATCCATTGTAATTTCTCCTCTTTCACTTCTAATTTTATTTATTTGAGTTTTCTCCCTTTTTTTCTTAGTGAGTTTGGCTAAGGGTTCGTCAATTTTGTTTATCTTCTCAAAGAACCAGCTCTTTGTTTCATTGATCCTTTCTAGTGTTTTTTTGGTTTCAATTTCATTTATTTCTGCTCTGATTTTTATTATTTCCCTCCTTCTGCTGATTTGGGGCTTTGTCTGTTCTTCTTTTTCTAATTCTGTTAGGTGTAGTTTAAGGTTATTTATTTGGTATATTTCTTGTTTGTTAAGGTGGGCTTATATTGCTATGAATTTCCCTCTCAGGACCGCTTTTGCTGCATCCCATATGAGTTGGTATGGTGTATTTTCCTTTTCATTTGTCTCCAGATAGCTTTTGATTTCTCCTTTAATTTCATGAATGATCCATTGGTTATTCAGTACCATGTTGTTTAGTTTCCAAATCTTTGTCCCTTTCCCAGTTTTTTTCTTGCAGTTGATTTCTAGTTTCATAGCATTATGATCAGAAAAGATGCTTGTAATGATTTCAATCTTCTTAAATTTATAGAGGTTTGCCTTGTTTCCTAATATATGGTCTATCCTTGAGAATGTTCCATGTGCACGTGAGAAGCATGTGTACTCTGCTTTTGTTGTGTGGAGTGCTCTGTATATATCTATTAAGTCCATCTCGTCTAGTTTTTCATTTAAGTCGATTATTTCCTTATTGACTTTTCATCTGAGTGATCTATCCATTGATGTAAGTGAGGTGTTAAGACCCCCTACTATTATTGTGTTGTTGTTAATATCTCCCTTTAGGTTTTTTAGCAGTTGTTTTATGTACTTTGGTGCTCCTGTGTTGGGTGCATAGATATTTATAAGTGTTATGTCTTCTTGGTGGAGTGTCCCTTTTATCATTATATATTGCCCTTCTTTGTCTCTCATTACCTGTTTTGTTTTGAAGTCTACTTTGTCTGATATAAGTATGGCAACTCCTGCTTTCTTTTGTTTGCCATTAGCTTGGAGTATCATCTTCCATCCTTTTACTTTGAGTCTGTGTTTGTCTTTAGAGCTGAGATGTGTTTCCTGGAGGCAGCAAATTGTTGGATCTTGGTTTTTAATCCATCCTGCCACTCTGTGTCTTTTGATTGGAGAATTCAATCCATTTACATTTAGAGTGATTATTGATATATGAGGGTTTAATGTTGCTATTTTATTGTTCATTTTCTGGTTCTTTTGCATTTCCTTCGTTTCTTGTCCCACATGTGTTGGACTACCAATTCAGTTTGGTAGTTCTGCATGATGATTCTCTTTATTTGTCATATGTGGTTTTCTTCTGGTTATTTGTTTAGTGGTTACCGTGAGATTTATATAAAAGATCTCCTGGATAAGATAGTTCATTTTCTGATGCCTCTTGTTTCCTTAGACTAAGTCGATTCGATCCCTTTCCTCTTCCCCTTCTAATTTGTTGTTGTCACTACTTACTCCATCTTGTGTCGTGAGTGTGTGTTTACAGTGATGAGTTTAAATTCATTTTTGATGTTTTCCAACTGTAATTTTTTGGTTTAGTCTCCTCGTTTTTCTCCTTGCTCACAACTTTTTATCCCCTTTCTCTTTTGTTTTTCTTCAGGCCTAAGGGCCTTCTTGAGCATTTTTTGTAGTGGGGGTCTTGTGGTGATGAACTCCCTTAGCTTTTGTTTATCAGGGAGCGTTATTATTTCTCCATCATATTTGAAGGATATTTTCACTGGGTAAAGTATTCTTGGCTGAAGGTTTTTATCTTTCAGGTTTTTGAATATATCATTCCAGTCTCTCCTAGCCTGTAGAGTTTCTGTTGAGAAATCAGCTGAGAGCCTGATGGGGTTTCCTTTGTATGTTATTTTGTTTTCTTGTTTAGCAGCCCTTAATATTTTTCTCTTCGTTGACTCTTTTCAGCTTTGCTACTGTGTGCCGTGGAGTTTGTCTTTTCCTGTTGATATATTTAGGTGATCTATTGACTTCTTTCACTGTTATTTCCATCTCTTTCTCCAGGTTTGGGAATTTCTCAGCTATTATTTCTTTGAACAAACTCTCTGCTCCTTTTTCCCTTTCCCTTTCCCTTCTGGAATACCTATCATCCTTATGTTCCTTTTCCTAATTGAGTCTGATATTTCTCAAAGAATTTCTTCATTTCTTTTTAGTCTTAGCTCTCTCTCCTCCTCTGTCTGGAGCGTTTCTGCATGGCTCTCCTCAATAATGCTAATTCTTTCCTCCATATTGTCAGTTCTGCTCTTTAAAGACTCCAGGTTTTCCTTTTATCTAGTCCATTGTGTTCTTCATCTCCAATATTTCTGACTGGTTTTTCTTTATGGTTTCAGTCTCTTTTTTGAAGAAAATCCTGAATTGTTGAATTGTTTCTCTGTGTTCTCTTGTAATTCATTGAGTTTGTTTATGATAGCTATTTTGAATTCTCTGTCGTTTAGGTTATAGATTTCTGTGCCTTCAGGGTTGGTTTCTGGGTGTTTGTCACTTTCCTCTTGGTCTGGAGACTTAAGATACTTTTGCATAGAGCCGGCTGATTTACCTTTGCTATTCATCTTGAGAATTTCTGGTCCTGCAGTTTCCACTTGCCCCCACTGCGTGGAGGTCACAAGTGGTGTGTTCTGAGCCTGCTGCAGTCCCTGGAGGGATTGTGCTGAAGTGCAGGGCTTGTGGGGGGAGGGGTTCTCTCTTTGGCCTGCCTGACCTCGGGGCTTCCTTTCTCTCTCGCTATCTGGCTCTCTTGGGGCGTTGACCGCACCCCACAACAGTTCATCATCGCTTCCTGGCGGGGATCTCTCCACAGTCTGTGAGAGCACCTGGAGGGTGATATCTTTCACCACAGAGGGCCACCCCTCCCTCCTCTCTGTCTGTGAGCTGTGCTGTCTTTGCCAATCGGATGGGGAGGAGGAGTAGGTTTCCTTACCTCTTCTCAAGTCCGTTGGGGCTTCCTGTGCCTCCACTGGTGGTCAGATGTACCTCGCCAAGGGTCTCTTAGAAGTCCTTTGTAGTGTTTGATTGACCTCTGTTGGGATGCAGATGATGTTTATGTTGTGTCTTAGGGGGCAGAGATTTAAAGAGGGAATGTCACTCTGCCAGGATGCTCTTGTCACTCAGGTATGTTAGGCTCTTGTCAGCTCTTGAAAGGGTTGCTGGGTGGGGCTGGCCCCAGGCACAGGAGCATCCAATTGTTTCAGGCTTTGGAGGGTGGGGCCTATCCCCTTTGTGGCTGTTTGAGAAGCACAAGTCTTCTGCAGCAGAGAAGCCCCGCCGCCCATGGGGCCTCACACACAGTCAACACAGCCCTGCCCCATGCACAAGTCCCCAACCCTCTAAAGTGGACCCAGTCACTCCAAGGCAGGGGTCCCGCACTCTTCACTCACTCCTTGGGCTCCCCCTGCCCCACAGAGGTCGACCCACTTGCCATGCTGCAGAGAATCCAGGCAGCTGTTTTAAGCAGGCCCACAAGTTGCCCAAGGGCTTGTTGTTGGCTGGAGTCAGTCCCTAGGGCAGACTGCTTTCCTTGGCTGTGCTGGATTAAATTGGTGCTCTAGAGGGTGGGGCTGGCCCTGGGGTAGCAGGCCTCAGGGAGAACTCCAATGACCTGCCAGTATCTGTGTCAGCACGCCCACCCCAGGTCACAACAATGGCTGCCACCAATGTCCCAGTCCCTCAGGAGGTCTCATCTCTCACTGAGATGCACCCAGAGCCTATCAGGTGAGTCACTTTTCACCAAAGAACTGTGCACCTTTCTCTCTGGTGATTTTAGGTTGCTTTCTGAAATGGGTGAATTTGTGCATGGGCCCTTTAAGAGCAGCTTTAATTTGTGTCCCAGCTTTTCTGGGGGTGTTCCACATTGTTGTTAGCAGCCAGCAAAGCCAGATATTATGACATTCATCTTGGTTGTGCTGGGTCCAAAAAATGCCAATAGCAGCAGTGCTCCCCAGCTCAGGTCCCCACCTCCTCCAGGGAAGGCTGTGTACCTTTCATTGCTCCCGGGTGGCTGTGAAGCATTGCGTGTTGTGGAGGTGGTGTTTTATCTCCCCAGAAGGGAATTTCTGCTTCTTCCACCTCAGTTCGCACTGTCATTTGTTGCAGGGGTTCCTCTTATCCAGTTTTCAGTTCTCTCTGAGCATAATTTTTCCAAGATTCGTGGTAAATCTGCTATGTCTGTGGGAGGAGATGAGTTCAGAGTCTGCCTACCCTGCCATCTTGACCTGGAATCTCTCATTAAATATTCTTTTTTAAAAATTGAGATATAACACACATACAGTCAAGTATGCTTATCATAAGGGTACAGCTCACTGAATTCTTACGTTGCAGAGAATCATGTAAACACAACCTAGATCAAGATATACATCATCTCTAGTACCTTGAAGGCTTCCTTATCAGTCGTGCCTATTGCCACCCCTAGGTCGAATACAGTGGATTAGTTTTATTTTTGAACTTGTATTAGGTGGAATCATTAGATGGTATGAAAACATTCATACCATGGGGAAGTTTTGTCTGAAATTCTAAAACCGGACAAACACCAGGAGATAATTCTGACCTGTAGCCCTGTCTTGACCAGTTGAGATTGCCTGTTTTCTTGTATTCCCTCTGGAAGCCAAAAACATGCACAATGAAGTAGACCCTGTGGATTTGGAGTGAACTTGGAGTCAGGGTTCTGTTAGTAAAATTAACAGGTTGAGGATGGCTGTTCTCAGTAGGTAGTTTGGAAGGGGAACTCAGAGCCCCCTGGTCAGAATCTCTTAGCCTTTGGAGACTAACCATTGGCTGCAGAGACCTGAATAAGGCAGCTTGAAAAAGAGCCTCTGTTGGGGCTGCCTGTCCTGGGGCCAAGACACAATGGCTCCAAAAATGCAGGGTATTCTGAAAAGAGTCTTTCTCAGGGAACCTGAAAGATCTGGTAGATTCACTCTGGGACGGAGGATAAGCCTCTGTCCCTCATATCCAACCTGACATATCTGGGAAAGCAGCTCACCTCCCTCTTTGACTCACAGCTCTTCCCATCTTGCTCACCTTTCCACAAGCATAAGAAATTTTTGTTTTTAAGTAATTTCAGACTTAGAAAAGTTGCAAGAATAGTACAAAAATTCTTGTTACACCCTTCACCCAGATTCTGCAATTGTTAACATATTCCTATATATGCAAATAAATTCATTTTCTTGCTATATTTATATAAATTTTAATTTTTCTATTTTGATCCATTTGATAGCAAGCTGCAGACATGATGGCCCTTTATCCCTGATGTGTATTTCCTGAGTACAAGGACATTGTCTTATAGGACCAGAATATGATTAACATAAGCAGGAAAGTTAACATTGAAGCAATATTATTATTGTTGTTATTACGGTAGTATAGTCCACAGACCTTGTTTAGATTTCTCCAGTTGTCTCAGTTATGTCCTTTCTAGCAATTCTTTTTTCTGGTTCAAGATTTTAATCCAGAATTACATATTGCATTTAGTTGTCATGTTTCTTTAGACTCTTTTAATTTGGAATATTCTCTCGGTCATTTTTTGCACTTTTGACCTTGATATTTTGAGTACAGGCCGGTTACTTTTATAGGATGCTCTTCAATTTGAGTTTTTCTGATTTTTCCTCATGATTAGAGTCATGTACATTTTTGAAAGGAATACCGCAAAAGTGATGTTGTGTTGTGTGCCATTTCAGGAGATGTATGATGTTGGTTGTCACAGTGCTGGTAATGTTAACTTTGATGACTTGGTTAAGGTTATGTCCACCAGGGTTCTCCACTATGATGTTATGTTAATAAGTATCTTATGGGGAGATATTTTGAGACCATGTAAATAACCTCAAACTTTCATTCAATAGTGTTAGTGTTCATTAATGATTCCTGCCTGAATCAATTACTACTAGTATGGTTGCCAAATGGTGATTTTCTAATTGCATCATTCCTTCTACATTTATTAGTCGGAGCTTTCCCTTACCCACCATGTATTTATCAGTACAAATGTAATAGTGTGTCCTAGCTGCGTATAAAATACGAGCTGCACATTGGAAATTTACAAAGCTGGTTAAAATGTTGAATTAGAACGTGAGCCAGAGCTCAGACCTTCTAAATATCAAAGAAAACATCTTAGGAGATTGACTAGTTGCTGAGAAAGAGTTGTCAGATCATGTGAAAAGGTGACCCACACAGACAGGAAGGCTCTTGGGTCCCACTCTGGGTCAGATAGATTTCTGCAGTGTTCTTACAGTGAGAGATCGGGAGCTAGAGAGGAAAAGAAATGAACTGTCAGAAATGCGATAGAACTGTCCAAACCTGATGAAATGATCCATATGTGTTATAAAACCTAAGCCATGGTTTTGTTTATTCTGTGACAGTAAGTCATACTGTATTTGTTTTTTTAAATCAAGATGGAAAAGATCAGATGAGATAATATAGGATAGTGTCTTCAATTGAGTTGTACCAAACTATGGGTAGTTTTCTGTTTCATTTTGTGTCTTCATTAAACATTTAATCAAGAAAGTCAGAAAATATATATGAAAAGTGGAAGGAATCAGTAAATACAAAAGGAGAAATTGAGTTAAAAAAGGAAAAAGGGAGAATGGGTAAATCTGATTAAGAAAAATCAATAATGTAGATAAACCATTAGCAAACCTTATCAAGTCAGGAGTCAATTAAGAGATAAATAAATAGGAATGCAAAAAGGAGAATAATCATATCACTAAACAATATTTTTGTAAAACTTTACGTTGATATATTTCAAAGTTGGCATGCAAAGAATGACTTTCTACGAATGTATGGAAGTACAAAGCTTCCATACAAAGAGAACGAAAACTAAAAGGTCAGTAGCTGTGAAAGTTTGAAATACTCAAAAAGATTCCTACACACCACCTCCTACCAGCCCCTATTTGTCTTCTCAAAAAAAGACAACTCTCAGGCTTAGATATTTCCATTGCTGATTTCTTATAGAGCTTTGAAGTAACTTCTAAGTAACATATAATTCTTCAAGTAGTTTAACTCTCCCAGGGAATTTATAAAGAAGGAAAGCAGTGCCACCTGTTTTTTTAAAGCCATCATTTTTGCATTGATTACAAAAACTGGAAAAGATGGCATTGCAAAAGAAAACTGTAGTCCAACCTTGTAAACATATATGCAAAATCCTTTTAAAAACTTAACAATAGGAGTGACGTCAGCATCATGGCGGAGTGAGATTCCCTCTTTGAATCTCTGCCCCCTACGACACAACGAAAACATCACTCACATTCCAACAGAGCTCAAACACTACAAAGGACCTCTAAGAAACCCCTGCTGCCATACATCGACGGTGGAGGTGCAGGAAGCCCAAAAGTACGCGAGGAGAGGTAAGAAGTTGTACTCCCCCTCCCCAATCGATTGGGAAAGACAGCGCGGCTCGCAGACAGAGGGGGGAGGGGTGGCCCACAGCGGGGAAAACTATCGCCATCCAGGTGCTCTCACAGACTGTCGAGAGATCCCCACTGGGAAGCGACGATGGACTGTTTAGGGGGTGTAGCAAACACCCTAAGAGAGCCAGAAAGGAAACCCCCCCGGGTCAAGCAGGAGAAAGAGAGTACCCCTCCCCCCACACACCCCGCATTTCAGCATAATCCCTCCGGGGGCTGCAGCAGGCTCAGAGCATACCGCTTGCAATCTCCATCCAGTGGCAGCAGGGGGAAACTGCAGGACCAACTTCATCATGAGGGGAAAAAATAAGGCCGTCCCCGTCGGATCCATGCGACAATTTGTTGTGGCTACAGACCAAAAGGAAAATGACAAACACCCAGAAACCAACCCTGAAGGCACAGAATTTGATAACCTGAATGACAGAGAATTCAAAATAGCTATCATAAACAAATTCAACGAAATACAAGAGAACACAAAGAAACAAATCAACGAATTCAGGGATTTCGTCACAAAAGAGATTGAAACCATAAAGAAAACCAATCAGAATGATTGGAGATGAAAAACAAAATCAACGAGATAGTGGAAAAAATGGAGTCTTTAAAGAGCAGAACTGACAATATGGAGGAAAGAATTAGCATTATTGAGGATAGCCATGCAGAATCGCTCCAGATAGAGAGGAGACAGAGCTAAGACTAAAAATAAATGAAGAAATTCTTCGAGAAATATCAGACTCAATGAGGAAAAGCAACATAAAGATAATAGGTATTCCAGAAGGAGAAGAAAAAGAAAAAGGAGCAGAGAGTTTGTTCAAAGAAATAATAGCTGAGAACTTCCCCAACCTACGGAACGAGAGGGAAATAACAGTGAATGAAATCAATAGATCACCTAAATATATAAACAGGAATAAAAAATCATCTTGCCACATAGTAGCAAACTTGAAAAATATCTGTGACAAGAAAATAATATTAAGGACAGCTAAACAAAAAAACAAAATAACATACAAAGGAAACCCCATCAGGCTCTCAGCTGATTTCTCGACAGAAACTCTACAGGCTAGGAGAGACTGGAATGATATATTCAAAATCATAAAGACAAAAACCTTCAGCCAAGAATACTTTATCCAGCAAAAATATCCTTCAAATATGATGGAGAAATAATAACGCTCCCTGATAAAAGTTAAGAGAGTTCGTCACTACAAGAAATGCTCAAGAAGGCCCTTAGGCCTGAACAAAAACAAATGAGAAAGGGGATACAAAGATTTCAGCAAGGAGAAAAGCAAGGAGACTAAACCAGAACAAACTACAGTTAGATAACATCAAAAGTTAATTCAAGCTCATCACTGGAAACACACATTCACGACACAGGATGAAATAAAGAGATAACAAATAAGAAGAGGTAAGGGATTGAATGGACCCAGCCTCAGGAAAAAGGAGGCATATGAAAATGTACTATCTTATCCAGGAGATCACTTATATAAACCTCACGGTAACCACTAAACAAATAACCAGAAGAGAACCACACATGACAAATAAAGAGAAAACCAAGAGAATGAGCATGCAGAAATACCAAATTGAGTTTGCAGTATGAAACACAAGTGACAAGAAGCAAAGGAAATGCAAAAGAATCAGAAAATGAACAATAAAATAGCAACATTAAACCCTCATATATCAATAATCACTCTAAATGTAAATGGATTGAATTCTTCAATCAAAAGACACAGAGTGGCGGGATGGATTAAAAACCAAGATCCAACAATCTGCTGCCTCCAGGAAGCATATCTCAGCTCTAAAGACAAACACAGACTCAAAATAAAGGATGGAAAACAATACTCCAAGCTAATGGCAAACAAAAGAAAGCAGGAGTTGCCATACTTAGACAAAGTAGACTTCAAGATAAAAAAGGTAATGAGAAACAAAGAAGGGCAATATATAATGATAAAAGGGACACTTCACCAAGAAGACATCACACTTATAAATATCTATGCACCCACACAGGAGCACCAAAGTACATAAAGCAACTGCTAAAAAACCTAAAAGGACATATTAACAATAACACAATAATAGTAGGGGACCTTAACACCCCCCTTACATCAATGGATAGATTATCCAGACAAAAAGTCAATAAGGAAATAATGCACTTAAACAAAAAGCTTGACACAATGGACTTAATAGATATATACAGAGCACTCCACCCAACATAAGCAGAGTACACATTCTTCTCAAGTGCACATGGAACATTCTCAAGGATAGACCATATATTAGGAAACAAGGCAAACCTCTATAAATTTAAGAAGATTGAAATCATTACAAGCATCTTTTCTGATCATAATGCTGTGAAACTAGAAATCAACTGCAAGGAAAAAACTAGGAAAGGGACAAAGATGTGGAGACTAAACAACATGCTACTGAACAACCAATGGGTCGTTGATGAAATTAAAGGAGAAATCAAACGCTATCTGGAGACAAATGAAAAGGAAAATACACCATACCAACTCATATGGGATGCAGCAAAAGCGGTCCTGAGAGGGAAAGTCATAGCAATACAAGCTCACCTTAACAAACAAGAAATATCCCAAATAAATAACCTTCAATTGCACCTAACAGAATTAGAAAAAGAAAAACAGACAAAGCCGCGAATCAGCAGAAGGAGGGAAATAATAAAAATCAGAGCAGAAACAAATGAAATTGAAACCAAAAAAACAGTAGAAAGGATCAATGAAACAAAGAGCTGGTTCTTTGAGAAGATAAATAAAATTGACAAACCCTTAGCCAAACTCACTAAGAAAAAAAGGGAGAAGACTCAAATAAATAAAATTAGAAATGAAAGAGGAGAAATTACAACAGATACCACAGAAATACAAGGGATTATTAGGGAATACTATGAAAAACTTTATGCCAACAAATTGGACAACCTAAAGGAAATCGACAAATTCTTGGAAGCCTACAACCTCCCAAAACTGAATCAAGAAGAAATAGAGAATCTGAACAGACCAATCACAAGTAAAGAGATTGAAACAGTAATCGAAAACCTCCCAAAAAATAAAAGCCCAAGACCAGATGGCTTCCCTGGAGAATTTTATCAAACATTCAAAGAAGATTTAACACCTATCCTTCTCAAACTATTCCAAAAAATAGAGGAAGATGGAATACTTCCCAACACATTCTATGAGGCCAACATCATCCTGATAGCAAAGCCAGACAAGGGCAATACAGAGAAGGAAAACTACAGGCCAGTATCGCTGATGAACATAGACACAAAAATCCTCACAAAATATTGGTAAATCGAATGCAGCAATACATCAAAAAGATCATACACCACGATCAAGTGGGATTTATACCAGGGACACAGGGATGGTTCAACATCCGCAAATCAATCAATGTAATACACCACATTAACAAAATGAAGAATAATAACCACATGATCATCTCAATCGATGCAGAGAAGGCATTCGACAAGATCCAGCATCCATTTATGATAAAAACTCTCAACCAAATGGGTATAGAAGGAAAGTACCTCAACATAATAAGGGCCATATATGACAAACCTACAGCAAACATCCTACTCAGTGGGGAAAAACTGAAAGCCATTCCTTCGAGAACGGGAACAAGACAAGGGTGCCCACTCTCGCTGCTCTTATTCAACATAGTACTGGAAGTTCTGGCCAGAGCAATTAGGCAAGAAAAAGGAATAAAAGGACTCCAAACAGGCAATGAAGAAGTGAAACTCTCACTATTTGCAGACAACATGATCTTATACATAGAAAACCCAAAAAATTCCATCAGAAAACTGCTAGAAATAATCAACAGCTACAGTAAAGTGGCAGGGTATAAAATCAACTTACAAAAATCAATTGCACTTCCATACACTAATGATGAACCAACAGAAAGAGAACTCAATAAGACAATCCCATTTACAATTGCAGCAAAAAGAATAAAATATCTGGCAATAAATTTAACTAAGGAGGTAAAAGATCTATACAATGAAAACTATAGGACACTTGAAAGAAATCGAGGAAGACATAAAGGAATGGAAAAATATTCCATGCACATGTATTGGAAGAGTAAATATAGTTCAAGTGTCCATTCTACCTAAAGCAATCTACAAATTCAATGCAATCCCAATCAGAATCCCAATGTCATTCTTCACAGTAATAGAACAAAAACTACTGAAATTCGTATGGGGCAACAAAAGAGCCCGAATAGCTAAAGCAATTCTGAAAAAAAAGAACAAAGCTGGAGGCATCACAATCCCTGATTTCAAAATATACTGTAAAGCTATAGTAATCAAAACAGCATGGTACTGGTACAAGAATAGACACACAGATCAATGGAATAGAATTGAAATCCCAGAAATAAAACCACACACCTATGGACAACTAATCTTCGACAAAGGAGCAAAGAACATACAATGGAGAGAGGGAAGTCTCTTCAATAAATGGTGCTGAGGAAATTGGTTAGCAACATGCAAAAGAATGAAAGTAGACCATCTCCTATTGCCATATACAAAAATCAACTCAAAATGGATCAAGGACCAGAAAGTGAGACCTGAAACTATAAAACTCCTGGAAGAAAACATAGGCAGTACACTAATTGAGATTGGACATAAAGGGATCCTTTCAGATTCCATGTCTACTCGGACAAGGGAAACAAAAGAAAAAATAAACAAGTGGGACCTCATCAGACTACAGAGCTGCTACAAGGCAAATGAAACCAGGATCAAAATGAATAAATAACCCACCAGCTGGGAGAAAATATTCGCAAATCATTTCTCCGCCAAGGGATTAATCTCAGTAATAATATAAAGATCTCATACAACTGAGCAATGAAAAAACAAACAACCTGATCAAAAAATGGGCAGAGGATATGAACAGACATTTTTCCAAGGAAGAGATACAGATGGCCAATAGCCACATGAAAAGATGTTCAACATCACTAATCATCAGGGAAATGCAAATCAAAACTATGCTAAGATATCACCTTACACCCGTTAGAATGGCTATAATCACAAAGACAAATAACAACAAATGCTGGGGAGGTTGTGGAGTAACGGGGACCCTAATTCACTGCTGGTGGGAATGCAAACTGGTGCGGCCTCTATGGAAAACAGTATGGAGAGTCCTCAAAAATTAAAAATAGAAATACTGTATGATCCAGCAATACCACTCTTGGGCATCTACCCAATGGACATGAAATCAACCATCACAAGAGGCGTATGCACCCCTATGTTCATTGCAGCATTATTCACGATAGCCAAGAAGTGGAAGCAACCCAAGTGTCCCTTGACTGATGATTGGTTAAAGAAGATGTGGTATATACATACAATGGAATACTACTCGGCCATAAGAAAAGACACAATTGTCCCATTTGCAACAACATGGATGGACCTAGAGGGTATTATGTTAAGTGAAACAAGCCAGAGAGAGAAGGCCAGACACTGCATGAACTCACTCATATATGGAATATAAATGAACACACGGACAGAGAGAACTGGTTGGTGGTTACCAGGGGGAAGAGAGGTGGGGCATGGGCACAAGGGGTGAAGGGTTACATCCACATGGTGATGGCCATCAAAAATGTACAACTAAAACCCCACAGTATTATAAACTACTAAGACATCAATAAAAAAAAAAAAGAACAATATATTCATGTTATAATGCATTCTGACTGAGAGGAAGTTTGTTCTAAAGATGTAAGTTTAATAGTATAAAGAATTTATTAATAAATTTCACCATTTTAGTAAGTCAAAGGAAAAACCCCATACAGTCAACTCATACACAGTAAAAAAGCATTTGATAATGTTCAATATCTGTTCTGGATTTTTAAAAAAATAGTAAAACAGAACTATTTGGATACTTTCTTAACATGATAAGACCTTCTTTATCTCAAAGTGAAAGTCAGCATCAGACTTAATGGCAGAACACGAAGCATTCCCACTCAAATAAGCAGCCTCTCCCTGCTGTGATTTTGCCTTCTTCTAGAGTGCCAGTGAATGCAGTTAATCAGAGTGTGAGATAAGAGGTCTAAAATATTGGAAAAGAGAAGGAAAAAACCTGTAAGTGTTTGTGGATGAAATAATTACATACCCTTCCCACCCGTAAAGCTCAAGAGGATTAACTATAAAATCATTACAGTTATTAAGCAAGTTCAATAAGGTGGCTGGTTTAAGATAAATATGGGAAAATAGATTGATGACTTTTCAATTTCAGTCAGTAATTAAGTGGATGAAAATATGCCATTTGGAATAACAACCAAAACACAACTGACTGACTAGTAAAATACAAAAAAGAGAATCAGAGTACGTATATGAAGCAAAGTATAAAACTGTTTTGAGATGTAAAGAAGTCTTGAATAAATGGACTAGTCTTGACCTTGGATTAGAAGGCTCAGTGTCTTTCAAAATTGTCAACATTTTCTTAGACGAATGGACAAATTCAGTGTCAAAGAAAATCTAAGGAGGGATGTTTTTTTTAATTATACCAGAATAATTCTACATTTCATACTGAAGAAGAAATATCTGAGAATAGCCAGGATATTTCCGACAAATAAGGAATGAGAGGCAACCTGCCAAAGTTTTAAAACATGTGATACAGCTTCAGGAGGTAAAGGCTGTGACCCAAGAGGAACAGTAAGTTGAGGGAGGAGATAATTGAGTTCGCTTCGTGGGTGGCGAGGAGAGATCTGTGATCTCTCTGGTTTTAAATTTGCACCTAAGAGCATCCGGATGCTGGTATCTATATGGTAACAGTTGGCTTTTGAGTTCAGATGTTAGCGACTGGTGACGAGGATGTGTGAGTCACAATCCAGTAGTTAAGGAGGAGACAGTAGCCCTTCAGATGACTGTCATGCTGCTGTCGGGGGACTGACTGCATGGTGGGACCGCTTACCAAGATTGACTCTACCAGGAATGATAATGATTGACTTCATCTTCCACCAGATTCTCCCTGTAGTTGCTCAGTTTTGGGGAGGACTTGAGGCTGAGGGAGGAAGGGAACCTTGTTTTCACATTTCCTTACTTAATTAGAGCATGCGCCACCGTGACTTTGTCTGCCATACTAGGCCATGGGCAGATGGGCCCCTCTAGTAGAAAAATAATCTACTTTGTAATGAAAAAAGAAAAATTACTACAATAATTTTACCTCATTGTTGAAGGAAATTGAAAAAAAAAATTCTCCATAGTTTCACCATAAGCACCCAATTACTGTTTCCTGTCCTCCTTATTTGACATGGTCTGTGTCATACTGTGATTTATAATAAGAAATACATATTTGGTCTTCAGTCCCATTTCTGGTACAGAGCTCCTAAAACCCTTGGAATTTCCTAAGTCATAAGAAGGATAAATGCATCTTTTGTTATTCATAACTCAGCCCCTTTCAGCCATACCTGAGCTTACATTAAATGAGATAACTTTTGGAAGGCCCCTAAGAATGGGCTTTTTAAAATTATCTTTATCATTCCTGTTTTCACAGGTGAGGAAACCAAGGCCCGGGGAGGTAAATTGTGTGGCCTAGATTCCCTCAGTCAGAGGAGTTGCTTGGCTTCAAACCTCTGCCTGAGTGACTCACAGGCTCAGGGTCTTTCCAGAAGTTCCCCTTGCCCCAAACCTGGAGCAGAGCCATCACTAAGCTATGTCTCCTGCACAGTCCTCTGCAGGCTGCTTCCCCTCTGGCCCCAGAGAGTATATGCGGGGGGACTGTTGGGTGCCTCTCACCATGGGGTCTGCTTTTCTTCAGGTTCTCTGAGTACACCTTTGGGTCTCACCACCTCGCTGGATAGCAAGGCTCTCCTCAGGACCATAAGACCTTGGTCACATCTACAGAAGGCCCTGCCAGGGGCTGCAGCGGAGGGTGAGTTACTGTTGAGAGATGGAGCTGTAACGGCCTGGGAGGCCTGGTAAAAGCCTCTGGTTCAGGAGAGGGGAACTTGGGACAAGAATGCCCTTCTGAAAGAGTCACCTAGGGTCCCAGACCTCTTACCAGAGCAGAGACTCCTAAGTAACAGGAAAGAGCATCATCCCTGAGCAAGACTCAACTTGGTGTCACTCCTTGCAGGGACCCTCCATGGCTGCATGGGGAGGAAGGGTTGGCCCCATGATTCGGGGAGACAGACAGAAGTAAAAGGGGAGTCAGGGAAGGCCAGGTGTGATAGGCATGTTCTCTTAGGGGAAGGGGACATCCAGCCTAGTACATTCTGCCATCTTGTAGTATGAGATGTGGCCAACCTGCTCCCTTGTTCTTGCTGGCCCTTTCTAGACTCTTTGCTCCTCTGTCATTTTTGCCATCTTACCTGGCCTCTGGGAATATGGTGAGTTCACTCCATCCTGACCAAGGAGCAGAAAAGTCCCTGGATTCTCAGAATGGTGGTGGTGGCAGAATCTATAGACCTACTGTATCTATAGACTTTTCTTAAATTATACTTTATTTGGAAAATATGCAAATATTACTATGGGCTCCCGTGTATCCTTTATCTAGGTTCACGCAGATAAAACCAAGTTTACGCGCTCACCCTCTCTCTACGTGTGTGCGCACGCGTGCGTGTGTATAAAACATTATATTATTTTTATCCTTTTTTTCTCAAGTATTTGAGACTAAGTTGCAGACCTGGTGCTCTTTTACCCCAAAATACTTCAGTGTGTATTTACTAAGAATGAAAACATTTTCTGGGCAGAGGATATGAACAGACATTTTTCCAAGGAAGAGATACAGATGGGCAATAGACACATGAAAAGATGTTCAACATCACTAATCATCAGGGAAATGCAAATCAAAACTACACTAAGATATCACCTTACACCGGTTAGAATGGCTATAATCACAAAGACAAATAACAACAAATGCTGGAGAGGTTGTGGAGAAACGGGGACCCTCATTCACTGCTGGTGGGAATGCAAACTGGTGCAGCCTCTATGGAAAACAGTATGGAGAGTCCTCAAAAAATTAAAAATAGAAATACCGTATGATCCAGCAATCCCACTCTTGGGCATCTACCCAATGGACGTGAAATCAACCATCCCAAGAGGCGTATGCACCCCTATGTTCATTGCAGCATTATTCACGATAGCCAAGAAGTGGAAGCAACCCAAGTGTCCCTCAACTGATGATTGGTTAAAGAAGATGTGGTATATACATACAATGGAATACTACTCAGCCATAAGAAAAGACACAATTGTCCCATTTGCAACAACATGGAAGGACCTAGAGGGTATTATGTTAAGTGAAATAAGCCAGAGAGAGGACAGACACTGCATGAACTCACTCATATATGGAATATAAGTGAACACACGGACAGAGAGAACTGATTGGTGGTTACCAAGGTGAAGGGGGGTGGGGGGGGCACAAGGGGTGAAGGGTTACATCCATAAGGTGACGGACAAACAAAAATGTACAACTAAAACCCCACAGTGTTATAAACTAAGACATCAATAAAAAAAAAAAAGAATGAAAACATTTTCACATATAACTACAGTGCAATTTTCAAAGTCAAACAGTTAACACTGATTGAATACTATTACTTAATCCACAGTCCATATTCAGATGTCAACCATTAAGTTGTTTTCTAACAACTTTTCTTTTTTCTTTCCAGAATCCAATTGAGGATCACATGCTACTGTAATTGTCATATCCCTTTAGTCTCTCTCAATCGGGATCAATTCCTTAGTCTTTGTCTTTCATGAAGTCGACATTTTTGAAGAGTATAGGTCAGTTATTTTGTATAGTGTCACTCAATATGATTTTGTGTGATGTTTCCTCATGATTAGATTCAGGTATGCATTTTGCGCAGAATACCACAGAAGGGATGTTGTGCCCTCACAGTGCGTCATATCAGGGGGCACATAATGTTATATGTCTCGTCACTTGTGATGTTAACCAATCACTTGGTGTTAAGGTGGTATCTTCCAGGTTTCTCAAGGGTAAAGTTACTATTTTTCCTTTTATAATTAATAAATATCTTATGGGGGAATATTTAGATACTATGTAAATACCTTGTTTTTCATCCAACTTTTGCCAGTGCTTTTAGCATCCATTGATGCTGCCGTTTCATTTAAAGGGGAAAGAAGTGATTTTCCCAGGCCACAGACCTAGATGGTCACAGAGCGAGGGCCAGAACCCAGGCCTCTGGACACACATTTGCCACACCACCACTCAGCCATGGAGACCAGGCCAGGTTGAGTAGCCAAGTCCAGGAAGGTGAGGGAGGGAGCATACTCTCTTAGAGGAGCAAGTAGTAAGGCAAAGCTCGATTAACGACCTCAGCCTGCTGGGCCCCAGGCCTTTCTTGACAGCTCAATCCCTCGTGGGCAATTCAGTTCTCTGAGAGAACCCTTTCCCTTTGTTCAAATCCTCCTTTGGCTTCCCTCATAATGAAAAAAGGCAGTGGGACAATGAATGAAGTATGTAAAGTGTGTGTGTGTGTGTGTGTATGTGTTACAACTACAGATTAGAGTAAGAAACATTCTGCCACTCGAACCACCAATGACATTTTATTATATTTCATACCAAAAGTTTTTCCATGCATATATTTTTTAAATAACAGGTGGGATTGTGGTTTTTTTATTTTTTAAAAACTTGAGATGTAACTTGCATAGAGAACAGTGTGTAGCTTAATGAATTTTTCCATATGTGCACCCTCATGTACCCACCACCCAGATCACCATAGAGAATATTCCAGCACTCCAAAGGCTTCCCTTGTTCCTCCCAAGCCATGCCCGCCCAAAGCCATCTCATAGGTCAGGGTTACCTGTTTCTGACCTTCATATTAATGAAATTCAAAGAGTAGATCATACCTTTTTTTTAAACTATTCTTTTGACTTACTGGTATAACTTGATTAATGTATTAGTTAAGGAAAGAAGTGTCTGTATTTTATTTAACATTCAAGAAAATCACTTTTTGGTATTCTTATCAAATAGCCTGTGTGGGCACTCACTGTAGAAAGGAGAGAGTTGGAAATTGTTCTTGACTAGTTATCAGGAATAAAAAAAAAAAAAAATCACTTTTTATTTCTTCTGTAGAAGAGACAGGAATCTAAGTAGTTCATCTTAACACCATTAAGACAGATTCGTTATTATATCTTGTGAACAGGATGTTCCTTAACAAATGACACATCGGGAAGAATTATCAGGGAGCTTTCCAGGGTGATGGAAATGTTCCACGTCCTGATTGTGTGGTGGCTACATGGGTGAATACGTTTGTCAAAACCCATCGAACTGTATAATTAAAATGGATTCATTTATTATATGTAAATTATACCTCAGTAAAGAAAAAAATTTTCAGGCACAATAAGCTCACTGCTCAGTCTCTTGCATTACTAATATGACAGTTAAATGCCACTTTCACACTAACCATGCTCTATGAGCTGTACAATATTTCAAAGCATTTTGATATAGTTAAGAGGTAATGGATATTTATTTTCTACCAAGACAAAAGTAAAACATTAACTCACTTAGCATTGTAGGGTTATGAATTTTTCCATATGTGTACCCTCCACCCAGATCATGATGGAGAATATTTCTAGCACATTAGAATTATTCCCTTTTTCACAAGATGATTTGTTGGTAGATTAGTGAGAAAGGACTTCTATAAAACAAAGCTACGAAAATGTATTCATTTTGAAATAATTTTTCCCTTAAAACTAATGTCTTCTGCTAATCACTAAACTAATTGGATTCTATTCACTTTCCTTTAAAGGAGAAACTCATAATTTTATTCACATTCTGTCAGAGGTTCAGAAGAGCTTCTTCTATACTTTCTTCCTCTCAGAGAGTCTTTTTATTTTTTCTTAGTAATAACTTGAACAGCTCTTCATCAACACTATTGCAATATATAAGTAAAGCAAGCAACAGTTTTTTTTACCAACATTAAGATATTGTCTATAATTCTTCCTAGCTTTTAAATAATTTAGTAGGTCAGGACCTTGGGTTCACTGACCTCACTGTTCATGTTGAGGTAGTTTGGCCTGGTGAACCCTCCATGTCATTAACCTTTGGTGTGTCTAGGCTGTTTTACTATGAAAGTTTACCTCCAGTTGTCCAGTTAGGGTGGGTATCATCTCAGCTGGAAGTTGATAATATTACGGGGATTTCACCTTCAGTGCTGAATGAGAGCAAGCTTAATATTTAGGGACACTGAAGACCTTTCATACTTATGTGACAGTTGGAATAAGTCATTTTTAAATTCTCGTGCTTACTTGACACATGAAAGTATATAATTAAATGAAGTGTGTTATTCCAGCTGTGGCCAATTTTTCTCAGTCTCTTCTAATTAATTTTCTTTGATCTCAGAATTGACCAACTGTAGGAATAGGGCAGTCATTGATTCATGTTGGAAGGATTATTCATGATTATGTAAGGAAACCTCAGGAGAGTAATTTGCTAGACCTGTTTTTACAGGAAAGGACACCAGGATAGCCAAATGGTGTGAATACACTAGACTCAGGAAAAGCTGTTCTCTGTCCCTTAGGAAAATTACCGTCTTCTTTTCGCAAAGTAGAGGTATTAGTTGCTCTGTTTTAAAGGTTGTCCTCCTAGACGCTTTCTTATGGCCAAAGCCTGGATCTGGTGGGAATCAGCTGTGGGGTTGGTGAAGTTTGAGTTGGCAGCCATCAGGCCCACAGCTCAAGAATGCCAGTCAGGAGACAAAAACTTGTTGCCCCCTAGTGGTGAGATGGTCTTCCTGCCCTCAAAGATGTGAGTCCGTTCTGGTGGATGCAGGACTTGTCTTATCGTGGCTTGCCTTTTGCCTTTCTTTTCCTTTTCTCTTTTACTGAGGTATAAAATACATGGAACAAAATGTACAAATCATAAATATACAACTTGATGAATTTTTAGATGTATATACACTCCAGTAATCACACTCAGATCAACATTTCCATCACCTTAGAGCTGGAGTTGGCAAACTACAGCCCATGAGCCAAATCTAGCCTGCCATCTGTGTTTGTAATTAAAGTTTTATTGGAACACAGAAGCACTCTTTTGTTAACGTGTTATTGTCTCTGGCTGCTCTTGTGCTACAACAGCAGAATTGAGTAGTTGTGGCAAACACCACATGACCAATAAAGCCTAAAATATTTACTGTCTGGCCCTTTAAATAAAAATTTGCTGACCCCTACCTTAGAAGGCTCCTTCCTACTTCCTCTCAGTAATATCCATCCCCTTCCCCCATTCTGACTGTGTCACCAAATATTAGCTTTACCTGTTCTAGAACTTTCTAGAAAAGGAATTATACAGTATATTCTCTTCTATGTTTGACTTCTTTCATTTGACATAATGTCTATGAAATTTATCCATGTTGCATGCATATCAGCAGTTCATTCCTTTTTTTATTGTTGAGTAGTATTCCATTGTATGGATGCACCACAATTTATCTAGTTCTCCTGGGCAGTTTCTAGTTTTGACTTATTATGATCAAAGCTGCTATGAACATTCGAATACAAGTCTTTGTTGAACAGTATGCATTTATTTCTCTGGTATACAGCTGGGAGTGGAACTTCTGGGTCATAGGGGATTCTGTGTTCAGCTTTAGTAGATATGGCCAAAGAGTTTTCCAAAACAGTTGGACCAAATTATAGTCCCATCAGCCATGGGTGAGAGCTCTTGTTGCTCCTGGATGTGGATTTTCAATTCCAATCTATAGATTATTGGCCCGGTATATTCAGACCTATTTATAAGTTTTCTCACTTCTGTGAGTGAAAAACTTGATCATTCTTTTTTTTGTGTGTGGGGAAGTCCAGCCCTGAGCTAACATCCGTTGCCGATCCTCCCCTTTTTGCTGAGGAAGACTGGCCCTGGGCTAACATCCCTGCTCATCTTCCTCCACTTTACATGGGACGCCGCCACGGCATGGCTGACAGGCAGTGCGTCGGCGGGCGCCCGGGATCCGAACTCGCGAACCCCGGGCTGCCAAGCGCGAACTAAACCGCTGCGCCACCAGGCAGCCCCTTGATCATTCTTTATTAATGTTTTGTACTAGTTTAGTTCTTTATTTCCTAATATGTGGATGTTTTGGAAATAGGGAGCCTCTGTGTTATAGTAGTAATATCTAATTACAGTACCAGTTCTTTTAAGGGAAAAATTTTAATATTGTGATTTTTGGATGTCACTACAAATTCATAGTTTTTATAGACTGAAACTTTGTGAATGTATGCATTCATATGGAACTACTGGGCCATAAGATAGTCATAGGTTTAGCTTTGGTCGATATGGCCAGTTTTCTCTTAGCATTCTTCCTGCATGGTTGGAGCCCCTTGAGGCTCGCTCCTGTGCCACCTGGCCAGGACCCATCCACTGAAGAAGGGTCCTCGCTTTCTGACACTCAGGATTACAGAGGTGCATCTTGCATTGTTTGCTCCAGATGTGGACTCAGCCATTTTCCAAGGAGCTCTAGTTCTTTTTCGTGAAAATTAGTGGTAGACATCAGAATCTGGGTACTAGTAGGCTTTTCCGATAGGGATGACACTGCCCCAGGTCATGTCAGTGAGAACAGCCACAAAAGCTATAATTTTATTTATTTTTTTCCTGGTTTACTTATTTTTTTTAATTGAGGTAACATTGGTTTATAACATTGTATAAGTTACAGGTGTACATCATTATATTTTGATTTCTGTGTGCACTACATCATGTTCACCACCCAAAAGATATAATTTGAAAAATCTTGAGTTATCCCATTGATAATTTTAATACAGTTCTAACATTAAACATTCAAGTACATCATAACATATTTGTATGCATTCTTAAACTATGATTTACCCTTTTTTTGGGTAATTTAAGTCATACAGTTATTTCTTTAATTAAGCATCTTAATTGAAAGTAACAGTTCTTTGCTCTTGTCTGTTGAAAATTATTTTTTAATGATGACACGTAATAATCTGCTGGATGAATAATAAGGTTTAGCCTTTCAGTAACTATTTGTACTATAGTTAAAGTAACCATTAGTTTTACTAATGTTATACAGTTATTTTACTTTGCTTTGAGTTTTTTGTAATATTTTCATAACAGTATAGAAGCCCTTCTCCAATATATACTTGGGGCCAGTTATTTAAGTTTTAAGGATTTTGGTGGGGTTTTTTTTGTGAGGAAGACCAGCCCTGAGCTAACATCCATTGCTGACAAGCAGTGCATCAGCAGGCGCCCAAGATCTGAACCCGCGAACCCCGGGCTGCCAAGCGCAAACTGAACCGCTGCGCCACTAGGCCAGCCCCAAGGATCTTGTTTTTTAATAGCTTTCAGTTCATACTTGGTGGCAGCTTTTACTTCCTGGGAGGTCTGTTTTATGCATCCACATTCTGAGATGAAAGGCACCATTTTTTATTTCTACCACAGTGATTTAAAGCGTGGGTTTTTGTACAAGATTTACATAGGGAATTTTTAAGTTCAAGGACAGGCCTGGTCCCTCACAGCTCTGTTCTCTCTTTCTCCATCCTCCTCCCACCAACCTCTATCTTCACAGGCCTTGGATCTTGTCCCAAGAACAGCAGAAAATGATTGAGTACCAGGTAAGTGTGACATTAAGTAGCCTAGTTTCCCTTCTTGGGGAAACTGTTCTAGAAAAAAACATATGCCTTTCAAGCATATATACTTTGTCATAGCCTGGGTTCTTAGGAAAACAGACTGGGAGTTGGAGATTTGCACACACGAGTTTTACTAAGGAGACTTGGGACACCTGTAAGGCAGTGAAGGAAGCAGGATTGGGCAGAGGGAGTTGTTGAACAGAGGCACCAGCTGAACTTATAAGATGCTCTGGAGCTGGGATGGCCCTACGTATTGTCCTGAAGGGAGGCAAGGAGGCCTTTGGCCAAGGGCAATTCTCAAAAGGTGTCAAGCCTGCAGCAGCCAACCTTCTAGCAGCTGGGAGAAGTACCTCCGTTCTGCAGGGGGATTTGGGTGGAACACCGCAGCCTCCTCTCTATACATAGATACACTGGCAAGACACTTATTATACATACTGGCCTGCCCTTTCCTTTTTTCCAGTTAAAATATCCTAGAGATTGTACCACATTAGTACTTAGAACCACACCATTTTTTTTAACCAGGTATATATTTTTCTGTCGTATGCATGGAATATGACTGATTTAACCAGACCCCCCATTCTATGGACATTCAAGTAGTTTGCAATTTTGATATTACAAGCAGGGATGCAAGGAACGTTCTTTGTTGGAACACAGATGTACAAAGTAGAGAGTCCAACAAGAGTCATTAACTGTGGTCTTCCTAGTAGCCCAGCAAAAAAGCAAACACAGTTAGACCGTGATGTGGAAGAAGCATATTGTTATCTCCAAGAGGAAACCCACTCTTCAAGGCACTTCTTTCTAAAGACATTTCCCTGAGGGGCCATCATATGGCTGAAGTAGAGCAGCACTGCTGCTGGCAATGTGGTCCCAGGACGTGGGCATCTACCGGGAGCTTGTTGGACACACAGAATGGCAGGCCTCACCCTAGACCTGCGGAATCAGGTTATCTGCAGGTGGTGACTGGGAATCTGTTTAACCAGCTCTGGGCCATCCTGAAGCACGTGAAAGTGTGAGAAGCATTGATGAAGTGGACAAAGTTCTTAGCAATAACAGACAAATGCAGAAGCATGTTTTCTACAGTGGTTCCTCCGCGCTTCCCTTGGAGGAGAGTGTTAGCCGCACAGCAACTCCCCGTGCTCCAGATGACCAGAACCACTGGGTCCTAACTTCCTGATGATGGGATAGTGTTTTCTTTTGGTGTCAAAGTTGCAGAAGTGTTAATTCCTCTGTGCTTTGTGGCCCACATAGCTAATGAAGGAAATGCTAAATTTCAATTAGAAGAAAGTGAAAATACAAATATTATTTCATTTCTGGGGGGCAAGAGGATTCCTCCAAGTTTACAGAAGTTCTGAATTTGATCCGAGGTATCTGCAGCCTGGCTCTAGACTGAGGAATTGACAAACTGCCCAGCGCTGAAATTATTTTTATTCCCCATAAGTGTCTTGGCTAGTTTGGCAGCAAACAGATCAACATCTTATTTCCCAGCAAGTCTCAGTGTGAGCTGTTCCCAGCTCCCCCTGCCTTACTCACTGTCTTTTGAAGGTGAAGGCCCTGTGTCCTGACAGGACTCCACCTCAGCCCCTGAGTGCCTGCATGCACCCCTCCTCAGAGGCCTTCCTCAAGCGGGGACTTCTCTTTCCAGAGACCTGTCCTCTCCCGTTTCCGAGGTCTTTTCTCTTGTCCCTGCAACCACTGTCAGTGCTCCAGCCCTAGAAACCATCACCAGTTCCAAATCACTAAGTCCTTTCTTTTCTCTCCTGGCTGCCTTCATCTCCTAAATTCACTGACTTCCCTACTCTTTTTTTTTTTTTTTTAAATAAATTTTTTATTATTTTGTAAGGAAGACCAGCCCTGAGCTAACATCCGTTGCTAATCCTCCTCTTTTTGCTGAGGAAGACCGGCCCTGGGCTAACATCCGTGCCCATCTCCCTCTACTTTATATGGGACGCCGCCACGGCATGGCTGACAGGCAGTGCGTCGGCGGGCGCCCGGGATCCGAACTCGCGAACCCCGGGCTGCCAAGCGCGGACTAAACCGCTGCGCCACCGGGCGGCCCCCTGACTTCCCTACTCTTAATGTTTCCACATCCTGTTTCCCATTCCTTCGTGTGTCCAGCATCCTCTCTTCCCACTTAACTAAAACTATTCTGGCCAAAGTTCCAGGCAACCTTGCTGAGGCTGAAATCAGAGAATGCTTTTTGATTGTTCTGCCAAATTAGACCCTGCCTTTTGCCTCCTTCCTTGTGAAAGGCAGCTCCGTGTACTGGTTAAGAGCACAGACTCTGGACCAACTGCTGAGTTGGAATCCCAGCCCTTACCATCTGTATGACCTTGGGCAAGGCCTTGAATCTCTCTGTGCCCCAGTTTTCCCTTTGTGATATGGGGATAATGGCACCTACCTCAGAGAGTAGATGTGAGAACTAAATGAGTTAATATATGTGAAGTGCTTGGAATAGACTGGTTGTCCGTATTATGTGTTTGTTTATTATAATGACTGAGGTCTGTCCTTCATGCGAGGGACAGTGTTCCCCTACTTTGTTTCTCATGACAACTTCTCAACATCTTCTGTGGTTTCTCTTTCCATCTGCTTCTCTCTTAGACAGTGGTGTTCCTGTGGGTTTGAACCTCCTCTGGGGCCTCTGGGGGTGGTTTCATCCACTCTTGGATGGACAGGGTGAGTCTACAGGTGACTCCCTCATCTGTATCTAGGCCCGGGCCTCTTCCAAGAGCTTCAGACCCCGTTGCCCATGATGTGATCAACATCTGCACCTGGCTGCCCCACAGCACTTCAAACTTAATGTGTACAAAGTTGAACTCTTGGTTTATGTCTTCTCTTCCCAGTTTCCCATCTCAGGAGATGGTACCATCCCACCAGACAAGCCAGGATCCCGAGATTTATGCTTGACTTCTCCCCACCTTCCTCCTCTCGCACTTCAGTCACCAAGTTGTGCTATTTTTACAATCTCAGTGTTTCTTCCATCTCCCTCCTCTTCATCCCTGTGTTTGGTGAAAATGGCATGGCCTTTTGGGTTCAGAATCCCATCTTTTCTATTTTATTCTGTTCTATTCCATTCCATTCTGTTCCATCCCATCCCATCCCATCCCATCCAATTCCATCCAGTTAGCTCAGTTTGGGAACTGTTGACCCAGAGCCTGTCACTGAGCCAGGCCTTGTACTCTGTGATGACGCCTGATTGGTGCTCTCACTACCATGATGTGTTGTTCCAGCATCAGAGAGGGTGTCTGATTGGCACCTGCTCTGTGCCCTGGCCTTTGTGTGGGTCTTAGGGTCTCATGTGCCAGCATCCATGGCCTCCACCCTAGTTTTGGTCTTCTTTCAGATTTTAAAATAGTGATTTAAATATTTTTCTAGGGGCCGGCCTGGTGGCGCAGTGGCTAAGTTTGCACTTTGACAGCCCGGGGTTCACAGGTTCGGATCCCGGTTGCGAGCCAACACACTGCCACACTTCTGTGGCAGCGTCCCATATAAAGTAGAGGAAGATGGGTGTGGATGTTAGCCCAGGGCCAGTCTTCCTCAGCAAAAAGAGGAGGATTGGCAACAGATGTTAGCTCAGAGCTGGTCTTCCTCACAAAAAGGAAAAAAAAGTTTAAAAAAAAATAAATATGGGGCCGCCCGGTGGCGCAGCAGTTAAGTTCGCGCTTGGCAGCCCAGGGTTCGCCAGTTCGGATCCCGGGCGCCCGCCGACGCACTGCCTGTCAGCCATTCCGTGGCGGCGTCCCATATAAAGTGGAGGAAGATGGGCACGGATGTTAGCTCAGGGCCAGTCTTCCTCAGCAAAAAGGGGAGGATTGGCAACAGATGTTAGCTCAGGGCTGGTCTTCCCCACAAAAAAAAAATAAATAAATAAATAAAATAAATAAATATTTTTCTACTTAAATAAAATAGGCTCCTTTATATAGTGCTGTTATGTGCCAGACACATATTACAAGTTACACATATTAACTTATTTATACCTTTTAATAACTAAGAGACACACTCTATTATTATCTCCATTTAACAGATGAGGAAACTGAGGCACAGAGAGGTTAAGTAGCTTTCCCAGGGTCACTCATTTAGTGGCTGAGCCTGTATTTGAACTCAAGCAGTCCTGCCCCAGTCTCCATGCTTTTAACTGACCTGCTGCACTGCCTCACGTGTCTGTCAGTCACTGTCAAGTTGGAGCACAGTCCACAAGACCACCCTTACTTCTGACACCAGTTGCATGGTTGGAGGTTCCCAGGACCATCCTCAGGTTTGGTAATTCACTAGAAGGACTCACAGAATGTTATACTCACAGTTATGGTTTATCACAGCAAAAGGATACAAATTAAAATCAGCCAAGAAAAGAGACACTTGGGGCAGAGTCCAGGATGGTTCCACACACAGAACTTCCAGGTGTCCTCTCTCAGTGGAGTTGTGGACAAGGCTAAATTCTCCCAGCAGCGATGGGTGACAATACACACAGTATTGCCAACCAGGGAAGCTCACCTAAGCCTTGGTGTCTAGAATTTTCTTTGGGGGCTGGTCACATAGACATGACTGATTGCTGACCTCAGTCTTCAGCCCCTCTGGAGGTTGAACTGATGCCTGTGACCCAAAGCCCCCACCAGAAATCACGTTGTTAGACCCTCTGGTGTGGCCCTTGGCCCCCAGGTAAACAAAGACACTATTATCAAGCAGGACATTCCAAGGGCTTAGAGATTAACTCCCAGCAGCTGAGAGCAAAGATCAGACCTCTCTTTGGGCAAGGTTCAATTCTTTACAGTCACTTGAAGATATAGCATAGGTACTAAAGAAAAAACTTTCCTCTACTCACAGCAGTAGGGAGGAGTTTTTTCCTCACACCAAACAATTCTCCAATTCACTTCCGACACCAACTGGGTGTCCTACAATTTAATTCAATCCAGAGTTAGCCCACACCCTGCAAGTTAGGGGCTCAGTCTCACAAGACTGCCCCCCACTTCAGATGCCAATCACAGATCCCAGGTTGTCACGTGAACTTCTAACGAACTAGCTATAAATCAGGGGTCCCCACAACCCCCTCCTCAGTTTTGCTAATTTGCTATAATGACTCACAGACTCAGGGAAACACTTTATTTACTATTATAGGTTTATTATAAAGGATATTATGAAAAATACAAATGAACAGCCAGATGAAGAGGTACATAGGGTACAGAAGGGTCCTGAGCACAGGAGCTTCTGTTCCCATGGAGTGTGGTGTGCACACTCTCCCGGATGTGGTCGCCAACCTGGAAGGTCTCCAGGATTTTTATAGAGGTTCCGTTATGTAGACATGAGTGATTAGATCATTGGCCATTGGTGATTAGCTCAATCTCCAGTCCTTCTCCCCGCCCCAGAGGTGGAGGGGTGGGGGCGGAAGGTTCCAACCCTCTAATCACAAAGTTAGTTCCTCTAGGAGCCACATCCTCCAAGAGTCACATCATTAGCATAAACTCAGGTATGGTTGACAGAAACTTGTAATGAATAACAACCGACACTCCTAGTACCCCTGTCACTTGGGAAGTTACAAGCATTTTAGAAGCTCTGTGCCAGGATCCAGGGAGGAAAACCAAATATATATTTCCTAATATATCAGAATATCACAGGTGCTTTGTTAGGTTAGTACCCGTGGGTCTCCCTCAGGAGCTGGCTGGTCCCAGCGCAATGGGCTCTTTGGAGAATTTGTTCTCTGTGCTCTAAACCAGAGGACTGCCAAGCCAGTGTAATCTGAGGCTTACCAGGCTGTGAGGCCTCCTTTCCAGACTATTCTATTCCTCCTCTGGATCTCCAGCTGAACTCTTCTGCCACTGGCCTCTTAAATATTAGTGTCCCTTGGGGCTCCTGGGCACTTTGCTTGTCCTGTCTCCTTGCAGAGAGATCCCACACGGTTACCACTTCTGTGCTGGTGGCTCGCACAGCTTTAGCTCCATTCCTAATCTTGCTCCTGACACAAGACTCATATGTCCATCCCGCTGCCTGCCAAGTGTCTCCACCCATGTGTCCCCCAGACATGTCCAACATGCCACATCCTCTTTGCTTCTGCTGTTTCTCTCATCTCCAATTTGCCACCATCGCCCAGGCACCTTGAGATACCTGGGTGTTATCCTCACCCCCACCCCCCAAGCAGTTGAGGTGCAGGTTCTGTTCTCTACAGTGGTCCTTCTCTACCCCACTGTTACTGTCCTGCCTGTGAACATCATCTTCCACCTGGGTTATTACAGGGTCTGTCCTTTCGCTTCCCTCCAGGTCACCCTTCTCTTTCCATCTGTTCACTTTCTAACTCTGTGAGTTTTGAATCTCTTGTAGGCAGCATTGCTTTTTTATCCAGTCTGATAATCTTTGCCTTCTTGGAGTGGTTAGTCATATATTAAATTACATTATAATTTAATATAATTATTGGTATGGTTGGATTTATATCTATTTTTTTAGTATTTAGTTTTCTCTTTATCCCATCTGTTTTTATTCCTGTTTCTTCTTTTCTCTTGTGTGTGTATTTGTGTGGACTAATTGAATATGTTTTAGAATTCTAAAACTTTGCTTACTTAATCGACCTCTTTGCACTATGATTTCAGTGGTTACTCTAGGAATACGATATACATCCTTAACTTTTCACAGTCTGTTTAGAGTTACCATAGCACCACTTGACGTAGAATGCAAGAAACTCACCACATGCCTTCTAGAATGTGTTTTCTGCACGCACCCTATCCCTTGATGGATTTTCCATTGTCTTAAAGTACGTCATCGCATCTCTTGCAGGCCTCTGTACACTTTTCTCCTGTTATTGAGTGACTTACTGCCCTTCAAATCACTCCTTGCCCCCTTGCCTTTGTTCATGCTGCTACCTCTGTAAGGGATGCAGTTTCTCCATCTTCCTGGAGGGAAGACAGCCCCACATATCCCTTTGCGCTAAAGCCTAACTAGACCCTGAAACATTTCAGGGACCATTCACTTCTCTGCATGCCATCACCTAGATGTCCTGCCATCACAGCTCTTCTACTGTCACCCTGATGGCTTTCCATATTGCTCTCTGCCAGACTGTGAGCTCCTTGAGGTCAGAAACCATCCATGATTGTGTCCCAGCAACCAGCACTGGGTCAGACACACACTGGGTCTTCAGTCAATATATGTTGACTCAATGTATAACTGGCAATGGCTTCCAATGTGATTGTCATTCTCCCACCATATATACCCCAAAGCCAGGAATAGAAAAGGCATCCTAGATAAATAAATGAATATGATAAGCTTTGACCTATGAAGATTATAAAAAACCAGCAATATCCACCCCGCCTACATTTTTCCCTCATGACTCAGTATCATTTCATCTTCAGCAGAGACCTGTGTCATTCAAGGATGTGGTAGTGGGCTTCACTCAAGAGGAGTGGCACAGGCTGAATCCTGCTCAGAGGGCCCTGTACCGGGATGTGATGCTGGAAACCTACAGCAACCTTGTCTCAGTGGGTAAGAACAGCTCTGCCACACAATCTAGATTATGCTTGAATGACCGACTACCTTTTCTCTTTCCGTTGCTAAAAGTAACTCAAGTACCTAGAGCCTCTGAAGTACCAAACAATTTCTATGTGCCAGACACAGTTTTAGCCACTTTTAAAATATTAACTTATTTAATCCTCATAAGAGCCTTATGAGGTAGGTACAGTTAGTACCACTATTTTACACATTTGGAAACTAAGGCAGAGAGGTGAAGTGACTTGCCCACTGTCACCCACCTAGCACATAGTGGAGCCACAGTAGGATTTGAACCCTCGCAGTCTGGCTCCACAGTCTGCATTCCTAACCCTTCTACTTTGCTGCCTTGATGAGTTTGGCTTGACTGTCAGTGGGCCTGGATTACTAATTCCTTTTGGGTTCTGGACAAGGTGTGTGTACAGTCTCCTCCCAAGTATGATGTCTGTTGTGCAGCCTTTGATGCTGCCTGAGTGGCCCTGAAGACCAAGGAGCTCAGCCCAAGCCTGGATCATTTCCCTGGAACAGGTTATGAAGGCAGCAAACCATATGTGATCCTCAGGCTGGAGCAGGAAGAAGCACCGTGGATTTGTGAGGCAGCATGCTCAGGCTGCCACTGTCGGGGTAAGTGTGATAAATCCAGCAAAAGAGGGACTGTGGGAGGCTGGCACCTTTGGAATTTTGTTCAGATCCAGCTCTTAAAAGCCTTAGAGCTTTGCAAGCAGCTGGAGACATTTCTCTAAGAGCTTCAGCCTTCTTGACCCTTCAGCCTCCATGCCTCCCACCTCCCTTATGCCCTGTTCCTCCTGTCTCTACTTTAAAGATCTCACCTCTCCCTGTGTGCTTGCTCCATCTCTCTTTCTCCAGAATCCTTCGTCTCTCTCTTGAGGTTGTCAGTCACCTTCTTTCACGTTCAGGTATTCTTACAAATAAGCTTCTATGATTCGTTCCCACTGGTCCCTTCCTATTCTTTATTCTAACAGTTTCCAGGTAAAATGCCTCAGACCTGCCTGCCATACCCCAATCTCACTTCCCATCCTTTCCTTAATCCCTTAAATTATCCCTTAGTCCCATAATTTCCTTAAGTCACAGAGGAGGAAGCAGTGAATTCCAGGAGGTGACCAGGGTTCAGTTGGGTAGTGAAAGAGATGGCAGAGCTTGGACCATCATAACCACTTCAATTTAACATTCAGAATAACTGTCCCATCAGCTCTTTAAAATATCCCAACAGGGGCCGCCCGGTGGCGCAGCGGTTTAGTCCGCGCTTGGCAGTCCGGGGTTCGCGGGTTCGGATCCCGGGCGCCCGCGGACGCACTGCCTGTCAGCCACGCCGTGGCGGCGTCCCATATAAAGTAGAGGAAGATGGGCACGATGTTAGCCCAGGGCCAGTCTTCCTCAGCAAAAAGAGGAGGATTAGCAACGGATGTTAGCTCAGGGCTGATATTCCTCACAAAAAAATAAAATAAAATATCCCAACAATACCCATGGTACCCTGAGTCTTGGTAGCCCACTTTTAAGGATGCCTCAGAACTTCTGCTTCTCCGCAAGAGTCATGGGCTTAGCAAGAAGAGTCAGTGCCATCTGGTCCCAGATCTCTTTATGCCGCTTATACTTGGTGTTGTGATCTCATAATTGAATTAAATGTTATATAAACCCCCAAAACATTCAAGTCATTTTCATGCTTCTCCCCAAAATGATGTCTTTGAAATTAGCACCATCCAGCTTTCACTGGTTGTAGTAGTAGCAGCAACAGCTTTATATTGTTGGTCAACACTCAGGGCATGCTCGCTGTGTGCTGGGTCTGTTCTCAGCCCTTTACATATATCAACTCATTCAACCCTTACAACACTTGTGAGGTATCCAGCCTTTATCAGCCCATTTACAAAAGAGGAAAGAATCACAGAAAGGTTAAGAAACTTGTCTAAGAACATGTAGCAAAGTAAGGGGCCAAATGGGGATTGAAACCATGTGGTCAGGCTCCAGAACCAATACTCTTAACCATCACACTCTGGTGCCCTCTGGGGTGTATTTTGCTTCATTAAACTGTGCTCATCAACCTTCCTGAAACCATTGTAACCTGGCTATCAGCTGCTTTTCTCTTCTCTATTTCAAGAATTTTATATAATAACTGCAAAAAAAAGTATCTAGTCAGCCTTCCTTTCTAAGTGCTCTGTATCCTCTATTTCCCTGGCTGCAGCCTGGCCTTTTCCTTCCAAGGGGCTGCTGCATTTTCTGTTTCGCAAACTTGGTTCTTTTATCAGTGATGTAACTCCCTCAAAGAAGTCATCTATTCTGAGGCCACATGATACTCACAACTCACCTCTTTGCCATTTTGCATCCTTTTGTCCTCTTTGTACCACCCAGGCCCCCATTTTACCAGTCTATGGATCATCTCCAGAGTTGTGTCCACTTACGCATTTTTAGTATGGCAAAAACTGAAGTCATCCTCATTCCCACTTGCTCCCTCCCCTCCACCCCCACACACACAAGTGTACACATGCACATACCTTCTTCCAGAGCTTTGCTACCATCTGCTCACTTTGAATCTTCTGTCTCTGCCACCTTCTCTAATTGTTCTCTCCATATGTGCTGGTTTTGTTGTTGGTTTTTTCTTTGAGAAATGACTTTAAATCTTCCTCCCTACTTTTCATTTTCTGCTGACATCTCCTAAAATTGGACCCAAATAGCCTCACGCCTGGATGTCTTTTAAGTCAGGGGTTGTTAATCGTTTTTGCACCACGGAACTCTTAGGCATTCTGGTGAAGCCTAGTAGACCCCTCTTTACATAAAAAAATAAAATCCATAAGATTACAACAGAAACAAATTACTAAAGTACAGTAATTTAAAATAAAGTTAGAAAATGCAATATCAAAATGTTTTCAAAATGTGTGATAATAGTGGATGTACTTCCTTATTTATACATTAAATAATGAGATCTAGCACAAGGCCTAATAACTGTCATGCTGTCAAAATAGAGATGATTGCAAACAGATTTTGAGAAATCTGCAACAACTATGTGACACAAAAATACTGTATTCACAAACTAGTACAAGTCATAGGAACTAAATACCACTGTGTTTTGTTGCTCACATTCATCATTGAAGGAAATGTGCAATTGTAGTTAGAACTTAGTGAAAATAAAGATGTGATTTTCTTTCCTATCCAAATTCACAACTCCCCTGATTTCTAGCCACCAAGTTAAGAGCTCCTGCTTTAAGTGCTGGTTAGCTTTGTTGATTCCTTCTTTGTTGATTCCTCCTTATCTAGTTTATCTTAGAGCCCTTGCCATTTATATCGTAACTAGCTCAATATGATAAGCTTTCTGATGACTGCTGTATTAGTGCTTGTCAAACTCTTCATATTTTGGGCAACTTGTTAAAATGCAGATTCTGATTCAGTAGGCCTAGGGTGGGGCCCAGGATTCTGCACATCTGTCAGCATATCAGTTCCCAGATGAGGCTGAAGTCGCGCCTTGAGAAGCACACATTGAGTAGCAAGGTGCTGTATAACATTTAAACCCCTTTCCTCTGTAACAGGGATTGTCAAACTATGGCCTATAGGTTGGCCACCTGATTTTGTGAATAAAGTTTTATTGGAACACAGCCGCACCCTTATGCTTACATACTGTCTGTGTTCCCTTGATACAACGGGAGAATGGAGTAATTATGACCAAGACCATATGGCCCACAAAGCCTAAAATATTTACTCTGGCCCTTTAAGAACATGTCTGCCAACCATTGCTCTATACTATCATCCCTCAAAATTCCTCAAAATTATTTCTCTCTATAGTCTATGACATGTTCCATTCCATTTGTGTCAGTGTTCTGAATCTTCTGTACTCATACAACACTCTTCCCTGCATCAGTGCCTTTAGTTGTGGTTCATGCTCTCTATTTATCTATTGTGCACCCTTTAATTTCTTAGGGCATTTCTCCAGTAGTTTTATTCCAGATCATAATAATAGAAAGATTCATATGGAAAGATTTGCTGTACTTTCTCCAGAAAACATTTGGCAAATTAACGTCCAGAGGAAAAGACGGCAGGACATGCTTTTGAGGCAAGGTACATTCATCAGCAAGAAAACACTGCCCAAGGAAAGAAGCCATGAATGTAATAAGTTTGGGAAAATATCACTTCAGAGCACTGATCTTTTTCCTTCAATTCAAAACTCCAGTAAGTGGGACCCTTGTGGAAAGAATGTGAACCATAACCTAGACTTGACTGGTTTTAAGAGAAACTATTCAAAAAAGCAAGATGAGTGCTATGGATATGGTAAGTTGTTACAGCATACAAACCATGGTCGAAGATCTAATGGAGAAAAACTCTGGGAATGCAGTCACTGTGAGAAAGCTTTCAGCCATAACCCAACACTTATGTATAAACCAGCAGTAACCGATTCTCTTGTGTACAAACGTAGGAGGGTTCCACCTACAGAGAAACCCCACATCTGTAGCGAGTGTGGGAAAGCCTTCTGCTACAAGTCTGAATTCATTAGGCATCAGAGAAGTCACACTGGGGAGAAGCCATATGGATGCCCGGACTGTGGGAAAGCCTTTTCACATAAGTCAACCCTCATTAAACACCAGAGAATTCACACTGGGATAAGACCCTTTGAATGTTTTTTTTGTGGGAAAGCCTTCACCCAGAAGTCACACCGTAGAGAACATCAGAGAACACATACAGGAGAGAGACCCTTTGTGTGCAGTGAATGTGGGAAGTCATTTGGTGAGAAGTCATACCTCAATGTACATCTAAAAATACACACGGGAGAAAGACCCTATCGTTGCAGAGAATGTGGAAAATCCTTCAGCCAAAAGTCATGCCTCAATAAACATTGGAGAACTCATACAGGAGAAAAACCCTATGGATGCAATGAATGTGGCAAAGCTTTCTACCAGAAGCCAAACCTCAGCAGACATCAGAAAATTCATGCTCGGAAAAATGCCTATAGGAATGAAAACCTAATAATTGTGGGAAAGCCTTGAGCAAGATACCCTATTTCATTATGTGTGGAAGAATTCATCCTTAGAAGAAATCTCATTGATTTAATGAATTTGGACAAAGTTATTTACCATAATGGAAGTCATGCTCCAACTGTGATAGAAAATTTTATACAAAAGATTATAGTAAATACTGTATAAAACATAAACATGGTCACTCTGGTTTATGAAAGTTTAAAAATGTATTAAATTGGAATGACAACAGAATACAAAAGAGAGAATTAGTAGAAGGTGAAGAATGTGAAGAGAATTAGAGGTATGTTATGGTATGTTCCACAGTGAGCCACATAATAAGTACTGTTTATATTTTGGAATTATAAATGTGAATTTAACATAAATTGTGAATATCAAACACATATGTCACATAGTGTGTAGAATGCCATTCACCAAACTTCCACTCTAAATATCACCATTGTCTTTTGGTGTCTTAACAATACAAAAAACAATAATAATAATAACATGGCCAACTATTTTAAAAAAAAAGCTTTAACATATTATACTAGCTACGTTTTCTCCACTTTTTTGTAATACATGTAAATGGCTATAACATTTCTTATTGGGCCCTTTTCCAAATAATAGAGCAGTGTTTATTAATGGTCTGTTGTTAAGTTAGCCAAAAACTTTATTAAATGTTTTTAATGTTTAAAAGGCATTTATTTTGCCTTTATTATTTTAATATATAAGATAATGTATAAATTAATAAATATATTATTACATAAATAATAATTTAAATAATTAAATATTATTTAATAAATATTATTCATTAAATAAATAACATTATTTATTTTTGCCTTTATTAATGTTGAAAAGGCAAAGCTAAGGAATAGTTTCACAACCTGATATTGGGGGAACTTGATTACTCATAGCATTCATTATTTGACAAAAAGTAGTGTGGCCCTGGCATAGTGTGCACTTTTCCTGTTTTCTTAATCTTGCTTACAATGCTTTGCATCAAATTAGTAGGAGAGACACTCTCATATGAATCTTATAATTCAGAAATATTTCATGCGGAGACCAGTGAAGGAGAATTTTTTATTTACAAATTAATTCAGCAACGTCCATTTTGCTTCCTTATAAATTTCCCTGTCAATGTCCTGGACACTAAATCCCAAGTTTTTTCATCATTCCAATCTTTGAAAAAAAGTCCACTTCCTTGAGCTGCCATGTCATCCATATAAGAAAACAAATGGCCACATTGTTCAAGATTTGCCTCCCTGTAAGAATCCCTGATCCAGAAGGAGAAAGAAACATGATTACAGATAAAGATGTGATTAAAAGAATAATAAAAGATATTTCATGCAACTCTAGATCAACATATTTTTAAAACAGGAAATAGAAGCTTTTCTAGCAAAATATGTTATGAAAATTACAGTGTAGAAAACTTGATAGACCAATTACCACTGAAGAATTTGGAAGTGATTAAAGATCTATGATTGAAAATGCTCCAGGCTCAGATGATTTCATGATTAGTTCTAGCCAGCTTTTAAAGAAGGAGTAATACCAGTGTTAAATATTTCAGCCCATAGACCATGTTCCCCAGTTTATTTTATGAAATCAGAGTAAGTTGAACACCAAAACCAAATAAAAGTAGTTGGAAAAAAGAAAACTCCAGACCAGTCTTACTCCTGAGTCTATAGAAACAAAAATTACAATTAAAAGAATAGCAAATAGAATTCAGCAGTATACCTAAAGAATGATATATTATGATGACCAAGTAAGAGTTACTCCAAGAATGCAGAACCAATGATAGGAAATATATCAATAAAATTAATAGCTTAAAAGAGAAGATACCATCAATAGATGCTGACAAGGCATTTAATAGAATTTGCAAACATTTCTAATCTAGTAAAATATAAATTAAATTGTAATACATGGTAACCACTTAGAGTTTCTTTACCAAAACCCCATAGCATATACTATGCTGAAGCCATTTTTTAAAAATCAAGAATTTAATAGTATTAGAGATAAGGATGCCCACTGTCATCTATTTTTACAAAATATTGTCTTAGAGCTTCTAGTGAAGGCAGTAAAAAAGAAAATTAAATAATTGCTATAAACAGTAAAAAAGAAAAGATAAAACTGGCCCTTTTTGCTGATGATATGATTATATACTAATAAATGAAGAGATTCTAATAATTTTTTTTAGTTAAAAAAATTTTCTAAGAAGGCAGGGTATAGAAATCAAGAGCTTTTCTCTGTAAACATCTAATAATTTATATCCTCTTCTTTTGGAATTCACTAAATCTCAATGATTTTTTTTATTCATGTGAAATGATCTTAAATTCCATATGGAAAAAAAATATCTGAGAATCTAGACAAGAAAAGTATGAAAAAGAAAATTTCATACCAGATGTCGGAATATAACATGAAGTCATTCTAATCAAATTAATATAGTATTGGCAAAGGAACAGATAAATACATCAATGGAACAGGATAGAAAATCCTGAAATAGACCTCAGTGTATAGGAGCTTTTTCATGTATGGAAAAAGTGAAATTTCAAACCATAGGGGAGAGGAATGTTTATTTAAAAAGAATTCTGGCACAATTGGCTTTTAATCAAGAAGGAAGTAAAGTGGGACTAACAGTACAAATGATATGAAAAAAAAAACTCCAGGCAGATTTGAGATTTAATTTTTTAAATAACAATAAAATTCTTGAAAGAAAATGAAAGGAGACCACATGTACAATCTAGAGTTGGGGAGATTAACTTTACCAACACAGGATGCTCAAAAGCTATTAAAAAAATAAGTATTTGACTACATAAAAAGTACAATCTTTGCATGGCAAAAGATGCCATCAACAGAGTCAATACATAAACCATAATTTGAGGGAAAATGTTTGCAGAGCCAATCAGAGAAAAAAAAGTGAATAGACAGTTGTGAGGAGAGCAAATCCAAGTGGCTGGTGGGCTTATTAAAAAAATGCTTAGCCTCGGTAGTTGTTGGGGAATGCAGATTAAACTTATAATGAGATAACAGTGTGCAGTCAAGCTGACAAAAAAGAGCAGGAACGCTTTTTGCTGTCAGAACAGAGGATGTTCTTACACGCTGCTGGTGGAAACAACCTGTCACAGCTCTTTTGAAAAGTAATCTGGTAACATCTGTTATAACTTAAAATAATCATGCCACTTTGGAGACTCTTCTCTTAGAAGTAAAATGCAAAGGACAGGGGAACATGGACATTTATGGTAAAATTGTTCCTAGTGGCAAAAAACACTAGAATCAAAATAAGTATCCATCAGAAGCAACTACAGTATATCCATTCCATAGAATGTTTATATAGCCGTTAAGGTGGGCAGATTCAACTATGCCAGTGGATTTGAAAGGAATTCCACAATGTTTTCTTGAGTGAAAAAAGCAAGGTAGAAGTAAGTGTAAAATATGAGTAAAAATATGAGTGTTTTTGTAAATCAGTGACAAAATGCCTCTAGGTGTTTATGAGTGATAAAAATGTATCCATATATGTTTATGATTTTATATGCATGGAGAAAAGTATAGAAGAGTATACATTGGGTTGGGGGGAGGTGGGTGATGCAGGTGGGTTATGGGGGAATCAGAGAGGGAAAATGAAAGCCAAAAAAAAAATGTGTACATGACTGAACCAAGTATAATATCTCACATGTGTGATTAAGTAAAGAAATTTGAGGGAGGTGATATCTCAAATGTATGATTAAATAAGGAAATTTGAAGGCGGAGCTAGAACTCCACTAATTTGTGGAGATGTTCATGGTATATTGTTAAGGGAAAAGAACGAATTGCAGAATAATGTATATGAATCTATTTTTTAAAAAAACTTAAATCTCCTATATGTGTATATATGCATGTGTATGTTTGTATAAACAAAGAGAAAAGTGTGGAAGGATATACAACAAGGTGTTAATTAACATGGGTTACCTTGGTCGGGAAGGGAAATAAAAGTTATTTAATTTATATTTTTTTTATTGTTTTATTTGCTACAACATACATTACTTTTGTAATTTGAAAAACAAAATAAAGGGGGAAAAAACGTTTTAAAATGCATGAAGCCTTGCAAATGTTTCTGTTTTCTGACAAGATGGCACCCTGGCCTGGTCCTGCCTTTTCTCTAGCTCAGTCCTTGGCCTATCACCAGAGTGAAAGAAAATGTGTGCATCTAAAGAGCAAAAGGAAATACTTTGAGAAACTCTCTAAGCAGAGGAGGGCTTTTGGGGGGTTTTTTTTGAAATAATTTTTTACTTAGAGGAGATGCAGAGTTCCCATATAGTCTTCACTCAGCTTCCCCTAATGTTAACATCTCATATAACCATAGTATATTTATCAAAACTAGGAAATTAACATTGATACAATTCTAGTAATTAAACCATAGTCCTTCCACTGATGTTGTCTAGTCCAAGATCCAGTCCAGATCCCACATTGCATTTACTTGTTCTTTCTCTTTAGTCTCCTCCAATCTGTGACAGTTATTCAGTCTTTTCTTGTCTTTCATGATTAGACACTTTTGAAGAATACTGGCCAGCTGTTTTGCAGAATATCTCTCAATTTGGGTTTGATAAGAGCGTGTTCTCTGATTATATTGAGGTTATGCATTAATACTACAGAAGTGATGTATCCACAGTGCATTGTATCAGAGGGTACACAATGTTATGTCTTACTGGTGATGTCAACCTTGATTGCTTAGTTAAGTTGCTCACTGTCAGATTTCTCCACTCTAAAGCTACTATTGGGCAAGACACTTTGCAGAGAGTTTTTTTTTAATGCATATTAGCAGGCCCTAACCTCAGAGATTCTGTTTGATTAGCTCTGGCAGAGGGTTCAAGCATCCCTAGTAATTCTGATGGTCAGACAAGGGTGAACCTTTGATATGGATCACTCCCCTACTCATTAGCCCTGAAACATAGTATGCTTCTCACAGAAGAACAGATAGTAATGAGAATCACTGATTTATGACATCCGTGAACACTGGTCTTTAGCTGTAGTAACCTAGGTGTGTTAACCTAGTGCTACCTAACAAATTATCACAAACTTAGTAACACACATTTGTTATCTTACAACTTCTGTGAGTCAGGAGTCCGGACATACATGGCTTAGCTGGGTCCTCTGGTTCAGGGTCTCACAAGGCTGCAAGTCAAGGTGTTGGCCAGAATAATGGTCTCATCTGATCCTCGACTAGAGAAGGATGTGCTTCCAAGATCACATGGTTGTTGGCAGAATTCAGTTCACTGTGAGCTGTTGAACCAAGGGCCTCTTTCTTGCTGGCTGTGGGCCAGAGGCTACCCTCAGTTCCTTGCCACATGGGCCTTTCCAAAGTCCAGCTCACAACGTAGCAGCTTGCTTCAAATAAGGGAAAGAGTCTGCTATCCAAAACAGAAGTTACACGCTTATGTAACATTATCATGGAAGTGACATCCTGTCACCTTTGCTGTATTCAGTTGGCTAGAAGCAAGTCACAGGGCCCAGCCATGCTCAAGGAGGGGGGAATTACACAAACCGAATCCCCCTTTCCAGACTACCAGGAGGCAAAGGTCATTGGGGGCCATCTTAGAACCTACTGCCTCCCCAGGGAAACAGATTTGAAAGAAGGAAGGAGTAAGAATGGCAGTTGTGCTGGAACAGGGATCTGAGTTAGCCACATATCTGTGCACCATAATAAGTGCATAGATTCTGGATGTACTTGCTGGGTGTTCTCTACTAAACAAAAGTAATACATTCATTTATCCACAAGTACATACTAAATGCTTACTATGAACCACGAACAGGCCTAGGCATTGGGGATACAATAGCAAACAGAAAAGGGAACAGGGACAGTTGTCAATGAGCAGAAATAAACAGGAAAGAGTATATAAAATAGGAGGGAAGTGAGATTTTAGATACAGTAGCCAGGAAAGGCCTCAAAAGTGACCTTTGCCTAAAGATCTGAAGGAAGTGAGGGATCTAATAATGCACCTGTCCACAAAAAAGTATTCCAGGCAGAGGGAACAGCAAATGCAAATATCCTAAGATAGGAAGTGTGCCTGGAATGTTGGAGACCAGCAAGGAAGGTGTATTATCTATTGCCGAGTAACAAATTACCCCCAAATTTACTGGCCTAAAACAACATAAACATTATCTCACATAGGGTCTATGGGTCAGGAAGGAAGCGCCATTGGAGACGCACTCCCCTCAACTGCGGCTTCTTTCCCCTCACTCTGCCCTTCCCAAATCTTTGTTCACTCAGGGCCAGTTCCCAGACCCCAGCAAGCCAGAGCCCCAGTGCCTTTTGCTTTTGGGAAAGTACCCACTTGCCATGGCCTCTCTGGTTTTTCCCTACCCAGAAGCAGAATCTAGGCTGCAGGGCTCATCAAAATGTGGTGGAACCACTGCGCCCTCCCGTCCACTAATAAAAGCCGGTTGCAGGGCGCCGCCCTCTTTCTTCAGACCAACACCACGTTGGTGAAGAGGAGATGCTAGCAGCTGAGTTGTCGCAGAAGTGGCAGCGCCCCAGCTGGGGTCCCCGCAGACAGGATGGGATCAGATCGGGGTCAATCGTCTACTGACCACGTAGAAGAGCGAAAAACTCTGGGCCAGAAAAAAACGGGAATTTTACGAAACATTTTGAAAATGGCCGCCTCTACGGAGAAACAGCTCAATGGGCTCAGCTTCCTGCTTCGCCATCATAAAACCCGCCTGCTCAGCGTCCTGCGCTCTAGAGGGGCGCCCCGGGCAGCTCGCGCCGCACAGCGGCGCAGCCGCCCAGTGCGCGCAGCCGCCCAGTGCGCGCAGCCGCCCAGTGCGCGCAGCCGCCCAGTGCGCGCAGCAGCTTCGGAGGCTGGAGCACCAGGCCCGCGCAACAGAAGGCAAGGTGTCGGTTCAAAAAAAACATGGCAACACGTGGGCTTGCGGAGGGTTGGGACTCTGGGATTGGGTGCGAGTGACTGAAAACAGGAATTGGGTGGTGGGAATCTGAGGTTTAGGAATTGGAAGGAAAGAGGTCGGTCTCTGGAACATAGTGATAAAGGGATCCAAGGAGTGACTCCACAGCTAATTTGGCTTTCATTTATTCAGGAGTCCAGGGAAGGCCTAGGATTGATATAGGTATCCCAATGGGTCAGGTATCTGGGGTCTTAAAATTTGGGGGCTGGGAGAGAAGTCTCTGGTTGATGGGATGGGGGAACTGAGGGGATTTCAATGGGGAATCTGAGGAGACGGTGATAAGAGGTACAAAGAGTTGGTGATTAAGTGACATTTTAATGGTAAAATACATGTAAAATTCACCATTTTAAAGTATTCAATTCAGTGGCGTTTAATATAATCGCAATGGTGTGCAATCATCACTGCTATTTAGTTCCAGAAAATTTTCATCACCCAAGAGGAAACCATATACCCCTTAAGCAGTCACTCCCCCCTCCTGGCACCCACTAATCTGCTTTCTGTCTCTGTGGATTTGCCTACTCTGGAATTTTTGTATAAATGAAATCATACAGTTTGTGGTTTCTTTCACTTACCATGATGTTTTCTAGCTTCACCTTTGTTGTATCATGTATCAGTGCTTTCATTTCCTTTTACAGCAAATATTCCATTGTATGCCTATAGCACGTTTTGTTTATTTAGGTGCACATTTGGGTTGTTTACACCTTTTGGCTATTGTGAGTAGTGCTGCTGTGAACATTCTTGTACAAGTTTATTTTTGAACACCTGTTTTCAATTCTTTTGGGTATATATCTAGAAGTGACATTGCTGGATCATATGGTAATTCAATGATTAACATTATTGAGAAATGAACAAACTGTACTGCACGGCACCTGTACCATTTTATATTCCCAGCAGCAATGCAAAAGTGTTCCAATTTCTCCACATCTCTGCCAACACTTGTTATTTTCCTTTTTTTTTTATTGTAGCCATCCTAGTGGGTGTGAAGTGGTATCTCATTATAGTTTTGATTTGCATTTCCCTAATGACTAATGAGTTAGCATCTTTTCATATGTTTATTGGCCATTTATATATCTTTGGAAAATCTTTGGAATCTTCTTTGGAAAAATGTTTACTCAAGTCCTTTGCCCAGTTTTTAATTGGGTTGTTTGTCTTTTTTGTTGTCGAAGTGTTCCTTACATATTCTGGATATTACACCTTTATCAAGTATATAATTTGCAATTTTTTCCCCATGATTGGGTGACTTTTTTTTTTGACCACAGTATTTTGATTTTTCACTCTGAGTGAGACACATTCTAGAGATTAAAAAAGAACTGTAAAAAAAACCACTAGATTTTAAGTCTAGTTTAAATTTAAATTTTACCTAGCAGGTTTATTGTTAGTAGTGTGGGTGTAGCAATTACAGAACTATTTTGTGTGTATTGTATGATTTAATAAATGAACAAATACATTGATGTTGTCAGGAACAAGGGTTTACATTGTCAGAGAAGAAAGAATCAAATATGGAATGGGAGAAGGAGAGGAAGAGCCCTATAGACTTGCATTGAAATTAGAGATACCAGTAGGAATTCATAGTTGTTTTTTTTTAAGTGTATTTTCTGTGTTCATTAGGATGTCTTGGAAAAAATGACATCCCAGTACAAATGAGCACTCAACACTCAGATCTTGGTGTCTAGTATCATTCCCTCCACTAATGGAAACCAGGACTCCTTTGAGAAATGGCTGATTCCAAGACTGACAGGGAAGGTACAGGATCATTTTAGACTAATTGTACCTGAAAATAAGGAAGTTCTCAAAGAATGATGGGGACATGTCAAAAGAACACAGGAGCCAGCTTAAAGAGCCTCCCACTGGTCCAATCAGGTAGTTTTAGCATCAAAATGAATAATGACAATGACATTGAATGAGTTCATACTAATGTAAGTAAATAAGTAGATAGATTGATAGACAGACAGATATAAGGGGAGAAGGAAAATCTTTTCTTTATAATAGAATGTCAATAATTGTGGAAGGAATGGTAGAATTTGAAGAAAAATCACTATTTTGCAATCTCCATGTCTCCAGCATCTAGAACAAAGCCTGGCACATCACTCTGGACATTCAATATTTGTTACATGAGCATCACTGTCCAGATATTTTAATAGGGAAAGCAGGATATGATGTAAGAGAGGATACCTCTCGATAGTTTACACTGATAGTTCCTTAATTTTTTAAAGGAAATGTTTTATTGAAGTATAACTTTCATTCAGAGAAGTACACAAATCGTGAGTGTACGGTTCGTTGAGTTTTCAGAAAGTGAACATACGTGTGTACCCAGTTCCACATCAAGAAACAGAATCTTACCAGCATCCCAGAAGCCTCTTCCTCTCCCACTCCCAGTCTTCCCTTCCATGGTATCTACTCACCTGACTTGTAACATAATAGATTAGTTTTGCCTGTTTAAGTGCTTTATGTAAAGGGAATCATACGGGCTATGCTTTTTGCATATAACTTCTTTTGCTGCATATTATCCTTGTATGATTCATCTATGATGTGTAACAATAGTCCGTTCATTCTCATTGTATGGTGTTCCATTGTGTGAATATATTACAATTTATTTGTTCATTTCATTGTTGATGAACATTTCAGTTGTTTCCAGTTCTTTAATATTATGAATTGTCCTGCTATGAAATTCTAGTTCTCGTCATTAGGTTGCCATAAGCTTCTCACAGCTCTGGAAAAAATAAAACATCTTAAAAAAGGCTTCTCATTCAGGCTGTTAATCTGCAAAAGCTGAACTATGCAAGAAGTGGAAATAAACTTGGTATAATAGAGAAGGAAAAAGAGCCAATGTGTCTGAAACTTGATAAAGATTGGGAGAGTGGAAGATGATGATTCTGGGACTGACCAAGATGTCATCTGCTTGCAATGAAACAAAGAAATATTTATTAGGCTAATTATAAAGAAAGTTAAGATAAAAACAAAGGAATTAAAATGTCTACACAAAGAAAATACATGGCTTATTAGTTTCTACTTTCACAGCATCTCCAAAGGTTTGTTATGTGGATTAACATAATAAATCACTTAGAACAATGCTTAACAGATAAAAAGATCTCACTAAATTTTAGCTATAATTACAGGTATTACATAATTTATCTTCCAAACTAGGATACTTTTTTTTTTTTTGTGGGGAAGACCAGCCCTGAGCTAACATCCGTCGCCAATCCTCCCCTTTTTGCTGAGGGAGACTGGCCCTGGGCTAACATCCGTGCCCATCTTCCTCTACTTTATATGGGACGCCGCCACAGCTTGGCTGACAGGCAGTGCATCGGCGGGCGCCTGGGATCCGAACTCGCGAACCCCAGGCTGCCAAGCGCGGACTAAACCGCTGCGCCAGCGGGCGGCCCCCAAACTAGGATACTTTTGAGAGTGAAAGAAGTTCTTTTAAGCAATTATTTTGGGACGACATGAGTTAAGTCTTACTATCCCAGGGAATCAGGATGTGTGCTCACTGTTGCTCTTATCACATTGATCATCACTATTATATCCATAAAGACATCGAATTATAGTACATTCTAAAGTTTGTCAGACTAGGGGCCAGCCTGGTGGCGCAGCGGTTTAGTTCGCGCTCTGGCAGCCCAGTGTTTGCAGGTTCGGATCCCAGGTGCCCACCAATGAACTGCTTGTCAGCCATGCTGTGGTGGCGTCCCATATAAAGGAGAGGAAGATGGGCACGGATGTTGGCCCAGGGCCAGTCTTCCTCAGCAAAAAGAGGAGGATTGGCAACAGATGTTAGCTCAGGGCTGGTCTTCCTCACACACAAAAAATAAAGTTTGTCAGACTAAAACTCTATTTCTTTGAATTATTTAGCTGACCTTAAAAATATACTAAAAATGACAAAATACTAGGGAGAGACATTAAAGAAGAACTAAATAAAGGGAGAGAGATACCTTGTTCCTAAGTCAGAAGACTTGATATTAAGATGTCCATTCTCTCCAAATTGATCTGCAGAGTCAGCGCAATCTCAGTGAAAATCCCAGAAAGACTTTTTGTAGATATTGATAAGCTAATTCTAAAAGTCATAAGAAAATGCAAAAGACCTAGAATAGCCAAAATAATCTTGCACAAGAATGTGACTGGCTGAACTTGGGTTGGGGACAGCTCTGGCAGGGTGGGGGACGGGGGAAGGACAGTTGGTGAACAAGACAGGTATTCAAGACTACTTATAGAGTTACGGACTGCTCTGGTTTTCCCAGGACTATCCCAATTTTAGCACTGAAGGTCCGGCATCCTGGGAAAACCCTCTGAGACAAGAGGTGCAAAGTCCCACTTTTTGGCAATGGGTGCAACAGGTGGTGGGTAAAGTACAAAACTGATATGACAACCCCCCCAAAACACTGTTTTTAGTGTTGAATGGATACAGCATAGATTTTCTGCCTTCCATGCTGACTGTCCCTGACTGCTGATGTTGACAACCATGATTGACGGTTCACCATAACGAATCATCCGTTAAGGCATCACTGAGTAATGCGACTTAAGTGTGTTGTAATCAGGAACCTTAACAGTCCGTCTTTGACTGTGCCTGTGGATTAACTCTTGTGCTTTGGACCAAGTAGCGCTAGTTTAACATTTGACATGGTGAATATTGTGACGTTTTCCAAGAGTGTAGATAATGAAAAGGAGAACTGTTACAATACCAGCACCAGCATGGCTCAGACCAAAAAGGAGGCAAAATGACTGTGTCATTTTAATGACAGATGGAAGGACACATACAAATGGACGAGGGTGGTAAAGGATCAAAACAGAATAGTGAACAATATGGAGAAGAGAATTCGGGATTGAGCGTGGTGGAGAAGGGGATGTGAAGCACACATGGAGACCCCATCTCACAAGTCAGGAATGAGACGGGCAAGTCCTCCCAACTTAATCAAATTCAACTCCCCCAAAGACACCAGTGAAAATAGTGGTGAATTAAGCTTGGACATATCCAACACGGGAAAGAACACACTTATCATCCTTTCTTTGATTGCTCTGTGAAACAGTATAATTAATTTTCCTGACTCAGAGCTTGCAACCAAAATATCCTGTGGGCAGGCAAAAGGGGTCATTTTGATGAGATCTGTTGACCCCTCACAGTGTAAATCCAGTTCTGTCAGCTCTTGCCAGCCCTCCTGATCACCTTCCTACAGTTTATCAAGTGATAATCCCCTAGTTCTTAGGTACTTTGATTTGAAAACTGGAGTTTCAAATCATCTTGATTTCCATGAAGATTTTAATGAAACCACACACACACAAAAAATTGTTGATATCTTGTTCCAATACAAACTAGATTTTGTTCCTCTATCTGCATATTTGGCAGACGATGCAAATGTAACTTTGGTAAATTCCATTCAGTCTCTAAACTTCTTACCAAAGAAAATTAAAAGATTCTACCCAATAAATGTTCTGCACATCTAGTACACAACACTGGGAAAAAAAGGGGTGTGATTTGCTTACCTATAATATTGAGGCTTGCATAATGGGTTTTTGGTCACTTTTTGATATCTTCAAAACATACAAAAGCACCTAATGATTTTGAACTTTCTAGAAATGGACAGAGATGGCCTCCTTAGATGTGTGCCTACAAGATGGCTATCATTGCTGACCATAGAAAAGACGTTAAAATGTCTTATCATAAAATCATATTTTCAAAGTGTGGAACAAGCATGTCCTTTTCTAATTTGGCAGATGAGGATGAGAATGGAGAAAATGATTGTATTAAAACAAAATTAATATGCTATTTCTCCAGAATTGTTTAATGATCTGGTTAAATAGAACTTTCTCAATTTCTTGAGTAAACTGTAACTTACTTGGTATCCAATTTCAATTTCATAAGTTCAAATTACCTGTGCCTTAAAACCATTTTCCCTGAGAAAGAGAGGTTAACGTATTGTGATATTCAAACATCAAAGTACTTAAAAATTATGGCCATTTTAGACAGGGATGCCCTATGAATCTAGAGATGCAAAGGACCCAACAGCATCTGCTCTACTAAAATAAGCCAATTAGATACAAAGTGGATGGGCATTTTTAGACAGCTGGAAATAAATTCCTACAAGTCTAAAAACCTGTTGCTGGTAAGTAAAATCGTAAGTATCCCACACCCAAATGCTTTTGTTGAGGAGATATTTAGCTTGATGTCATCACATTGGGCTGACACCGGGAATAGTATAATATCAGCTTGGAAAGAGCAGAGCTCCAAACACAGTGAATCTTGTTTGTATTCCACTTTTACCACTATATACAGAAAAGGATGTCTTAAAGGCTACAGGCAGTTCAGAGAAATATTACTGGCAAAAGAAATAAAGAGTAAAAATACCCCACTGTATCATGAAACATAAACATGTCATTGCTATTTATTAAACATAGGTAGTATCTGTTTAATTAGTCCTATTGCATTTACACTCTCCTTTTCAGAAGTCTTAAATTTATGTGTCTTAAGAATAAACATTAATGTAGCCTACAGAATTTGAATATCCAATGTAGTTTAAAGAGTTAAAAAAATAGAGTTAAAATAAATTGATGTATCAGAGGATTAAAAGAAAATATTGTATTTTCTCTTGCACAAAGTATGTTTAATTTGTCCTATTACTACTAATTATCACAGTTAACTAGTTTTATTGTTTTATTTAAATAGCATTTATGTAACAGAAAAGTAATGTAAGGTTCTGATACAATTTGTTATACAGCAACAATAACTGGAACACATGCAAAGCTTTGTCATTTTCCTTTGTCCGGATCACAGCATGGTTTGCCCCTGCACCCCGCTAGCCTCTCTCTCTCCATCCCTTTATACCTTTGTCTTTCCATAAGAGCACTCACCAGTGTCTGAAAGTTTAATGTTGTTGATCATCTATCTCTGTAACTAAAACATATGCTATTAGGGACTGTCTGTGCTGTGTGCCCCACTTCTAGGAGAGGGTCCAGTGCTCAGGAGGAACTCAGTCAGTATTTCTTGACTCAGTTAAGTGAGGTGATGTGCACAAGGTCATGTTCTGAGCTGTTGGAGAAGCCAAGAGGTGATTAGCAAACTCTAGACCTTTTTCTTGGTATAAATAGATGTCCTGACTCAGGCACTCATTTCGTACCCAGAGGAGGTAGGGTTTAGTTGTAAAGGGTAGAGTTAAATGAAATATAGTTGCAGTTTAAAGACAGAAAGAGAGAACTACTTATGAGTTCTGGCATCCGAGGGCAGACTGTTAAACTGCATATAAAATGGGGACAATATATGCCTTCAGAATTGGAACCCCAGAATGTAACACGGAAGCAACAAGCTGTCTTGTTGCTGATGTGCTCTTCACTGGTTAGATTTTTGGTCCTAGGTTGGAAAGGTGAAGCTCTTTTCTAGGCAGCCAAGTGCTTCATGATTGTAAACCCACTGAACTCTGTGTGGGAAACCCCTTTGAGAATTTAGTGTCTGTGAAGTGGACACTGGTTGATTTATTGTTACAACAGCTGGCTCTATGGTCCTGCTGGACATTAGGTACCAGCTTCCATCATTCACCACACCACAGCCACGTGACCTTTCTTCTTTTCCCCGAACACCCCAGCCACATCCTTCCTCCGGATCTTTGCATTTGCTCTTCCTTCTTCCTGGATGCCTGTCACCAGGAGTGTCCCATGGTGGCCTTCTCATTATTCAGATCTCAACTCATGTGAACTCCTTCAGACCTCCCCTCACTAAAGACCCTGAACTCCCACCCACACCCACTCTAACATTGTTTTAAGGTTTACGGAACACTCGTGGCTGCCTGAAACCACCTTGTTTATTTCTTGACTTATTAGACTCTTCTAGATTACTCGAAGGCCCATGGAAGACCATGTGCATCTTGTCCATCACTGAACCTCCAGCATGGAGAACAGAGCCCTGCACACATCTGTGGCTCAATAAGACACATGTGCCTGATTCCACCCCTTACACAGATCCTCACCTTGGTTTTCTCTCCCAACAAGAGACATTCACCCCCACTTTACATACGTATGGATAAATTCACAATTCAAGAGGCTAAATAGCTCGTCCAATTTCATACTGCCAAGAAAAGTAGTGTGTTTCTGCAAACAGAGAGATGGGGAATGGGGTTTATATATCAGAGGGACCAAGCAGACTGGGAGTTCCCTGAGAAAAGAAATTGATCTTATTTGCCGTTTTATCCACAGCTGCTAGAACAGTGCTTGGCCCTCGCCCTGTCAATAGTAACTACTGAGTGAAGAAGTGAGCTAAGGGATTGTGAGAGTTGAGCTGGGGAAGCAGGATGACCTGAAAAAAGGCACTAGTAGATGGCTTAGATGGATTGGCAGTTCCAGCACCATGAATTGGGTAGGGTAAAGGTCCACTCCAAGTTCTCCCGCCTCAAGGCCCGCAGCCTCTCCCAGACCATGGCTTTTACAGAGTTAACCTGCTGTGACTGGAGATTATACATTCCTTGCTCATATTTATAGCACTCAGTAGGTAAGGGGCAGGCCACGAGCTTCAGCTCTGACAGCCCTGCCACGAGCTGTATCAGGTGCACGAGGCTGGACTTCCAGATGTGGTTGCCACAGAGGTGGAGGCTGTGAAGGTGGAAGCACCGATTTAAAGCTGGCAGGAGGGCCAGGAGGTGGATGTCACTCATGTTACAGTCCTCCAGGACCAGTTCCTGCAGGGTGCCTGAGGCCTCCCTAAGAAGAGCCTCTAACACCCCCGAAGCTAGGTCGGAAAGGTCGTTGTGACTCAAATCTAACTTTTTCAGATGTGAGGCCAGAGGGCTGCGGGACAGGCAGTAGATATCTGTGTCGAGAACGCAGGAGGGTAGCTCCAGGGTCTCCAGGGAAGCAGGCAGGTAGCTGAGGAGAGACGTCAGCACACGGTTACTACCAGGAAGCAGGACCGGGGCAAGCATCTTCTCAGGAGCCACCAGACATTCTGCCAAAAGACCTAAGGTGCCCATGCCCTAGACCTGGCCCTAATTCCATTGTGTGTAAAGACCTGCTTCAAGATCAGGTGACTGTGTCATGGGACCAGCCCTACCTCCTGATGTGTGACAATAGTCACTGACTCAACCTTTCTAGGCCTCAGTGCTCAATTCTATAGGGTGGACATCTTACTACTGAACCCTTAACCCTTTGGGGGATGTAGAGATACTTGCTTTTAAAGAGCTCAGCACATAAAATGAACAGAGTAAATAGTAAGATGATAGCTATAACTATTGAGTAGTGGCTTAGGCGCTGCTGCCAAATCTAGCTTCCATTCCCCCAGTCATCAGACCTGAGAAACTACATTTCCAAGAGTTTCTTGGAGATATTCATAAGGGGGGGGTCAAACATGACCACCATGTATGTTTTACCATTACTGCTCCATCTTCTCTTATAAAGAAGCACAGCTCCACCTCTGACAAGTACATGGGACTTGTTTCTTTCTGGTCAGCTCATGCCTTGCTCAGTATTAGGCACACAGTCGGTACCCAAGAATTATCTGCTGAAGGAATTAGCAAATGAAGGTGATTCTCCCAGAGAGGTGGTATAGCCCAGTAATAAAAAGAACAGACTTCCTGGGTTCAGATCTTCACTCTGCCTTTTACTGGTTGTGTAACCTCCCTGGGTCTTGGTTTCCCCATCTGTAACATAGGTATAATAGAATAGGGTTGCTGTGAGTACAGGGCCTAGTGGATGTTTAGTGCTGTATGTGTGAGCTATTTCTCTCCCAGATATAATGTGCCCTCTCTGAAAGTTAGCACTTTTCAGGGAGGGCATAAGCCTCTCTCAACTGGCTGGGATGTGCACCCACTGTGTCCTCGCTCAGTCCTTCGCCCAGTCCTGACTTGGAGACCGTCATCAAAGAATGGGGATACTCCCCTATGCTCACCTGACAAGGTGGCGCAGGTGGCCTGAAATGTGTTCAGAGGACAGGTGGAGTATCCGGAGGCATCGCAGCTTGCTCAGGTGGGAGAGGAAAGAAACAAAAGCATCGGAGGGTGGCTGGCTGTCAACAGACGAGGTGCCAAAGACAGGGTGAGACACCTTAACACTGCACAGGTTTTGCATTTGCTCCACTTGTCTGGCCAATCTGCTCCCACCTGAGAGCAATCCAAAGCAACCACACATCTCCAGCTCTTGAATAAATTCCAGCTGCAGCAGGTTCAGGATCTCCACAATCCGGAGGATCGGCATGTCTTTGATGTGCAACTGCCTACAAAACAGACGCAGGGGCCGGCAGCTCTGCTTCACCTTCCTCAAGACACAGAAAAATAATTCCCTCCTGTGGATGGTGCCCAAGGAGAGGTTTATATACAAATCCACAGGTTGCCAGCCCTGCCAAGGCTTCTTCTTGCAGCTTCTCCTTTGCCTAGGTTTGGTCTCAGGGAGAGTCACCTCTGGTTCCATCCATGTGGCAAATGAGGACAGGGACCTAGCTGCATCCTCGGAGCTGTCATTAGACTGTATTAGCTCAAAGTGTGGTCTGAAATCTACCAGCCTTAGCTTCGACTTCCTGAGGAGAGATAAGGAAACACAACCAGCTGAGGCCAACACCGGACCTTCCATCTCCGTTACAAGCCCTGCCTTTCTACACTGCTCTCCCTCCCCAACTTGCTCACCTCTATCCCTTCCTCCCTCTGGAATTTTCTGACATACTGCACCCACATGAGTGGCTGAAACACTCCTCTTCAAACACCACAGCTATGCCACTGTCCTCAACACCTTTCTTAGGGGACTTCACAAAGTTTCCTTGTAGGAGATGCTCCTGGTGTCCTGCCCAGTGTGCCTTCACTAGTCAGGACACCCACCAATGTTGCCTGCTAATGACTCAGAGTTGCCCCCTTTTCCAGAGTATTACCCTCAGCCAAACAGGAGACCCCTGGCCAGAGAGGCTATGCATCGTCCTTCCCAGGGCGTGGGAGTATAGCTTGACCAATGGCTGACTGACATGGTGAGTAGGATACAAAAGGCTGGCCCCTCTGCCTGATATGAGAACCAACTTTGTCGTGCAGTTCACACTCCAAAGCCCCCTGTGGGATCAGGCTGAAGTTAGTCTTTAACAGAGATCACATGCTTGCTTAGCTCCTTCCTCTGCCCTATCCTGTACACTCCCTCCCTTCCCCAAAGAGTACTTCCCAGTCTCAGTCTCTGCTTCTAGGAAACCTGGCCCAACACATTCCCTTTGCTCCATCAGCAGCCATTAGATCATCATTTTGTTCCTGTGCACATTCCCTTCATTGGAGTGCTCCCTCCTTCTCTCTCTCTCTCTCTCTCATCTATCTCTGACTTCTCCATGTCCCCCATAAGGGCTCAAACCCTCCTTACCTGATCTGGACACCACGTGCAGGCCGGGCATCCAGGCCATCTAGTACGGCCCAGAGGCTGTCCTGACATGACCTTGGGTCCACCAGGAGAGGAGCCAGAGAGAGTTGGGGGAAGGGCCAGGCCTGTACTAAGGCTCTGACGACCTTTCTGTGCTTTCCTCTGAAGGCCGCTGTGAGGACAGGGGGGAAGAGGTCGACAGGGAGCTCATTCAGGGCCTGTACTGCAGAGGCCTCATCTCTCAGCAGGCTCTGGATGGCCAGGTCCAAGAGTTGGGGTGGGGTCCAACAGTTCATCTCCTTGACCTTGCTGCAGGGTGAAGCGGAAACACTGAGGACCCGTCCCAGGGTTTCTCTGGCCCTCCCAAACCTGGATCTCTCCCCAGGTGGTTCAAGGTTCTGGAGAAGGCACCAGTGCTCTTACCAACCCTGGGCCCTGCTAGCATCAGCTCCAGGGACTGGCCCTCACATTACTCTCTGGCCAGTCGCAGGCCACAAACAGCCAGGAAAGGCAGGCCTCAGCATGGCAGCGGGGAACTGCAGGCACCAATTTTACTTCTAAGTCTATTTAATAGAGCATCTTTTGAAAGGCATAAAGCTAGAGGGGCAATGAAGGCAGCTTGTACCTGAGCCAATGGTTAAATATTCCAAGGCTTTTGAGAGGCAGTTGATAAACCATTAGTAGCTTGAAACTGACCATGGTGTAAGTCGCAAAAACTTCAAATGAGAGTTCCCCCAGGCCAGTTTACCGGAACAGGTTTTTAAGCTGCCTTTTTAAAAACAACACCTGGAAATTAGAAATATTCACCCAAAATCTCGCCTTTAGTCACATCGACATTTACTGTCATTTTGGGGGGTTGAATTGTGAAATATGAAGTACAAATAGAAAGTGCTTAAAATATAAATGTACATTTTAAATGACCAATTAAAAAAGCAAATATGCATGTAGTTACTATCCCATCACTTTTAATTCACCTGCAAAATTGTAATCATACACAACTAACATTTTGTAGGTGGTTTTATCACTCTACTTAGTCTTTATTATTGTCACTTATCATAACTGCATATCATGCAATGCAGAGGACAAGCCCGTGCTTCTTCATGCATAAACCTCTACATTTCTACACCAATTTTTTTATTTCCTTGGGAAAGGTTTTTCTAAATGGAGATCAGGAAAAACTGCATATGTGGCTAATATAAATGGTTAATACAGATTTTCAATAGCTTTAGGTTATTTGTAAAAAATAAAACTTTTAATAATCTTCCAAAACACAAATTATATAGACGATATTTCCTGGCCAGAGTGCTTATTCAAATATATGCTAATTTTCCAAAATTACTTTAAAATTTCAGCATTTGGTTTGTTTACTCTCATGTAACAATTCATCATAGGAAAGGAAAACCATTATAAATATATGACAGAATAACTGAATTAGAAAGTCAAACAAGATCAATGAACTAATCAAGAGCTATTCTTTGAAAAACTAAAACTAAATTAAATAATAAAAATGATAAGCCTCCTAAAAAGCCGATCAAAACAAGAGAAAAGAAAGAAAAAACGATTAATATTAGTAATGAGAACTCTCATGGCCTGGTGGCCATTGAGGATAACACTACACCACAACAGAGTTGGTTCTGATCAAGGAAAGCAAGATTTTTAAATAATAGATGGCCATCTGTCTATAGCATAAAATGTCCATTAAACAAACTAGGAAAACAAAAATCCTTTCGATAGACAATAAGTCATTTGGTAAAATTCAACAATCATTCCTAACAAACACTTTAAAAGAATAATAGAAGTCAGCAACAATAAATATCTCTCTAATCAAATTCATATGTTAGTCAATAACGAAGTACTAGAGGCTTTTTACATTAAATATTGAATGGTAATCCTGATGACCACCATTTTACTAACATTATTCTGAAATTTCTGGCTCATACAAGAAAGACACAAAAGAGGCTAAGAAACTGAAAGAAGAAAGTGTAAGTAAATGTATCATAAAAAAATGAAATTTGTCCCAATGAAAAACATTTCTCTGTCTCCTATTAAATATCTACGGTCACCCTTAATGACAAATGCATGGCGGCTAAATGAAATATATAAACGGGTTAAAAATCAAATCAAAATTACATAAAATCAAAGGAATGCCATGTTTGGGGGTAGGAAGAGTAATGCAAAGATAGACACACTTTTCACTAACAAATGTTTAGTTATTGCTTGTATTAGCACTTTTCTACTTACCTAAATTGTTCTAACTTTAATCTGGAAGAATAAACAAACATGAATAAACTGGGATATTCTGAAAAAAGAGTAAGGAGGTGGCAACGATCTCACCAGACATGAGATTATCAAGCCATGACAATTAAAACCATGGGAAACAGACCTAAAAATATAGATAGAGCCTCAGACAAGGGCGGAGCCCCCCTCAGAGCTTCCTGGGAATCTACACACACCACCGCAGGCTAGTGGAGTACTTGGGGGAAAATGGAAGGAAGAGTTGAAAAATCAGGCTTTTGGAACATACCAGCAACTTTCAGCAACCTCAGAAGCAGCAGTCCCGGAAATTGCCTGGCGTTCGATCAGAAACGTATTGCAGAGGGTCTCCCAAAGTAAGCACCTCCCCTTGTCCATCCAATTCCAGGTGGCAAGAAAAGGGCCTCTGATTGGCCCTGCCTCACCCGGTGGCTACCGAGTTCCCCACTCTTGACCGTCAATACAGAAAACCAAAGAAAATATTTAATCATGTTAAAGAATAATACTTGACAACCCAATGTGGGGTCACAGCAAAAACAAAAATGATTCACTATTGGAAATTGACTCAGGTAATTCACTCAATTAGCAAGTCAAAGGAAAAAAGCCAAGCGATCATTTCTGGGGAAGTAAAAAAAAAAAATTTGGATTGGTGGGGGGAGAAGATCATCCTGAAATTGCACAAAAGTGGAGTCACTTTGGCTGTTTTTAATTTAATAAATTATAATAAATCGCAGATTTATTCTTAATAAATTATTCTTAGTAATGTATTCATAATGAGTTAAAAATCATTAAATTATTCATTAATACATTTTTTAAAAATTCAGTGAGAGGCCTGTTCAGTAATGAGATTGCATTCATAAGATGGTATATGCATTCTGACATTCTTGCAAAAAAGCAAAGCTAATCAATGGTGGCTGGTGAGTGCTAGCCTGGAGGTGGGGATGGGGAGAGGGAATTGTCTAGAAAGTGACAGGAGGGAACTTTGTGGGGTGATGAAATATTCTGTGTCTTGATTGTGATGACAGTTGCATAGGAAATAAACATTTGTCAAAACTCATTGAACTGAACATTTAAGATGGGTGCATTTTATTGTATGTAAATTCTATCTCAATAAAGTTGATTTTTTAAAAGAAGGATCATGAATGCTTTTGTTATAATTTATATATCTGTACTCACCATGTGTCAATTTGAGCAGACCACTTATACCTTCTGGGCATAAAATTCGCTTCCTCAGGGGATGGTAAAAGTCTAACCTACCCCACCCTTCCTCCTTGCAGGGGCATTTGAAGGACAGCAATTCAATACCAAAATCCCTACCAGGTGAGGCATTATTTAGATTGGAATTTCTGAGTTGGGAAGGCCCTTGGTTTATATCTGCCTAGTGAGTCCTTTCTGAAGGCTTAAGGCAGAGGGGAGGAGTGAGTAAAATTGAGGGAGAGGAAGAAATAAGGGGGAAAGGCAGAAAAATTGGGAAGGGGAGAGTGAGGGACAGAGACTCAAGCTCTCAATCTCATGCTCATTGCAATGCACGGGGCTTCACAGCCATTAAGAATTAATTCCCTGACCTATGAGCTTGGGTCTGGGACTTTGTTGAGTTCACACAGCCAGAGAGTGGTCCACAAAGCTTCCTTCCTTCAGTCTGGGCTCCAGGCAGTGGGGACTCCTGGTTCTGGGACCCTTAGATCCCATTGATGTGGTGGCTGAGAAGGGGAGAGGTGGGTGTTGCCCTCTGACTTCAAACAAAACCTAGGAAATATCCCCTTGTCACCAGTTTGAAAAGATAAAGAGCAGAAATCAAGAAGCCCAGGGGAGAAGTCTATGATTGTCTGAGCTTGGAGATCAGGGATGAGGAACTTTGTTTAGATGCTCTAGACCCTTCTCTCTAGAGCAGTGTTTCTCAAAGTGTGATACCCAGACCAGTAGCATTGATACTGGACTGGGTGGGACCGGGGTCCTGGGTGAGACCCAGCCCTTAGTGTGGGTTCTTGATCTTGAGCTTGAAGGAATTCAAGAGCAGGCCAGGAAAGATTATGCAAGTTTATTAAAAGGCAAAGGCCAGGTTGATTAGAGGAAAGTTGAGGAAGGAAAGCAGGCTGAGCTAACTGGCTGGAAACTGACCGACCAGCCCTGAGTGGGGGGTCTGGGGTGCTGATTTATAGTAGTTGAAGTGGGCAGCTGGGGATTGGTCAGTTTGAAATCGGAGTCAGATAGGCTGCAGGGGACTGGTCAGTTTGAAGCAGGGTTGTTTAGGCAAGGGGAGGAAGATGCTTAGGCAAAGGGAGGGGGATGTTCGCAGAGCATGGAGTTCCCGGAACTTGTGAGTCGCAGGCCTATGGTTAATCCCAGAAGCTGGGTGACAGTTGCATCCTGCTGCTTCTCTGTCTGCTGCTCAAGGGAAAATTTTGGTTCTGCCTTTTCCCCTGTCTCAGCATCACCCGAGAATTTATTAAGAATGTAAATTATGGGTTCCTTGCTAGACCTACTGAATCAGAAACTCTGGAGGTGGACCCAGAAATCTGTGTTTTAACAAACTCTCCAGGTGATTCTGATTTACACCCAAGTTTGAGAACTACTGCTAGATCCTCACCCAAAAGAAATCTTCAGCCTTGTCTCTTTCCCCATGTGGCTCACACCGTACATGCTTTACTGTATGGAATGTTTAGACTCAGATTTCATTTGTACTTTTTTCCTTCTTTTTTTTTTTTGTGTGTGTGAGGAAGATTAGCCCTGAGCTAACATCTTTTTGCCAATCCTCATCCTTTTGCTGAGGACGATTGGCCCTGAGCTAACATCTGTGCCCATCTTCCTCTATTTTATATGTGGGACACCTGCCACAGCATGGCTTGATAAGCAGTGTGTAGGTCTGTACCTCGGACCCAAACCCTCAAATCCCAGGATGCCGAAGCAGAGCGCATGGACTTAACCACTATGCCACTGGGCCAGCCCCTTTTTTTCCTTCTAATAGCAATCAGTGGTCAAGATAAAAATATCCACCACAGATTGCTCCTTAATCATTGTTAGTCACTCTGGTGACTACCTCCTTTAATCCTCTATATATTTGAAATCATGTTATTGGGTGCCTACAAGTAGAATTGTTATATCATTCTAGAAACTTTAACCTTTAATCATAATGTTATATAATGATGTCCAATGTGTGTTTTTCCAACACCACCAAGCAATTAACTCAAGTCTGACACTAACTACCTGAAGATAGCATCATACTCCACAGGTTAAGGACTCAGTCCTACAAGACTGACCTCCCCCTCAACTTTAGTCACTAATCACAAGTCCAGGTTGTCACCTGTGCTTCTGACTGATGAGCTATAGATCAGAGGTTCCCATGACCCCCTCCTCAGGTTCAATTAACTTGCTAGAGCAGCTCACAGAACTCAGAGAAACATTTTTATTTACTAGATTAGCAGTTTATTATAAAAGGACATAACTCAGGAACAGCCAGATGGAAGGGATACACAGGACAAGGTATGTGAAAGGTGTCTGGAGCTTCCATGCTCTCTGGGTTTGCCACTTTCACCAACGTGGAAGCTCTCCAAACCCTGTCTTTTTGGGGTTTTTATGGGGGCTTCATTACATAGACTTGATTGATTATATCACTGGCCATTGGTGATTGAACTTAATCACCAGCCCCTCTCTGCTCCCCAGAGGTGGTGAGAGGGAGTGGCACTGAAAGTTCCAACCTTCTAATCACTTGTCTGTTTCCCTGGCAACCAGCCCCCATTCTTAAACTACCTGGGAGGCTTTCCAAAAGTGACCTCATTAGCATAACAAAAGATCCGTTGATCATTCTCTTCACTTAGAAGTTTCCAAGGCTCTGTGCCAGGAGCTGGAAGGAAGACCAACATCTATGTTTTACTATAAATCACAATATTACAATTAGGGAAATATAGTATGACTGCAAAGCAGCCTTAAGAGAGCCCACTTGAAGCTGGCGGTCAGGAATTTCAAATGAGACAAGTAGCAGTTTGGGTGCAGACCTGGAGCTGGAGGAGATGAGATTTAATCAGGCTTATGGTTTAACCAAGTAAGAACAATGAAGTGAGAGGGGCAGGGAGCTGAGAGTGTACTCCAGGGATCAATTACGGAGACTGACCCCAATTCAAGCTAGTTAAGAGGGGAAGTGAGGAACAGTGAAAAGATATTAGGATAAAAGGATTTAGTGAGTGGGAGTTCTAGAAGGAGTGAGGTGAAAAGTTAGGGAATATGGGGGGGAATATTTGAAATCAAGATTATGGAGAAGTTGCAGTTTTGGAGATGGCATTGTAGGGGAGAAAAAAATTCCCCTCTACCATATTTGGGTCTCTGGCTGGGACTAAGAATTAAACTGACATAAAATAGATTAATGGGAGAAAAGCATACAAATCTTATTGAATTTTTACATATACATGGGAGCCTTCACAATAGAATGAAGACCTGAAGAAGTGGCCAGAACAGGAAGCATTTATACCGTTTAGACAAAGAAACAATAAATTTGTGAAAAATTGACAAGATGAAGGAGTTTGGGCTATGAGTAGTAAATGGTAAAGAAGTAACAAAGTTTGCTTATACATGTTTCTCAGCCCTAAATTCCCTGTCTCTGGTAATAAGGATGTCTCCCTTCTTCCTGGTAAAGGGAGGGTACCTTTCATGTGGGAGATTCATCTCCTGCTTTCAGGCAACAAAGGGACAGAGGGGAGGTCAGAGTGATCTTCCTGCTTCTGCCATTTTCTCAGACTCCTTCAGCTTAAGATAGTCAGTATGCCAGTGTGGGGGATCAGAATCGGCCACCTCAAGATGTGTCTCTTTACCTTGCTCTGAAGGAGGCTTTGACCTTCATCCCCCACAACTGTCAAAGGGATTTGGGATGGAAGACCTGTCCATGGGATGGGCCATCACCTTGGATAACTCTGGGTATCAATAGACTGGGAGGGTCTTTGCTATGCCTATTCTTATCAAAGTTCTCTTTACCAAACATTTACATTTGTAAGGAAAATCTCTACTTGTAGAGGTATCTCCTCTGTACTGGGAAGAGGGGCGGGTGACCTCATCTCTAGAAACTTGTCAATGTGGATTGACAAATGTCAATCAAATGTCATATATTTTAATATATTACTTATTTATCTTTTATTTTCTGTCCTTGTATCTAGCGTTTTTTTATTTTTTATGTTGCTTTTCTTCCTCCCCTCCTTTTTTTTTCAGTTTTAGGCTTTGAGCTGTCTGAAGCCACAGTTTTAGTCTCTATCTCTGGCTGATAAAAAGAAAAGGGAGGAGAGGGAAGGCACCCACTGGCCTGCCTCCAGGCAGTAGCCTCTCCCTGGGATGGCCTGTTTGTAGCATAATCATTCCATTTCTCCTCCCTTTTTTTTTCCTCTTGGATAAAATCTTTTAGAATGGCTTGAATGTAAGTTAAAACAGGGCCTTCAAGGATTAAAACATTATATAAAATCTAATTAATAGACAGGTGATTGTCCCTGCTACTTCTCAATTTGACAGCCTAATTTTGCCTGTCTTAAACCTGGATGAAAATAAATTAATAAATAAAGAGTGCCTCATGGTGCATTACTACAACTTTAATGCCGTGGTTCCATCTTTTAGGGGCCCCATACCCCATATCCAATTTTTTTTTATTGAGGTACAATTGACGTATAACATTATATTAGTTTCAGTTTTACATGATTTGATATTTGTATGTATTGTGAAATGATCACTACAATAAGTCTAGTTAACATCTGTCACCATACATAGTACAAATTTTTTCTTGTGATGAGAACTTTTAATATCTACTCTCTTAGTAACTTTCAAATATGCAAGACAGTATTATTAACTATAGTCACCATGCTGTACATTACATCCCATGATTTGTTTATTTTATAACTGGAAGTTTATACCTTTTGACTCCCTTCACCCATCTCCCCCATTCCCCTGCCTCTGGTAACCACCAATCTATTTTCTGTATCTATGATCTTGTTTTGTTTTTTTTTTTATTCCACATCTAAATGAGATCACGTGATATTTGTCTTTCTCTGTCTGACTTATTTCATTTAGCATAATATCCTCAAGGTCCATCCATGTTGTGGCAAATGGCACAAATTTCCTTCTTTTTTATGGCTGAATAATATTCCATTTATATACACCACATTTTTTTTAATCCATTAATCCATCAATGGACACTTAGGTTGTTTCCATATCTTGGCTCTTGTAAATAATGCTGCAATGAACATGTGGTTGCATATATCTTTTTGAGTTAGTGTTTTCACTTTTTTTGGATAAATACCCAGAAGTGGAATTGCTGAATCATATGGTAGTTCTATTTTTAATTTTTTGAGGAAACTCCATAGTGCTGCACCAATTTACATTTCCACTAACAGTGCACAAGGGTTCCCTTTCCTCCACATTCTCACCAACACTTGTTATTTGTTATCTTTTTGATGACAGCCATTCTACCAGGTGTGTGATATCTCACTGTGGTTTTGATTTGCATTTTCCTGGTGATTAGTGATGCTGAGCATCTTTTCATGTACCTATTGGCATCTATATGTCTTCTTTGGTAAAATGTCTATTCAAATCTCCTGCCCATTTTAAAAATCAGATTGTTTGGGTTTTTTTGCTGTTGAGTTGTATGAATTCTTTACATATTTTGGATATTAACCCCTTCTCAGAGATATGACTTGCAAATATTGTCTCCCATTCAGTAGGTTGCCTTTTTGTTTTGTTGATGGCTTCCTTTGCTGTGCAGAAGCTTTTTAGTTTGACGTAGTCCCACTTGTTTATTTTTGCCTTTGTTGCCTTTGCTTTTGGAGTCATATTCAAAAAATTATTGCCAAGACCATTAGCAGGGAGCTTACCACCTATGTTTTTTCCTAGGAGTTTTATGATTTCAGGTCTTACATTCCCCAATATCCAATTTAATTAAAATTACTGACTCTATCCAATCAACAGCTGGTAAATATTTTGCTCTTATTCAATAGCCTCTCAGCCATGGTTTGTCTTTGCCTTCCCAGGCTACCCATGGGGTACCTCAGCAGCTTTGTCATCACATACAAACTTTGCAGACAAGATCTTAACTGCATCTGTCTTTATCTAGGAGCACAAGTATGACATTACATTAATGGCATTCTCCTTCAAGGAAATTCATTTGACACACTCATTACAGACATAGAAGTCCAACATTTTTTTGTCCTTTTGGGGTTCTGGTGGCAACATATTCCTCATTTATAAATTTTACTTCACCTCACTGGTATTGCTACTTATAAATCAGCCCACCTTAGATGGGGCTGTCTCCAGCAAAAGGCTTAAAATCTCTTCAACAGGCACTCCCATTAGTGCCCTCAGAGAGTCCTGCACAATAGAGGCTCTGGTAACCTCTTATCATGCCACCTAGAGTCTCTGGACCACTTATGATGGCCATAAATTATCCAAGGGCTGCTGATGCAAGAAACTGCTCCTGTTGGACTCATGCTGTACACCATTAAAACAACTGATGACTGGTTACATCCTGGACTCTCCTAGAAATAGAGGCTCTCACCTACCCTAACCTGTGACTCTCCATATTCAGCTTCCCATTATGCTTCGGGTTATGGAAACAGCACCTCACAACTTGGCACAGCTATCAAGGCCTCCTTAAGACAGGATGGATCCAAGACAGGATGGGCCGTGCATCATATTCCACCTGCAGGAGGGGTGGTCTCCCCTGTGCTCAGCCCCTTGCCAGATGCCATGGTGCTGAATGAGGCCTACCCTCCCTCTGACCCTTTGTCTACCTGGGTAGCCGCCCGGGATCAAGTGAGTGAATAGTAAAGGGAGTTCATAGACTATGTGAATAGCACTGCTAACCATCTTATCTGATGGATCTCAATGGAATGTTGCTGTTTCCCGTCCCTTAGCCAGGATTACTCTGATGAATAGGCCCCAAGGGACAATACACTTGGCTAAACTTTAGGCAGTCACTGGATACCCCAGCAAACAAATGGCCTCCTCTTCACATTTATTATAAACTGCTGGGCCATTGCCTAAAAATGATCCCCTTTAGGGTAAAAATGTCTGGAAATCTCTTGCTTCACAGATACCCAAGATACAAATCAAAATCACACATGTCTCTACATATACTAAGATCACAATACAAGGCCTAGCCAGGACACACCTTATTTCCTTCAGAGTTATAGACATTACTGATAGTAACCAAGACACATATTTCACTTCTCAGAAAACACAATGCTGGGGTCTTGAAAGAGGCATTGGATAGAACTTTCATGTCCCTGATAGATCTCAGATAGTCAGTTTAAGTGAGACATATAGTTTTTTCAACCAACTCCTTTTCAAATGTCAGTCTGACAAATGCACCCCTAAATGGGCCTCTATTTTGCCCTAGGCCTTAATCTTTCTTAATTCAAGACCCCTTGGCCAATTCACACCTCATACCAACTTTTGAAAACTTTCCCATCACTCTTTCCTATCTTTAAAAGGGGATATGTCTCACCTCCATGTATATAAAGACTCGTGATAGATGAGGTCCTTTAATAATGTCTCCCCTTATCTTCATAAATTTTCAATCTTGCCCCCACCACATAAGGACTGGAGGCCAGATTGAGGGCACATACTCTCCTGGGATCTGTTAACTGTAGATTGTTCCATAGGCCAGGCAGCTGTTAATCTGATGGGTCTCGAAGAGACCCGTTTGAGCCTAAATTTCCACCACTAATAAAACAAATAAAAAACCTGTCAAGTGCGGCTGTATGAAATTCTGTTGACTACTGGTCTTATTACTATTGGTCTGGGTGCTTTCATTGGTTTACAGTTCAAAGGCCCATACACTACAGAACAGCCAGTGTTTTTTTAAAAACATGGCAAATGCTAAGACTCACATCAGTTTGAGTGGGTACCCACTTGGAAAGTATACCCCAGTCCCATGCCCCAGATGACATCACTTTGGCCCAGGAGCTCTCTGCTGAAGATGACATCACCTTAGATGACATGACCCCAGCCCAAGACCTTGCCATGGGAGATGATTTTGCTCCCTGTACTGGAGACAACTTTGCTGTGACACTAAAACCTCCACTCCGGTGACACCTATGGACTGCCTCTCTTAAGGCAACATCTTAAGGACATTTATTGCTTTTCTTCCCTTGACATTAGGGATCCAATTATGTTTCGTGAGCTCACTGTCTGCTTAGCCCATTATCCTGGTATACTCTTTGATCCCTGCCAAAACTTATACCCCTACAGTCCCATGCCTAAAGGGAAATCTGGTAGAGGTTACTACTTATTCATGTTGTGGAGGAGAAAAATTTTCCTTTACCCTTCTAGGTTCTTTTGGCTGGTCAAATAATTAAATTGACATGAGACAGATTAGCAGGAGAAAATCAAATTTAATTTCATACTTAGGGGAGTCTCACAGAAACATGAGAGGTTCAAATAAGGGACAAAAGCAGGCAGTTTTTATACCTTTTAGACAAAGAAACAATAAATTTGTGAGGAGTTGATAAGACAAGAAAACTTAGGCTTGGGTACTTAGTGAAGAAACTAAGCAGAGTTTGTTTCACAGCCTTCTTGGCCCTGAATTCTCTATCTCTGGAGATGAGGATGTCTCTCTACTTCCTGGTGCAGGGAGGGTACCTTTCACATGGGAGATTTATTTCCTGCTTTCAGGGAGGCAAAATGTAGTCAGAGTGTCCTTTTTGCACCAGCTGTTTCTTAAGTAACTTTAATTCAAAATGATCAATATGCCAAAGTGGCATATTTTGGAGTGGCTTGCCCTGAACCCCAACAATATCATTCTAAAAATTAATAGATTATTACTTTCTCCAGGGGGCACCTGCCTCATATTAGTCAACCTCTTGATCCCCTGGGGAGAGGACCACTCACTCCTCAGTGCCTTCTGCCATTACCCCACCTCCAGCTTTACTCCACAACCTCTTGCCCTATATGTCCAACCACAACCACTTGGGTACATATAAATACCACCAATCGTTACATGTACTTCACTAAATTATCAGTTCATACCCTCCAACAACATAACTGCTGGGCCTGCCACCTTGACCTGGGAGATCCACTGATAGCATTGTCAAAAAATATATGTATATATATTTTTGACTATATATATTCAAATCTATACATATATAGTTCTGTTTTTAAGCTTTTGAACACTTTAGATATTTCATATGAGTGGAATAATATAGTATTTATCCTCTTGTGACTGGCTTATTTCACTTAGCATAATGTCCTCCAAGTTCATCCACGTTGTGGCACAGGACAGGATTTCCTTCTTTCTTAAGGCTGCATAGTATTCTATTGTATATATCGCACCACATTTTCTTTATCTATTTATCTATCAATGGACATTTGGGCTGCTTCCACCTCCTGGCTATTGAGAATAATAATGCAATGAACATGGGCTTGCAAATATCTATTGAGATCCTGCTTTGAGTTCTTTTGGATGTATACCCAAAAGTGGGAATGCTGGATCATATGGTAGGAACCTCTGTACTGTTTTCCATAATAGCTACACCATTTTGGAGTTCCTCTGGCAGTAGACAAGGGTTCCAACTTCTCCACATACTTGCGAATACTTATTTTCTGTTCTTTTGATAGTGGCCATCCTGATGGGTGTGAGGTGATATTTCATTATAGGTTTGATTTGCATTTCCCTAATGATTAGTGATGCTGAGCATCTTTTCATGTGCTTATTGGACATTTGTATGTCTGCTCTGGAGAAATGTCAATTCAAGTCCTTTGCCCATTTTTTAATTGGGTTTTTTTGTTGTTGTTGAGTTGTAGGAGGTTTTTTTTTTTTAATATATATTCTAGATATTAACCCCTTGCAATTTTTTTCTCTCATTCCATAGCTTGCCTTTTCACTCATTTCTTTTCAAGTGCATAAGTTTTAAATGTGTTATGGCTGTGTGTTTCTTTGTATGTCTTGTTATTTTTTGTTGTGGGGATTTCAGTGTCTGAAGAATCAGCCAACTCTCCCAGACTTTGTGATCTGTTTTCCTACAGGAAAGACTTTCCACCCAACCTGGCTAGAGATTCTGGAGATCTCAAGGTTTCTCTGGGTATGCATCCTCCCTGGGCTTGTGCACATAATTTCCTATTTGAATAGTTTTACTGGTTTCTACTCAGGGGCTTGTGTCTGTCTGCGATATTGTGGCCTCTCTGCTGCTGTTAGTAAATTATGGTCCTAGGGCTCCTCCTAGTATTTTTATTAGTGGTACTGCAGACTCTGGTGCGTGGTTGAGGTTTTTGTTCTTAGAGACCCCCAACCTGTCGTCACATTCCTGTCAGTACTTGGATACAGGTAAGACAGACACTGGTCCCTTGAGTAGTTCCCCTAAAAGTCAGTCGGACGAATGTTCTACTCTTTCCCCTCCTCCGGGAGAAGGTGGGAATTGGGATTTCCAACCAAGTGTGGCTTGGCGGGAGGTGGCCGGGGGGCTCTGATGAGAGGGAATGGAGAGTGCCACAAATTTCCTACCAGGCTTCCATGCAGCTGGCTTTGTGTTTGCCTGAGGTGCAAGAACCTTTTAACTGGTTTCTGGATTTCTCACAGCTATTTTGTTGGTTTGTTGTTAAATTCGTGTCTCCCCAGTGGAAGGAGGATCTAGGGTTCCTAGTCCACCATCTTGCTGATGTCACCTTGTATGAACACGAGTTTTAACTAGTTTGTAAACAGCAAGGAGAGTGATCACTGGATTGTATGCAAAGAGTACGTTTAGTTTTGTAAGAGCCTGCCAAGCTGTCTTAAAAAGTGGATGGAACCATTTTGCATTCCCACCAGCAATGAATGAGAGTTCCTGTTGTCCCACATCCTCACCAACTTTTGGTGTTGTCTGTGTTTTGGATTTTGGCCATTCTCGCAGGTGTGTAGTGGCATCTCATGTTCTAATTTGCAACTCCTTCATGGCACAGGATGTTGAGCATTTTTTATATGTTTGTTTGCCATCTGTATGTCTTCTTTAGTAAGATGTCTGTTTAGATTTTTGCCCAGTTTTTAAATTGGGTTGTTCATTTTCTTATTGTTGAGTCTGAAGTGTGCTTTGTATATTTTGGAATAACAATCCTTTATCAGATATGTCTTGCAAATATTTTCTTCGAGTCTGTTGCATGTCTTCTCCTTGTATTAACAGTGTTTTTTTACAGAGCAGAAATTTAAAATTTTTTCCCCAGAAATATATTTTATTGATGTCTTAGTAGTTTATAACACTGTGGGGTTTTAGTTGTACATTTTTGTTTGTCCGTCACCATGTGTGGATGTAACCCTTCACCCCTTGTGCCCACCCCCCACCCTGCTTCCCCTTGGTAACCACCAATCAGTTCTCTCTGTCCGTGTGTTCATTTATATTCCATATATGAGTGAGTTCATGCAGTGTCTGGCCTTCTCTCTCTGGCTTGTTTCACTTAACATAATACCCTCTGGGCCATCCATGTTGTTGCAAATGGGACAATTCTGTCTTTTCTTATGGCTGAGTAGTATTCCATTGTATGTATATACCACATCTTCTTTAACCAATCATCAGTCAAGGGACACTTGGGTTGCTTCCACTTCTTGGCTATAGTGAATAATGCTGCAATGAACATAGGGGTGCATAAGCCTCTTGGGATGGTTGATTTCATGTCCATTGGGTAGATGCCCAAGAGTGGGATTGCTGGATCATACGGTATTTCTATTTTTAATTTTTTGAGGACGCTCCATACTGTTTTCCATAGAGGCTGCACCAGTTTGCATTCCCACCAGCAGTGAATGAGGGTCCCCGTTTCTCCACAACCTCCCCAGCATTTGTTGCTATTTGTCTTTGTGATTATAGCCATTCTAACGGGTGTAAGGTGATATCTCAGTGTAGTTTTGATTTGCATTTCCCTGATGATTAGTGATGTTGAACATCTTTTCATGTGGCTATTGGCCATCTGTATCTCTTCCTTGGAAAAACGTCTGTTCATATCCTCTGCCCATTTTTTGATCGGGTTGTTTATTTTTTTGTTGCTCAGTTGTATGAGATCTTTATATATTACCGAGATTAATCCCTTGTCGGACAAACGATTTGCGAATATTTTCTCCCAGCTGGTGGGTTATTTATTAATTTTGATCCTGGTTTCATTTGCCTTGTAGAAGCTCTTTAGTCTGATGAGGTCCTACTTGTTTATTTTTTCTTTTGTTTCCCTTGTCCGAGTAGACATGGAATCTGAAAGGATCCCTTTATGTCCAATCTCAATTAGTGTACTGCCTATATTTTCTTCCAGGAGTTTTATAGTTTCAGGTCTCACTTTCAGGTACTTGATCCATTTTGAGTTGATTTTTGTATATGGCAATAGGAGATGGTCTACTTTCATTCTTTTGCATGTTGCTGACCAATTTTCCCAGCACCATTTATTGAAGAGACTTCCCTCTCTCCATTGTATGTTCTTTGCTCCTTTGTCAAAGATTAGCTGTCCGTAGGTGCGTGGTTTTATTTCTGGGCTTTCAATTCTATTCCATTGATCAGTGTGTCTATTCTTGTACCAGTACCATGCTGTTTTGATTACTATAGCTTTATAGTATATTTTGAAATCAGGGATTGTGATGCCTCCAGCTTTGTTCTTTTTTTCAGAATTGCTTTAGCTATTCGGGGTCTTTTGTTGCCCCATACGAATTTCAGTAGTTTTTGTTCTAGTACCGTGAAGAATGACATTGGGATTCTGATTGGGATTGCATTGAATTTGTAGATTGCTTTAGGTAGAATAGATATTTTAACTATATTTATTCTTCCAATCCATGTGCATGGAATATTTTTCCATTTCTTTATGTCTTCCTCGATTTCTTTCAATAGTGTCTTATAGTTTTCATTGTATAGGTCTTTGACCTCCTTGGTTAAATTTATTCCCAGATATTTTATTCTTTTTGTTGCAATTCTAAATGGGATTGTCTTTTTGAGTTCTCTTTCTGTTGGTTCATCATTAGTGTATAGAAATGCAATTGATTTTTGTAAGTTGATTTTATACCCTGCCACTTTACTGTAGTTGCTGATTATTTTTAGTAGTTTTTTGATGGAATTTTTTGGGTTTTCTATGTATAAGATCATGTCATCTGCAAATAGTGAGAGTTTCACTTCTTCATTGCCTATTTGGAGTGCTTTTATTCCTTTTTCTTGCCTAATTGCTCTGGCCAGAACTTCCAGTACTATGTTGAATAAGAGCGCTGAGAGTGGGCACCCTTGTCTTGTTCCTGTCCTCAAAGGAATGGCTTTCAGTTTTTCCCCATTGAGTAGGATGTTTGCTGTAGGTCCATATATGGACCTTATTATGTTGAGGTACTTTCCTTCTATACCCATTTTGTTGAGAGATTTTATCATAAATGGATGCTGGATCTTGTCAAATGCCTTTTCTGCATTGATTGAGATGATCATGTGGTTTTTATTCTTCATTTTGTTAATGTGGTGTATTACATTGATTGATTTGCGGATGTTGAACCATCCCTGTGTCCCTGGTATAAATCCCACTTGATTGTGGTGTATGATCTTTTTGATGTATTGCTGCATTCAATTTGCCAATATTTTGTTGAGGATTTTTGCGTCTATATTCATCAGTGATATTGGCCTGTAGTTTTCCTTCTTTGTATTGTCCTTGTCTGGCTTTGGCATCAGGATGATGTTGGCCTCATAGAATGTGTTGGGAAGTATTCCATCTTCCTCTATTTTTTGGAAAAGTTTGACAAGGATAGTTGCTAAATCTTCTTTGAATGTTTGATAAAATTCTCCAGGGAAGCCATCTGGTCCTGGGCTTTTATTTTTTGGGAGGTTTTTGATTACTGTTTCAATCTTTTTACTTGTGATTGGTCTGTTCAGATTCTCTATTTCTTCTTGATTCAGTTTTGGGAGGTTGTATGCGTCCAAGAATTTGTCCATTTCCTTTAGGTTGTCCAATTTGTTGGCATAAAGTTTTTCATAGTATTCCCTAATAATCCCTTGTATTTCTGTGGTATCTGTTGTAATTTCTCCTCTTTCATTTCTAATTTTATTTATTTGAGTCTTCTCCCTGTTTTTCTTAGTGAGTCTGGCTAAGGGTTTGTCAATTTTATTTATCTTCTCAAAGAACCAGCGCTTTGTTTCATTGATCCTTTCTACTGGTTTTTTTTTTTTGTTTCAATTTCATTTATTTCTGCTCTCGTTTTCATTATTTCCCTCCTTCTGCTGATTCGGGGCTTTGTCTGTTCTTCTTTTTCTAATTCTGTTAGGTGCAATTGAAGGTTATTTATTTGGGATTGTTCTTGTTTGTTAAGGTGAGCTTGTATTGCTATGAATTTCCCTCTCAGGACTGCTTTTGCTGCATCCCATATGAGTTGGTATGGTGTATTTTCCTTTTCATTTGTCTCCAGATAGCGTTTGCTTTCTCCTTTAATTTCATCAACGACCCATTGGTTGTTCAGTAGCATGTTGTTTAGTCTCCACATCTTTGTCCCTTTCCTAGTTTTTTCCTTGCAGTTGATTTCTAGTTTCACAGCATTATGATCAGAAAAGATGCTTGTAATGATTTCAATCTTCTTAAATTTATAGAGGTTTGCCTTGTTTCCTAATATATGGTCTATCCTTGAGAATGTTCCATGTGCACTTGAGAAGAATGTGTACTCTACTGTTTTTGGGTGGAGTGCTCTGTATATATCTATTAAGTCCATTGCATCTAGATTTTCGTTTAAGTGCATTATTTCCTTATTGACTTTTTGTGTGGATGATCTATCCATTGATGTAAGGGGGGTGTTAAGATCCCCTACTATTATTGTGTTATTGTTAATATCTCCTTTTAGGTTTTTTAGCAGCTGTTGTATGTACTTTGGTGCTCCTGTGTTGGGTGCATAGATATTTATGATTGTTATGTCCTCTTGGTGAAGTGTCCCTTTCATCACTATAAATTGCCCTTCTTTGTCTCTCATTACCTTTTTTATCTTGAAGTCTACTTTGTCTGATATAAGTATGGCTACTCCTGCTTTCTTTTGTTTGCCATTAGCTTGGAGTATTGTTTTCCATCCTTTTATTTTGAGTCTGTGTTTGTCTTTAGAGCTGAGATGTGTTTCCTGGAGGCAGCAGATTGTTGGATCTTGGTTTTTAATCCATCCTGCCACTCTGTGTCTTTTGATTGGAGAATTCAATCCATTTACATTTAGAGTGATTATTGATATATGAGGGTTTAATGTTGCTATTTTATTGTTCATTTTCTGGTTCTTTTGCATTTCCTTCGTTTCTTGTCACTTGTGTTTTGGACTGCAAATTCAATTTGGTATTTCTGCATGCTCATTCTCTTGGTTTTCTCTTTGTCATGTGTGGTTGTCTTCTGGTTATTTGTTTAGTGGTTACCGTGAGGTTTATATAAGCGATCTCCTGGATAAGATAGTACATTTTCAGGGGCCGCCCGGTGGCGCAGCGGTTTAGTCCGCACTTGGCAGCCCGGGGTTCGCAGGTTCAGATCCCCGGTGCCCGCCGATGCACTGCCTGTCAGCCATGCCGTGGTGGCGTCCCATATAAAGTGGAGGAAGATGGGCACGGATGTTAGCCCAGGGCCAGTCGTCCTCAGCAAAAAAAAGAGGAGGATTGGACGGATGTTAGCTCAGGGCTGGTCTTCCTCACACACACAAAAAAAGATAGTACATTTTCAGATGCCTCCTTTTTCCTGAGGCTGGGTCGATTCAATCCCTTACCTCTTCCCCTTCTTATTTATTATCTCTTTATTCCATCTTGTGTTGTGAATGTGTATTTCTAGTGATGAGCTTGAATTAATTTTTTTTTTTTGTGAGGAAGACCAGCCCTGAGCTAACATCCGTCGCCAATCCTCCTCTTTTTGCTGAGGAAGACTGGCCCTGGGCTAACATCCTGCCCATCTTCCTCTACTTTATATGGGACGCCGCCACAGCGTGGCTGACAGACAGTGCGTTGGCCGGCACCCGGGATCCAAACCTGTGAACCCCGGGCTGCCAAGCACAGACTAAACTGCTGCGCCACCGGGCGGCCCCCTTGAATTAATTTTTGATGTTATCCAACTGTAGTTTGTTCTGGTTTAGTCTCCTTGCTTTTCTCCTTGCTGAAATCTTTGTATCCCCTTTCTCATTTTTTTTTTCAGGCCTAAGGGCCTTCTTGAGCATTTCTTGCAGTGGGGGTCTTGTGGTGATGAACTCTCTTAGCTTTTGTTTATCAGGGAGAGGTATTATTTCTCCATCATATTTGAAGGATATTTTTGCTGGATAAAGTATTTTTTTGTGTGTGTGAGGAAGACCAGCCCGGAGCTAACATCCACTACGTATCCTCCTCTTTTTGCTGAGGAAGACTGGCCCTGGGCTAACATCCGTGCCCATCTTCCTCCACTTTATATGGGATGCTGCCATAGCATGGCTCACAAACAGTGCGTCGGCAGGCGCCCGGGATCTGAACCCGCAAACCCCAGGCTGTCAGGCGTGAACTTAACCGCTGCACCACTGGGTGGTCCCTGGTTAAAGTATTCTTGGCTGAAGGTTTTTGTCTTTCATGATTTTGAGTACATCATTCCAGTCTCTCCTAGCCTGTAGAGTTTCTGTCAAGAAATCAGCTGAGAGCCTGATGTGGTTTCCTTTGTATGTTATTATTTTTTTTGTTTAGCTGCCCTTAATATTATTTCCTTGTCATGGATATTTTTCAAGTTTGCTACTATGTGGTGAGATGATTTTTTATTCCTGTTTATATATTTAGGTGATCTATTGATTTCATTCCCTGTTATTTCCCTCTCGTTCCCCAGGTTGGGGAAGTTCTCAGCTATTATTTCTTTGAACAAACTCTCTGCTCCTTTTTCTCTTTCTTCTCCTTCTGAAATACCTATTATCCTTACGTTGCTTTTCCTCATTGAGTCTGATATTTCTCGAAGAATTTATTCATTTCTTTTATCTTAGCTCTCTCTCCCCCTCTATCTGGAGCGTTTCTGCATGGCTATCCTCAATAGTGCTAATTCGTTCCTCCATATTGTCAGTTCTGCTCTTTAAAGACTCCATTTTTTCCACTATCTCATTCATTTTGTTTTTCATCTCCAATAATTCTGATTGGTTTTTCTTTATGGTTTCAAACTCTTTTGTGACAAAATCCCTGAATTCGTTGATTTGTTTCTGTGTGTTCTCTTGTATTTCGTTGAGTTTGTTTATGATAGCTATTTTGAATTCTCTGTCATTCAGGTTATCAAATTCTGTGCCTTCAGGGTTGGTTTCTGGTTGTTTGTCATTTTCCTTTTGGTCTGTAGCCATAACAAATTGTCGCATGGATCTGACGGGGACGGCCTTATTTTTTCCCCTCATGATGAAGTTGGTCCTGCAGTTTCCCCCTGCTGCCACTGGATGGAGATCGTGAGCGTTATGCCCTGAGCCCGCTGCAGCCCCCGGAGGGATTATGCTGAAACACGGGATGTGGGGGGAGAGGGGTCCTCTCTTTCTCCTTCTCGACCCAGGGGGGGTTTCCTTTCTGGCTCTCTTAGGGTGTTTGCTACACCCCCTAAACTGTCCATCGTCGCTTCCCAGTGGGGATCTCTCGACAGTCTGTGAGAGCACCTGGATGGCGATAGTTTTCCCCGCTGTGTGCCGCCCCTCCCCCCTCTGTCTGCGAGCCGTGCTGTCTTTGCTGATCGATTGGGGAGGGGGAGTACAACTTCTTACCTCTCCTCACGTCCTTTTGGACTTCCCGTGCCTCCACCGTCCGATGTATGGCAGCAGGGCTTTCTTAGAAGCCCTTTGTAGTGTTTGATTGAGCTCGGTTGGAATGCTAGTGATGTTTTCGTTGTGTCGTAGGGGGCAGAGATTCAAAGAGGGAATCTCACTCTGCCATGCTGCTGACATCACTCCCAGAAATTTAAAATTTTTAATGAAGTCCAGCTTATCAGTTATTTGTTTCATGGATCATGCTTTTGGTGTTTTATCTAAAAAGTCATCATCAAACCTAAAGTCATGTATATTTTCTCTTACGTTATCTTCTATGAGTTTTATAGTTTTGTATTTTACATTTAGGTCTATGATCCATTTTGAATTAATTTTTGTGAAGGCTACATAGTGTGTGTCTAGATTCATTTTTTTGCATGTTGATGTCCAACTATTCTAGCACCTTTTGTTGAAAAGACTATCTTTTCTCCATTGTATTGCCTTGCTGCTATGTGAAAGTTCAGTTGAGTGTATTTACATGGGTTTATTTCTGGAATCTCTATTCAGTTCCATTGATCTACTTGTCTATTATTCCACAAATACCATACTGTTTTAGTTACTATAGTTTTATTCTAAGTCTTGAAGTTGGGTAGTGTCAGTTCTCCACCTTAGTTTTTGCAATATTATGTTGGCTATTCTGGGTCTTCTGCTTCTCCACATAAAATGTGTAATTAGTCAATGTCCACAAAATAACTTCCTGGGATTTTGATTGGGATTGCATTGAATGTATAGATCAAGTTGGGAAGAACTGATATCTTGACAATATTTAGTCTTTCTACCCATGAACACAGAGTATCTATTTATTTAGTTCTCTGATTTCTTTCATCAATTTTGTAGTTTTCCTCATATAGATTTTGTACATATTTTGTTAAATTTATACCTATGTATTTCATTTTTTTGGTGATAATGTAAATGGTATCATGTTTTTAATTTCAAATTTTACTTGTTCATTGCTGGTATATGGGAAAGTGGTTGACTTGGATATTAACCTTGTATCCTGCAACCTTGCTATAATCACTTATTAGTTCCAATAGTTTTATTTTTTTGTCAATTCTTTTTTCATGTCATCTGTGAACAAAGACAGTTTTATTTCTTCCTCCTAAATATATATACCTTTTATTACCTTTTCTTGTCTTATTGCATTAGATAGAACTTCTGGTACAATGCTGAATAGGAGTAATGAGAGGGAACATTCTTGCATTGTTCCTGATCTTAGGAGGAAAGCTTCTAGTTTCTCATCATTAAGTATGATGTTAGTTTTAGGATTTTTGTGGGTGTTCTTTATCAAGTGAATGAAGTTCCCCTGTATTCCTAGTTTGCCAAGAGATTTTATCATAAATTGTTGTTGACTTTTGTCAAATGCTTTTTCTGCATCTATTGATAAGATCATATGATTTTCTTTTCCAGCTTGTTGATGTGCTGAATTACATTGATCTTTGCATGTTGAATGAGACTTACATGCCTAGAACAAATCCACTTGGTTGTGGTGTATAGTTCTTTTTAATATTGCTGGATGAGATTTGCTAATATTTTGTTGTGGATTTGTGCCTATGTTCATGAGAGTTATTGGTTTGTAGTTTTCTTGTAATATATTTGTCTTGTTTTGGTAGTAGGGTAATGCTCTCATAGAATGAGTTAGGAAGTATTCCCTCTTCTATTTTCTGGAAGAGATTGTAGAGAATAGACAAAGTTCTTCTTTAAATGATTGGTAGAATTCACTAGTGAGTCCATCTGGGCATGATGCTTTCTATTTGGGAAGGTTATTAACTATTGATTCAATTTCTTTAGTAGATATGGGCCTATATGGATTGTCTATTTCTTGTGTGAGTTTTGGCACGTTGTGTCTTTCAGGGAATTGGTCCATTTCATGTAAGCTATCATATTGTTAGGAATAGAGCCTTTCATAATATTCCTTTATTATCCTTCTGTTATCCATGGGATCTGTAGTGATGGCCCTTCTTTCATTTCTGATGTTAGTAATTTGTGTCTTCTCTCTTTTCTTCTTAGTGAGCCTGGCTACAGGCTTATCAATTATATTGATCTTTTCAGAGAATCAGCTTTTGGTTTCCTTGATTTTCTCCATTGATTTCCTGTTTTCAATTTCATTGATTTCTGGTCTAGTTTTTGTTATTTCTTTTCTTCTGCTTACTTTGGATTTAATTTGCTCTTCTTTTTCTAGTTTCCTAAAGTGGAAGCTTAGATTATTAATTTTATATCTTTCTCCTTTTCTAATACAGTCATGCCCCACTAATGTTGTTTTGGTCCACAATGGACTGCATATGCTACGGTGGTCCCATAAGATTAGTACCATATAGCCTAGATGTGTAGTAGACTATACCATCTAGGTTTGTGCAAGTACACTCTATGATGTTCACACCACAATGACATTGCCTAATGATGCATTTCTCAGAATGTATCCCTGTTGTTAAGCAACACATGACTGTATATACATTCCATGCTATGAATTTCCAAGAACTGCTTTTGCTGCACCCCACAAATTTTGATAAGTTGTATTTTCATTTTCATTTAGTTCAAAATATTTAAAATTTTCTAAGATTTTTTTGACTTGTGTGATATTTATAAGTGTGTTGTTTAATCTCCAGGTATTTTGGAATTTTTCCAGCTATCTTTCAGTTATTGATTACTGGTTCAGTTTCATTGTGGTAAGAGCATACATTGTATGATTTCTGTTCCTTTAAGTTTGTTAAGGTGTGTTTTAAGGCCACAGATGCTTGCTGTGTCTACCTTGGTGAATGTTCCTTGTAAACTTGAGAAAAATGTGTATTCTACTGTTGTTGGATGAAGTAGTCTACAGATATCAATTATATCCAGTTGATTGATAGGGCTAGAGTTCAACTTGCCCTTATTTTCCATTATTGAAAGAAGAGTCTTGAAGGAATCCAACTATTATAGTGGATTCATTTATTTCTCCTTGAAGTTCTAAAAGTTTTTGCCTCACATATTTGGATGGTTCATTGATAGGCACATATTAATTAATGATTGTTATTACTTCTTTGAAAATTTACCCCTTTATCATTATGTAATGGCCCTCTTTATCCCTGATAATTTTTCATGATCTTAAGTTTGCTCCCTCTGAAATTAATATAGCTACTCCAGCTTTCTTTTGATTAGTTTAACATGGTTTATCTTTCTTACCTTTGATGCTATCTTTGATATTGAAAGTGATTATTGACATACTTGGATTAATATCTACCATATTTGTTACTGTTTTCTATTCATTGCCTTTGTTCTTTGTTTCTATTTTTGTTTTCTCTTTTTCTAGTTTTGTGGTTTTAATTAAGCATTTTATGTGATTCCTTTTTTTCTCCTTTCTTGGCATATCAATTATACCTTTTTAAAAAACTTTATTTTTAGTGGTTGCCTGAGAGTATATATTTACAGCTAATCCTAGTCCATTTTCAAATAACACTATACCACTTCACATGTAGGACAGGTACTTTATAATAACAAAATATTTCTAATTACTCCCTCCTGTCCCATGTATTATTATTGTCATTCATTTCACTTAAACATAAGCCATAATCATTGAATACTTTGTTGCTATTATCAATCTGAACAAACTTAACTGTGAGATTAATTATAAGAAAAATAAAAATTTTTATTTGACCTTCACTTATTCTTTCTCTAATGCTCTTCTATTTTTAAGTAGATCTAAATTTTTGACCTATATCATTCTCCTTCTTTTTGAAGAACTTTTAACATTTCTTGCAATGCAAGTCTACTGGTAACAAATTCTCTCAATTTTTGTTTGTCTGAGAAATCTCTACTTCAGTTTTGAAGGATAATTTCACAGAGTACAGATTTCTTGGTCAGTGGGTGTTTTTTCGCCCTTCTCAATACTTTTAATATTTTACTCTACTCTCTTTTTGCTTGCATGGTTTCTGAGATGTCAGATGTAATTCTTATCCTTGCTCCTTTATACATAAGGTGTTTTTTCCTCTAGCTTCTTTCAAGATTTTTTCTTTCTCTTTGATTTTCTTCAGTTTGACTACATGCCTAGATGTAGTCTTGGCATTTATCCTGCTTCATGTTCTCTGAGCTTCCTGGATCTGTGTTTTTTTGTATGACATTAATTTGGGGGAAATTCTCAGTCATTATTTCAAATATTTCTTCTATTGTGTTCTCTCTTTTTCTCCTCTTGGTATTCCCATTATGCACATGTTACACCTTTTGTAGTTGTCCCACAGTTCTTGGATATTCTGTACCGTTATTTTTCGGGTTGTTTTCCCCCTCTGATGTACAGTTTTGGAAGTTTCTATTGACATATCATCAAGCTGAGCAATTCTTTTCTCAGCCAAGTCCAGTCTACTAATGACTTAATCAAAGGCATTCTTCATTTCTGTTAAAATAATTTTTATCTCTAGCATTTCTTTTTGATTATTTCCATCCCTCTGCTTTCATTACCCATTTTTTCTTGCATATTTCATACTTTTTTCATTAAAGTTCTTAGTGTATTAATCAGTTGTTTTAAATTCCCAGTCCGAAAATTCCAACATTCCTGCCATATCTCAGTATTGTTCTGATGCTTGCTGTGTCTCTTCAAATTGTGTTTTTTGCCTCTCAGAATGCCCTGTTTTTTGTTGAAAGCTAGACTTCATGTACTGAGTAAAAGAAACACTAGTAAAGAGGCCTTTAGTGATGTAGTGGTAAGGTGTGGGGACGGGGAAGTGTTCTATAGTCCTATGATTAGGTCTCAATCTTTTGGTGAAGCTGCCACTGAACTGTGAAGATCACCAGTGCTTCTCAGTCTGCCTCCCCACCTTAGGTCGGACAAGATGGCTGGAGCTGGGCATTTCTCTTTCCCTAAGTCAGTTAGACTCTAACAAAACCCCAGTAGGTGATAGGCTCTGGTACAATAGTTTCTCTTTTTGCATGCCTTGTTAAGAACAGAATGCTTTGGGTGTATATCAAAATACCTACTTTTCCCCCTCCCCCTGCCAGAAGCACAGTGGGGATTTTTCTCCAATCTCCACCGTGAGAACTTGATTGCGCTCCTGGAGGTAAAACTCATAAAATTGTGGGAGCTCCCCTAAGACTGGGACCCCCTTGGAGTCTTTGATTCTCTGTATCCACCTGTCTGTCTCAAGTTTAGGGGGCAGCAGTTTGCCCTGTGATCTCAGTTGTCTGATGGATCTAAGAAGAGCTGTTGATTTTGTTTGTTCAGCTTTTTACTTGTTATGGTGGAGTGATGACTTCCAAGCTTCTTATGGCCCAGAAACTGAAAGTCATATCTCTAGTTGATTTTTTGGAGTGACACGTTTTGATTCCCTTCTCATTTCCCTTTATGTGTATTCTATAGATACTTTCTTTGTGATTACCATGGGGATTACATATAACATCCTAAAGTTATAACAATCATTTAAAATTGATACCAACTTTGGGGCTGCCCGTGGTGCAGTGGTTCAGTTCACGCTTGGCAGCCTGGGGTTCGCGAGTTCGGGTCCTGGGCCCCTGCCACGCACTGCTTGTCAGCCATGTCGTGGCGGCGTCCCACATATAAAGTAGTGGAAGATGGGCACAGATGTTAGCCCAGGGCCAGTCTTCCTCAGCAAAAAGAGGAGGATTGGCAACAGATGATGTTAGCTCAGGGCTGGTCTTCCTCACAAAAAAAGAAAAAAAAAAAGGGCTGGCCCAGTGGCGCAGCAGTTTAGTTAGTGCTTGGCAGCCCGGGGTTCGCGGGTTCGGATCCCGGGCCCCTGCCAATGCACTGCTTGTCAGCCATGCTGTGGCGGGATCCCATATAAAGTGGAGGAAGATGGGCACGGATGTTGGCCCAGGGCCAGTCTTCCTCAGCAAAAGGAAGAGGATTGGCAATGGATGTTAGCTCAGCGCTGGTGCTCCTCACCAAAAAAAAGAAAAGAAAATTGATACCAACTTCAATTGCATACTAAAGCTCTACTTGACAGGTAAGCTCCTTCTCTTTATGTTATTGATATCACAAATTACATCTTTTTATATTGTGTAGCCATTAACTTAGATTTATTATTATTTTTATGTCTTTGTCTTTTAAATCTTGTAAAAATAGCCCCCAAATTTAAGTTGCAAACCAAAATTACTATAATGTTTTTATATTTATTCATGCTTTCACTTTTATCAGAGATCTTAATATCTTCAATGGCTTACAGTTATTGTCTAGCATCCTGTAGTACCTGTATCAGGGAAAATATTCCCCCCCTCCCAAATTCCTAGCTTACCTATAATGATTTCCTTAATTTCACCTTGATTCATGATTTTAGCCAAAAAAAAAAAACCCAAAACAAAAATCCCATACGTTTCCCAAATATATACACTTCCCCAAGATGTTAACAGCAATTAGGAGCAAACAGGATTTCATGTTCAAATTGGTTTGGATTATGCTCAGATAAATCTTAAATAGGAGTTTGTCTCTTTTTTTTAACTGCAGTGTTTTGATATGCTGCTGTGCATCATAAAATGAGGGATTATAAGGCTATTGTTAAGATGTAGACATGGTATTTGGAGGTAACTCATCAAGTCACTCATTATATCCACATTGATTTTATGACAGCACGTAACATGTTTTGTTTTTAACAACAAAATATTTTGCACAAGTGCATGGCAATGGTGGGATTCCCTGAACTATAGGTGAGTGGGTAGTGTTTTCTGGATTGCTCAATACTGGAATGTGGACAGGATGGTAATGAGGACTGCAGTGACATCAAAGCAGGTGGAGTAACGACTCAAATTTTGAGATCAAGTTGCATGTATGTTAACATAAGTAAAATGGAATATAAATGTATGTTATAGTAATATATTAAAAATCCAATTCCAATAATGCTGAGAAAAATAAAGCTCAAGGAAGCATTGATGTTGGGGTCAAACATATTCTCAATCTTTATGGAGTTTTGTTATATAAACTCCAGAATTCCCATATGAATTATCTTTTGCTGCATTTCAAGAACCCCTCACTATCCAAATCTATTTGTTTTTTGAGTTTGGATAGCACAGAATACTGTCTTAAGAAAAATCTATTTGACTTCTGTGTTTCAGAAAGTGACTGTCTAGAGCAGGGGTTGACAAACTTTTTCTATAACAGGCTAGATGGTAAATATCATAGGCTTTGCAGACCACTCAGTCTCTGTCATAGGTACTCAACTCTCTTGTAGTGCAAAAGCAGCTGAAGTCAATATGTAAGTGAATATGTGTTGCTCCATTTTAATAACTTTACTTATGAACACTGAAATTTGAACTTCATATAATTTTACATTACATTATTTTTCTTTTCATTTTATTTCAACCATTTAAAAACGTAAAAATAATTCTTAGCTTGCAGGCCATACAAAAATAGGCAGTGGTCTGGATTAGCTTGCTGATCCCTGATTTAGAGTTTGATGGTACGGTTTTATCAAAAGTACTTGATTTCTAGGTTTAGGTAATGGGTTCAGATTGTGATGAATATCTATATTCCTTTAATAGACTGCTAGAATAAAATTTCATTTGTTTGCACAAACTCAGTACCATATGACACTAAATTATATTTTTATGACCTATTTTGATATCAGGATTATGAAAAATTAATAGAAACAGATGGCAAGCTTATCTCATTTGATTTGGAATATTTGATAGATTCTGCCCATAAAATGATCTGGCTTGGTGATCTCTTTAAGTAGAGCTATTTGCCTACATGAAAACATTTTTTTCTGCATTTATTGTTTTGGTCTTATTAATGCTTTACATCTCAATTCTGACAAATTACATTTTCCTACAAATATCACATACTTTGTCCAGATTTCCTGTCTGGATATTAGTAAAAATGTTAATCTCTTTAAACATAATCATGCCCATATATCATTCATGTCGTCTATTTTTCCCTATTAGAATTACCAATGTATTGTGTTTTTTCTGTTAAAGAAATTTAATTTTTTCCTTGAACTATTTTTGCCATTTTACTGATACTTTTCCTTCTGTTTTTGGATTTAATTTGCTGTTACTCTTCCAGTATTTTGTCTTGGACATTTTGTTCATTTATTAATAATCTCTTAGTGTTTAAATATCAGCATGCCTATTGGGCTATACATTTTTATCTGAATACAGATTTGGCAGTATGCCAATCCTCAGGTTTTTCTACATAATGTGCTCATTCTGATTCATTTAAACATAATTCAGGGATTTACTTCCTTCTTAACGCATGTTATTTGGAGGTATATCATCAATATTCTGATATTTGTTGGCTATCACATTCTAGTTTTTTCCCATTCTGGAGAAAATGTGACCTACATTATGTTCTACTTTTAGGGGCGATTATTGAGTTAATATTTCATACTTTTCTCTGTTTTGACAAATGTGTTTTCAACTATTCTCAATATATAAATAGGATTTTTTGATGGGTGTGAAATTATTGTGCAGCATGAAATGAGGTGTGAATGTAGGCTTATTCACCCATTCTTTCTTTCTTGACTTTTATTTCTTAGGGTTTATTTATTTTTAAACTCTATACTGAATAAGGAATAAGCATTGGTGAGAAGCTTTTCTACAAACATTATACCCACTGGTCTCTTTATTATGAATTCTTTGATGTCAACTGAGGTGTATAATATGGTTCAAGTCCTTTCCACAAATAATAATATGAAGATATTGATGCTAATATTGGATAACATCAGCTTGTTACTATATGTTAGTAACAGTCCCAACCATTGTACATTTCTTAACTCATTTAATCCTTATAGCAATCCAGTACACACATTAGTATATATATTTATCCAAAAACTTTACAAAGCAGCACTAATTTTTCCTACAAGTATTTACATATTTGATTGTGTGTGCACATGCATGTAAAAATAGTTTTTAAAAAAGGTCTGGAAAGACAAATAACAAATTGATAACAGTGATTATAAGGAGGGGATTGGAGCTATTGGCAATATTTTACAGGGAGAAAATCTTCATCAGTTATTTCAGCATTGAAATTTAAAGTCTGTAGAGAAAAACAAAAAAAGCACTGATGTTGCACTTAGAGGGCAACTTGTATAACTGCAAAGTTTCACTGGGCATCATAATATTTGTCAGAATTTAGCAAAATGATAGTCAAGCACAGACACCATTAAAAAGAATGATAAATAAACATAGGTACTTACTGAAACAGTAGCATGATAAAAGCAGGTTATAGTACAGCATGCATGCCATGATTACACTAAATAAAGACTGGAAGGATATGTTGTAATAATTTGAAAGTAGTCATCTCTGGTTGGCTTACAGATAACCTTTATTTTTTTCCCCTTGTGTTCTCTATGTTTTTTTACAATAAGAAAATATTAATTTTACAAAAGGAAAAAAGAGTAGAGCTGCCATCAAAAACAAAGTTACAATTCAGATAGGAATTAAAAGATAGCCTATATAACACTATTTCCAGTGTAGTATCAGTGGAAATACTGATCTGTAGGCCACAGCAATAGAAAAGATGGCCCTAAAACACAAGCTAATATAAACACAAATATATAACCAAGAAGGAGAACAAAACATTTGGGAAGGAAGGAATTATTGAATAAATAGGTTTTTTTCTTCTTTTGCTGAGGAAGATTTGCCCTGAGCTAACATCTGCTGCCAATCTTCTTCTTTTGCTTGAGGAAGATTAACCCTGAGCTAACATCTGTGCCAGTCTTCCTCTATTTTGTACGTGGGACGCTGCCACAGCATGGCTTGACGAGTGGTGTAGGTCTGTGCCTGGGATCTGAACCTGCAAACCCGGGCTGCTGAAGCAGAGTGTGCGGAACTTGAACCACTCAGCCATGGGGCCAGCCCCTGAATAAGTAGTTTTGAGATAGAATCTTTTTGGGGGGAAGCAAGGTTCAATTTAGGCCCCGAATTCACATTTTAAAATACATTTGATTAACAAGTTATGTAAAAATTGCAAATACATTAAAAAAACAATGTTAACAGAGTGTTATTGGTTGAACTATGTTGAAGTCCTAACTCCTGGTACCTGTGAATGTGATCTTACCTGGAAATAAAGTCTTTGCAGATGTAATCAAGTTAAGGTAAGGTCATTAGGGTGAGCCCTAATCCAGTATGACGTATCCATATAAGAAGAGAAGAGAGAGATACACAGGGAGAATGCACTGTGAAGATGGAGGCAGAGACTGCAGTGAGGCATCTACAAGCCAAGGAATGTCAAAGATTGCTGGCTGTTACCAGAAGCCAGGAGAAGAGCATGGAACAGATTCTTCCTCAGAGTCCAAGGAAGGAACCTGCCAACAACTTATTTCAAGGCTCCAAAACTGTGAGAGAATAAATTTCTGTAGTTTTGAACCACCCACTTTTGTGGTACTTGGTACTTTGTTCCAGTAGCCCTAGAAATCTACTACACAGGAAACCTTCAATCATGCATTATCTGCGATTGTGTGGGGGTTTTTTTCCCCACATTATCTGCTGTAAAAAATATTATTATAAAGGTTATCAAATGGGTCTATCATTCATCCAGTATGAATTCCTTCATGGCGAATGAGGTCAGAGCGACTACCAAAGGCCTTTCCACATTCCTTACAATCATAAGGTTTCTCACCAGTGTGAATTCTTTGATGTCTAGTAAGATTTGAGCCTTTATTAAAGGCCTTCCCACATTCATTACATTCATATGGTTTTTCATCTGTATGGATTCTCTGATGTTGAATAAGTTCTGAGCTCTGAATAAAGGCCTTTCCACATTCTTTACATTCATAGAGTTTCTTGCCAGCGTGAATTCTGTGATGGTTAGTAAGTGTTGAGGCACTACTAAAGGCCTTCCCACATTCCTTACATTCATAAGGTTTCTCACCAGTATGCATTCTCTGATGTTGTATGAGCCTTGAGTGTTGAGTAAAGGCTTTTCCACATTCCTTACATTCATAAGGTTTCTCACCAGTATGAATTCTCAGATGTGGAAAAAGTTGTGAACTCTTAGTAAAGGCTTTTCCACATACTTTACATTCATAGGGTTTCTCACCAGTGTGAATTCTTTGATGATCATTAAGGTTTGAGCAATAATTAAAGGCTTTTCCACATTCCTTACATTCATAGGGTTTCTCACCAGTGTGAATCCTCTGATGTTGAGAAAAATAAGAACTACAGCTAAAAGCCTTGCCACATTCCTTACATTCATAAGGTTTTTCACCAGTGTGAATCCGCTGATGTCGAGTAACAAGTGAGCCACGGCTAAAGGATTTCCCACACTCCTTACATTCATAGAGTTTTTCAGCAGAATGAATTCTCTGATGTTGAATAAAGTGTGAGTTCTGATTAAAGGCCTTTGCACATATCTTACATTCACAGGGTTTCTCTTCATTAATAGTTCTTTGATGTGGAACAAGAAATGTAGGCCGAATAAAAGTGGGCATATCTTCATGGGTAAATATTACTTGACTAAAACGTCTCTTCTTTAGAGATAATATCTTGGTCTCACACATTGATTCCAGATCTGAAAGAAAATATAAAGGCATATGTTCATTTTTCCTATTCTGGGAGAGGTTAAACTTTTAAAAAGGAAATGGGAAGGTTAAGCTGAAAATAATATCTGGGAAAGCAAATACTTAGTTCTCAAATATGGCTAAACAATTTGTAAAATTGATAAGAAAAGCACAGACATTAAGGAGAGGCAATAGAGGAAGAAGCTGAAGGGAGTGATTAGGGAAATAGATGACCTCTATAATCCTGAAATTCTGGTATGGATCAGAATCACCTGAAACTTTGGTGAATAAACACTGTTCAGGGCCATCTTCCATATTACACAGTGATTCTAATTATATAAGCATACAGACACAGAGCATCATACTGTGTTTTATAATTTGTGGATAATTGTCAGACCTATATCAAAGGACTATTGAGGAATAAACATGTTAAACTGTACAAATGGAGGGGGTGGTCAGTGACTGTGGGGCAAAGAGTGTGTTGCTGGCAAATTCACATCGGGAGACAGCCTGCACCAAGTCTAAGGTGCTGAATGAAACTGGTGAGAATGGTAGACAGGTAAATCTCTTCCGCGGATAGAGCCTGAAATGCGTTGAAGATACAATGAAAATAGTTTGCCATGGAATTCTGTGATGCTGACCTTGGCAGAGAGAGGAATGGATTCTTCAAGTCATGGCAGTAACTAAAAAGAGAGGCAGCTTGAGTGTGAGAAAGAAGAGAATAAGAAACAAACATATTCTGTGAGAAGAGAGGAACATCACAACAAAATTTTTCACCACTCTGCACATGTCTGCCAATGACCATAAAAGTGCTGCTAGTGTTAATTTTGGGTTTAAAAATAAATTTTAGTGGGTAGGTGAATTCGTAAATACAGAATCTGTGAGTAATGAGGGTCAACTGTACTTTTAATAAAAAAGGGGCATAATTTCTGTTAAAAATGGCAGACTGTACATATGAGTTTACCATTGCTTATTCATGAATCTACATGAAAATTACAGTAAAAGCTTAAGAAGGGGACAGGGAAACCCCACTAAGACAAAGTATACTGGAGAGGAGATAATAGCAATAAAATTTGGAAACTGGCAAGCCAGTGGATGAGTGTTAAGTGACTACAGACCAGAGAAAGTCAAATTGAGCCTAAAGTGGGGTGAATTCCACAGTACTGATTCATGGTGCAGATCCTCACAAATGCATAAGAATTGGGGCATCAAGCATTCTAATAGTGGGGTGCACAGAGAATGGTGAAAGCTGAAGGATGAGTTCAAAGACTGTATTAGTAGTGAGACACCCAAGACCCGCCCCCACCACAGAGAAGGATGATTATACTTTTTCACTCTCAAAGAAAACTAGAAATTTAGAAAAATGGAACCAGAGGGAATCTGGACTCAGGAACATCAGGCATAGCTATGGGCATGGGTCCTGAACGGAGAACAAAGGATTAACAGAAAATATACATACTTGTGACATAATAAAGAATATATCCAGTTTTTGTTCCCAGTTCCTGGCACAGGGCTTCAAAAACCATTGGAATTTCCTGACAGGATTGTTTTTTGTTATTTTCAACAAGCTCCTTTTGATCATAGAGTTTATGCTAATGAGGTGATTCACAGTGGGCCTTTAGACAGTTTCAAGGGAGGGGCTGGTTGGTCACTCCTGCCTATGTAACGAAACCCCAGTGAAAAACTCAGGGCAGGGCTGGCCTGGTGGTGTAGTGGTTGAGTTCGCTGGCTCCACTTCGGCGGCGGCCCGGGGTTCACAGGTTTGGATCCCAAGAGCGGACCCATGTACAGCTTATAGAGCCATGCTGTGGCAGGCATCCCATATATAAAGTAGAGTAAGATGGGCATGGATGTTAGCCCAGGGCCAATCTTCCTCAGCAAAAAGAGAAGGATTGGCAACAGATGTTAGCTCAGGGCTAATCTTTCTCACACACAAACAAAGAAACCTCAAGGCAAAGACTGGGGGAAGCTTCCTGGTCGGTGAACATATCTGTGTACCAGGAGAGTGGCACATCCTGACTCCACGGGGACAGAATCTCCTGTGCTTGAGACCCTCCTAGACCTTGCCCTGTGTACCTCTTCATCTAACTATTCATTATATCCTTTACATAAAATGGGAATCATAAGTATAGTGCTTTCATGAGTTCTGTGAGCTGTTCTAATGAATCATAAAACCTGAGGGGGTGTGTGAAGCCCTGAATTTATAGTCAGACAGGCAGAAGTGTGGGTAGCCAGGAGATCCCACTTGCAGCTTGTGTCTGAAGTAAGGCCTGTCTTGTTGGGTACCTTTGCCCTTTAACTTGTGGGATCTGTTAACTCCAGGTAGTTAGTATCAGAATTGGATTGAAGCATAAGACACCCAGTTGGTATCAGGGAATTGGTGTGAGCTCGCAATACTGTAACGATGAGACTCTGTTGCTTTACTACAATTTAACACCCAGAAGACTGATAATAGCCTCCTAACTTCCTCACCAGGAGAAAAGTGAAGGTCTCCTTTCACAGGAAAATTATGCACAAGAGAAAAGACCAATGGTTACCAAAAGTGGGCAGTCCTCAGTAAATTAATCCAAATCATCCTAAAGTAAACAAGACCCACTCCCCACTACACAGAGTCTCCAATCATCTTTTTAGTATCTCCTAATTAAAAACAAGCAGTAAGCCACAGTTTATCAGACATTTGAGGAAAGTTTTTAACATAAAAAGAGGACAAAGTATCTGTGAGGAAACAATGCGAAGGAGAGAAGAAAATGTCAAAGAAATGTAATGAATAACCTCAGAGCAATACCAGATCTGATATCCATTAAATAGGAATAAGATGCTAAATAAAGGAACACTGAGAAAACACGAAGTTATTAGAAACTGAAACTATAATAGAAATATTAAAAAAAAAAATCAACGGTTCCTGTCTAGACCATGAATGTGCACAAACTTCTGGCTTCCTTTCCAACCAACCCTGGAGAAATTATACAGAATTTGGTTTCACAGAACTGACAAGACTGTGAAAAATCCTAGGGAGACTGAAGACTGGTATAAACTTGTGTGTGTTTGAGGGTGGAGGCTACTTGCCTGGATAGATGGTAACAAGAGGCAGGGAGAAGCTAGCCTGGAAGTAAAGTCTCTAAATTCTGATTTAGCCTTTCCCTGAACTGCCTTGGGACCACCACGACCTGTGCCTTTACCACAGAAATTGGTGGCAACAGCCCAGGCTATGGAGTCAGTGGGACAACCCGATGGCAAAGAAAAAGCCCTGCTGGAGAAAGGAATATGGCTGACCATCTGTTCTCTGGCATCTGCTCCTCTACCTCCTGGACTATTAAAACCCTCAGAGCTGGTAGATTACAAAAAACAGGAGGCAGATTCTTCCTGTGGATGATGGTGAAAGATGAAACCCTGATGAGAAGAGTTGCCTGGTGGAGCAGCCGCAAATAAAAGTTAAAAGCAGTGAACCTGTAGGTCTTACAGCTTGTTATTCCTGAGCTCATCTCCTCCCATTTCTTAAATCCACCTGGAGGGACACAGACCAGGGTCTGGCTCTCAGTCCTTCCCCAGGCACACAGCCAGACAAGGTGGTTGATATCTTCATGGGAACACGAACTACCAGGCCAAAATGGCCACACACCAGAGGATACAACTGTTGTGAAATAAGACCACAAACTGCCATGATCACCTTGACAGATTCAGAAAAGTTGTATGATGTGGCCAACGTCTATTTACAGTAACTCTTAGCAAACTAGCATTGCAAGGTAACATCTGTAATTTGGTAAAAGTTATCAGAACTTTGGCAAACACTACAAGTAAATGAAGAAACTTAAGATATACTCCCTATACCATGGGGAAAAAGAAATGGATGCCCACTACCATTATCACCAATTGAGACAGTCCTGGCTACCATTATAAAAAAGGAAATAATAAGTATGAAAACTGGAAAGGAAGAGATAAATCTAATAACATACAGATATGATGACCTAACTAGAAAAACCAAGAGAATAAAAAACTTTTAAGTTCAGTAAAGTTGTTGGATACAAGATCAACATACAAAAATTAATAGTATTTTGAGTAACATCAGCAAGATGGTGGACGAGGAGGCCCTAGACTCTCCTTCTACCCACAGACACACTAATTCAACAGCAATACATGGATCAGTTCCCTTTGTGAGAAATCTAGAAACTAGCTGAGAGGTTCCTGTCTCCTGGGCAAGTGTGAAACCAGCCATATCAAAACTGGCAGGAAAACTAGAGACACTCTCTTACCCCTGGCATAATGCCATCCGATTGAGAGGAAACCTCCAGCTTCCAGCTTCTCCCTGAGGATAAAAAGAGCTGGACTGCACATCCAGTCTTCTTACTTCTCTGCAAGCTACCCAAAAGACTGGCTTCCGTCTCAACTGTCTCAGAGCACAGACTGGACCTGACAAATGGTATGCCACTGGGGGCTATGGAGAACAAAGACACTGGTTTGAAGTAGCACAGTGGGCACTCACCACAGCTAGTGTAATGCAGGGTGAACAGGAAAAAAAACCCAGCTCCTAGCTTCTTCCAAGGGAGGGAAAGAATGGACTATGCATCAGATGTTCCAACTTCCAGGGATTACCTAAGGGACTGGCTTCTGTATTGGAGTGCTGATGGGACCTGGCATATTCTAGACACTTAGGGGCCACTGAGAACAAAGAAGGTGATTTGAACTTTCATGCAAACGCTTGCCATAGCTCCACACCCCCAGCGCAGAGCAGAGCTAGCAGGTGAAAAATGCCAGCTCCTACCTTCTCCCTGGGGAGGGAAAGAGTTGGACAACACATTCAACATTCTAATTTCGCCTGAAGCTACCTGAGGGATTGGTGCTTGTCTTGAAGCGTTGATGGGACTGGCATACTCTAGATGTTTGGGGGCCACTAAAAACAAAAACAGTGGTTCGGACTAGCACAAAGGTTTGAGAGGCTCACAGAAGCTCTGTTTGGTGAAGGGTCTTCTCCTAGACGAAGCCAATCCATGAAGAATGGGAGAGGTGGTGGTTTTTTCTAATGTGTAGATACCAATACAAAGAGTCAAGGAAAATGAAGAAACAAGGAAACACAATCCAAACAAAGGAACAAAATAAAGCTATAGAAAATGACCCTAATGAAACATAGGTATAGGAATTACCTGACAGAATTTTAAAAACCACCATAAATATGCTCAATGAGCTTAGAACAATGCAGAGCACCCAAGATATAAAGCAAACACTGACAAAACTGAAGGGAGACATAGACAAAATACAATAATAGTAGAAAACTTCAATAGCTTGCTTTCAATAATAGAAAAGTCAGACAGAAAATCAATAAACAAACAGCAACTTGAACAATACTATAGATCAAATGGATCTCACGGACATATATATAGCATTCCACTCAACAACAGCAGGATATATCCTTATCAAGTGCACATGGAACATTCTCCAGGATAGAACACACGTTTGTTCACAAAACAAGTCTTAAGAAATTTAAGAACTGAAATCATACCAAGTATCTTTTCTGACCACAATGAAACGAAACTAGAAATCAACAGCAGAAGGAAAACTGGAAAATTCACAAATATGTGGAAATTAACACACTTCTGAATAACCAATGAGTCAAAGAAGAAATAGAGAGATTAGAAAATATCTGGAGGCAAACAAAAACACAACATATCAGAACTTATGGGATGCAGAAATATCAGTACAATAAGGGAAGTTTATAATTCCTACATTAAAAACGAAGAAAGATCACAAATATACAACCTAACTTTATACCTCAAGGAACAAGCTAAACCCAAAGTTAGCAGAAAGAAGAAAATAGTAAAGATTAGAGCGGGGATCAAGGAAATAGAGAAGAGAAAAACAATAGAAAAGATCAACAAAACTAGCAGTTGGTTTATTGAAAAGATACATAAAATTGACAAACTTTTAGCTAGACTAAGAAAAAAAGAGAGGAGACTCAAATAAATAAAATAAAAAATGAAAGGCAACATTACAACTGATGTCACAGAAATAAAAAGGATAAGAGATTACTATGAATAATTATACACCAAGAAACTGGATAAAATGGAAGAAATGGAAAAATTCCTAGAAAGACACAGCCTACCAAGACTGAATCATGAAGAAATAGAAAGTCTGAACAGACCTGTAACTGGTAAGGAGATTGAATCAGTAATCAAAAACTTCCAAGAAAAGCCCAGGACAAGATGGCTTCACAGGTGAATTCTACCAAATATTTATGTAACAACAATGCCAATCCTTCTCAAAGTCTTCCAAAAAATTGAAGACAGGAGGAAACACTTCCAAACTCATTTTATGAAGCCAGCATTACCCTCATGCCAAAGTCAGACAAAGACATCATAAAAAAAGAAAATTACAAGCCAATATCCCTGATAAATATAGATGCAAAAATTTTCAATAATACTAGTAAACCACATGCAACAGCACATTAAAAGGATCATACACCATGACCAAGTGGAACTTATCCCTGGGATGCAAAAATGGTTCAACATACAAAAATCAATTAATGTGATACACCACAGTAACAGAATGAAGGATAAAAATTACACGATCATCTCAATAGATACAGAAAAAGCACTGATAAAATTCAACAACCTTTCATGATAAAAACTCTCAACAAACTTAGAGGGAAATTACCTCAACATAATAAAGGCCACATACAAAAATTCACAGCTAATACCATACTCAATGGTGAAAAACTGAAAGCTTTTCCTCTAAGATCATAAAGAAGGCAAAGATGCCCACTCTTGCCACTTCTATTAAACATTGTACTGGAAGTCTTAGCCAAAGCCACTTGGCAAGAAAAAGATAAAAAAGGCTTCCAAATAGGAAAGGAAGAAGTAAAATTGTCCCTGCTGACAAATGACATCTTATATATAGAAAACGCTAAAGACTTCACACAAAAACTGTTAGAACTAAAAGACAAATTCAGTTTTCAGTTGCAGAATACAAAATCAATATACAAACATCAGGTGTGTCTCTATACACTAACAATGAACTAACTGAAAAGGAAATTAGAACAACAATCCCACTTACAATAGCATCAAAAGGAATAAAATACTTAGGAATAAACTAAAAAGTTGAAAGATTTGTACACTGACAACTATAAAACACTGATGATAGAAATTAAAGAAGACACAAATAAATGGAAAGACATCTCGTGCTCAAGGGCTGGAACACTTTTTTTTAGATAGGTATAAATGACATAAAACATTATAATAGTTTCAGGTGTACAACATAATGATTTGATATTTGCATATATTGCAAAATGATCACCACAATAAGTCTAGTTGACATCCGTCACCATACATAGTTACAGAATTTTTATTTTGAGATAGAGATGAGATGAGATGAGAACTTTTAAGATCTACTCTTAGCAACGTTCAAATATGCAATACAGTATTATTTTTTTGTTTGTTTTGTTTTTTTTGTTTGTTTTGTTTTTGTGGGGAAGACCAGCCCTGAGCTAACATCTGTTGCCAATCCTCCCCTTTTTGCTGAGGAAGACTGGCCCTGGGCTAACATCCGTGCCCATCTTCCTCTACTTTATATGGGACGCCGCCACAGCATGGCTGACAGGCAGTGTGTCGGCGGGCGCCCGGGATCCGAACTCGCGAACCCCGGGCTGCCAAGCGCGGACTAAACCGCTGCGCCACCGGGCGGCCCCTGCAATACAGTATTATTAACTATAGTCACCATGCTATATATTACATCCCCATGACTTATTTATAACTGAAAGTTTGTATCTTTTGATGGAAGACTTAATATTGTTAAAATGTTCATACTACCTGAAGCAATCTACAGATTCAATGCAATGCTGATCAAAATCCCAATAGCATTTTTTACAGAAACTGAAAAACGATTTGAAGAGCCAAGATAATTTTTAGAAAGTAAAACAAAGCTGGAGGCATCACACTTCCTGATTCCAAGACATATTACAAAGCTACAACAGTTAAAACAGTATGGTACTAACATGAAGACATTCATATAAACCAATGGCACAGAATAGAGAGCCTAGAAATAAATTTGTGCATATACAGTCAACTGATACGCAACAAGTGTGCCAAGACTACATAATGGAGAAAAGAAAGTCTCTTTAACAAATGGTGTTAGGAAAACTGGATATCCACATGCAAAAGAAAGAATTTGGACACTTACCTTAACTATACAGAAAAACCACCTCAAAACGTATTAAAGACTTAAAACATGAGACCTGAAATTGTAAAACTCCTTAGAAGAACACAAAGGGGAAAAGCCTCGTGACATTGGTCTTAGCAATGATTTCATGTATCTGACACCAAAAGCACAGGAACAAAAGCAAAAATAGACAAACGGGACTACATCAAACTTAAAGCCTTTTGCACAGCAAAGGAAACAGAGTTAAAAGGCAACCTACAGAATGGGAGAAAATATTTGGCAATCATGTGTCCGATAAGGGGCTAATTTCTAACATACATAAACAAAAAACTAATAATCTAGTTAAAAAATGGGTTAAGGTGTTGAATAGACATTTCTCCAAAGAAGACATACAAAGAGCCAAGAGGTATATGAAAATATGCTCAATATCACTAATCATTAGGGAAATGCAAATCAAAACCATGATGAGACATCACCTATCATTGTTAGGATGGCTATTATCAAAAAAACAACAGACAACAAGTGTTGGTGAGGATGTTAAGAAACTGGAACCCTTGTATACCATTGGTGGGAATGCAAAATGATACAGCTCCTATGGAAAACAGTACAGCGGTTCCTCAAAAAATTAAAAATAGAACTATCATCCTCCTTCTGGGTATTTATCCAAAAGAATTGAAATCAGGATCTTGAAGAAATATTAGTACTCCTGTGTTCACTGCAGCACTATTCACAACAGCCAAGATGTGAAAACAACATAAATCCATAGATGGATGGGTAACTAAAATGTGGTATACATATACACAATGGATTATTCAGCCTTAGAAAAGAAGGAAGTCCTGCAATATGTGACGACATGGGTGAACCTTGAATACATTATGCTAAGTGAAACAAGTCAGTCATAGAAGGACAAATACTGCAAGATTTCACCAACATGAGGTACCTAAAGAGTAAAACTCACAGAAGCAAAGAGTAGAATGGTGGCTGCCAGGGGCTGGGGTAAAGCGGACATGTGCAGTTGCTAATCAACAGGTATAAAGCTTTAGTTATGCCAGGTGAATGGGTACTAGAGATCTGCTATACAATAGTGTGCCTATAGTTAACAATACTGTATTATTCACTTAAAAAATCTGTTGAGGGTAAATCTCATGTTAAATGTTTGTGACATGTTCGATGTTATTTCACAATGAAATTTAAAAAAAGAAAGAAAAAAAAAAGACCAAAAAAGTGGTTGTACGAATTTACACCCCACCAGCAGCTCATGAGGGTGCATAACGCTCCACATTCTTACCTGTTTTACTAATGTCAGACTTAAATTTTTGCCCATGTTGCAGCTGTCATAATGGTATCCACTGCAGTTTTAATTTGCATTTCCCTGATAATTAATAAGATTAAACTCCTGTTCACTCCTGTAAACTCCTGTTAAAAAGTTAATAGTATTTCTCTGCCCCAATAATAACTAGAAAATTATAGATGCTTACAATAGCAACAAAATCTATTAAAAAAATCTAGAAGGCAACTGAACTAAGAATAAAAAAACTGCTACAGAGAATAATTTTTAACATTAATAAAGGATATTAAAATAACCTGAATGAATCAAGAAACATTTCATGCTTCTGGAAGGGACAATTTAATATTATACAGAAGTCATGACTTCTCTTCAAATTAATCTATGAATTCAAAGTAATCCGAATCAAAAGTCTAGTTGGATTTTTTTAATGACTCATATTTATTCTAAAATTTTATATGGAAAAGTAAAAGTACACTGGAGGCTAAGTAAACCTTGGATATGAAAAACAAGAGTAAAGGAGGGCTTGCCCTTTCAGATATTAAAAAATACAAGCCACAAAAATGAAGACACTGTAGTACTGGCATTAAACTAGAAGAAGAAAATAGAGCGCTGAGATAGACTCATATATGAGAATTTATTATCTAATAAAGATGGCACCAGAAATCAATGACAAAAGCTCAAATTCTTTAATGGATGGGAGAGGGGAAAATGGTTCAATTTATGGGGGAAAAAACCCTGAGTCCCTGCCTAACATCACCTAAATAGATTATTCCAAATGAATTAAATACAAAATGTGAAAGGTAAAGCTATAATTTTAAAAGGAAACAGAGGAGAAAATCTTTGTGAAAAATGGACAAGGAAAGATAACTTACATAGAAAAAAGTAGAAACCATAAAGGAAAAACATGAATTGAAAATACATCAAAAATTAAGCATTTCTGATAAATGAAGGACACCATAGATAAATTTAATGCACAGTAGACTGAGAGAAGATACTTGCAAATTAATAGGAATAAGTCAGTGACCCCAATAAAAATACTGATAAAGGTTATTAACAAGGCCAAAAAGCTAATAAGCATATCAGATATTCATACTTTTAATAATTAGAAATACAAACGAAAGCAACAATGAAATATCATTTTTCACTTACTAGACTTGGTAAAGTAGAAAGCTGGATAATGACAAGTGTGGGTGAGGACATAAAAACTCTTATGCATAGCTGGTGGGTATAGACTAGTGCTGCCTTTCTCTAAAGCCATCTGGTACTACTCAGTTAAACAGGCATATGCCCCACCTTTGGACATACAGTCATGTGCCACCTAATGATGTTCTGGTTAACAATGGACCGCATATACGATGGTGGTCCCATAACATTATTACCATATAGCCTAGATGTGTAGTAGGCTATACTATTTGGGTTTGTGTAAGCACACTCTAAGTGGTTCACACAACGACAAAATCACCTAATGGGCATTTCTCAGAATGTATCCCTGTTGTTAAGTGACACGTGATTGTATATCCCTGTTAAGGTAGATTATCTAAAATTGAAAATAATGCAAAATAAATAATGCATGTCTTTTCAATGTCATACCAGTGTATCATCCAATCGGTCCATTCAAGGATTATTTAATTCTCTGGGGAAATGTACCTTTGTTTCACTTACTATTTACTACTCATTAGGGCCCAGGCTCTGTTAAAGTTAGATGTTACATTCAAAAAGATTGATAAGTTGCAAATGATTTATCTAGTGAAAAAGGTAGGATAAAACCTGAAGGTTATGGTTTTATTATCCTGTAAGACAGTAATTCGTTTTTGTATCAAACTTAGTGATGTTATTCCTGCATTCTTTTTTGGGGGACAATATGAACTTACTCCCTACAAGATAATTTGAACCAGTTTTACCATTCGTCTGGTTCTCTCATTAATGAGTTAAATAAATCTTTCAAATACGCCTATCATATATTTATAAGAATCATGTTTAACTTTTGAAAAGTTTTGAAAATGTTATACTGTGACAATTTTGAAGGTACACTGAGAAGTCCAAATGGACTCACATGCAGGAGTCAATTACACTGTGACTTGAGAAGCGTACATCATGGGCTATTTAAGCCCCAGCATGTCTTCTTTTCATGGCTGCCTCAGTAAATTCCAAGCAGTAATAAAGCTCTACTTTCACCCACTTTGTTTCTCTCCACCACCCCCTCTCCACTGTATTTTGGGTTTTGTTTTGGGGTCAAGTCTAGTTTTGGTTCTGGTTTGTGCAAGGCTAGTACGTTACGGTTAGGAATCTGATTTTATGGTGATTTCTGTAGGGATGATGGAAATCTGTTCCAGTTATCTGGGGATCCATTCTCTGTTAAGTAAGACAATAGAGAATCTGAATTGTTATCTTTCTTGTGAGTCTGTAGTATCTTGTGTCTACCGGAAAGGAAAAGAGACTTCAAAGAGCTGCATCAATGTTCTTTAGTTCTTTGTTTATCCTGTCTCACTGCCAAATTGCAGAACTAAAGTTGAAAGCTCTCTTTGTGTTTACAATTGAGAAAAATTTTTACCTATCAATAGGTGAGTGCAAAATACTTTCCTACTTCCAGAGAGTGTTAAATTTAATTGTGAAGGTTCTCAAATTAAAGAAGTTTAAACCAAAAGCACAAGCAAACAAAGGAAAAATAGATAAACTGGATTTCATCAAAATTAAAAACTTTTGTGCCTCAAAGGACACAATCAAGAAAGTGAAAACACAGCCCACTAAATGGAAGAAAATATATATGAATCATATAGCTGAAAAGAGATGTGTATCGAGGATATATAAATAACTCTTCCAACTCAATAAAAAGACAACCCAATTAAAAAGTAGACAAAGAACTTGAATAGACATTTTTCAAAGAAGATATACAAAAGGCCAATAAGCATATGAAAAGATGGCCAGTATCTGGGCTGGCTCGGTGGTGTAGTGGTTGAGTTTGCGGTCTGTGCTTTGGCAGCCTGGGGTTCACAGGTTTGGATCCCGGGCATGGACCACTGCTTATCAAGCCATGCTGTGGCAGGCGTCCCACATGTAAAGTGAAGGAAGATGGGCACAGATGTTAGCCCAGGGCTGATCTTCCTCAGCAAAAAGAGAAGGACTGGTGGGGCCGGCCAGTAGTGCAGCGGTGCAGTTTGCGCTTTGACAGCCCAGGGTTCACGGGTTCAGATCCTGGGAGCCCGCCAACACACTGTGTGTCAGCCATGCCGTGGCGGCATCCCAGATAAAGTAGAGGAAGATGGGCACAGATGTTAGCCCAGGGCCAGTCTTCCTCAGCAAAAAAAGAGGAGGATTGGCAACGGATGTTAGCTCAGGGCCCGTCTTCCTCACAAAAATAAATAAATAAATAAAAAGTTAAAAAAAAAAAGAGAGAAGGACTGGCAACAGATGTCAGCTCAGGGCTAATCGTCCTCACCAAAAAAAAAAAGATGGCCAGCGTCATTAGTCATTAGGGAAATGCAAAACCACAATGAGATACCACTTCATACCTACTAGGATGGCTATAATAAAAAAGACAGACAATAACAAGTGTTGGTGAGGATTTGGAGAAACTGCTGGTGGGATGTAAAATGGTGCAGCCACTTAGAAAACAGTTTGGCACTTCTTCAAAAAGTTAAACTGAGTTACCATATAACCCAGCAATTCCCCTCCTTAAGTATAAATCTGAGAGAACTGAAAACATAAGTCCACATAAAAACTTACAAACAAATGTTCATAGCAGCATTATTCGTAAGTCAAAAAGTGGGAACCCAAATGGCCATCAATGGATGAATGGATAAATAAAATGTGGCAAATCCATTCAATGGAATATTATTTGGCATAAAAGGAATGAAATACTGGTACATACTATAACATGGATGAACCTTTTTCAAGGTTTTCACATTTTGCTAAGTGAATGAGGGCAGTGACAAAAGACCACATATTGTATGATTCCATTTGTATGAAATGTCCAGAATAGGCAAATCCATAGAGACAGAAAGTAGATTGGTGGTTGCCTAGAGCAGGAGAGGTGTCAGGGAGTGGTGGTTGGGGGTGACAGCTAAAGGGTACAGGGCTTTTTTTGAGGTGATGAAAATGTCCTAAAATTGAGTACAGTGATAGCTCTACAACTCTCTGAATATAATAAAAATCACTGAATTGTACACTTTAAATGGGTGAACTGTAGGGTATGTGAATTATTTCTCAATAAAGCTGTTAGGAAAAAGAAATCTGATTGGTTCAGAGACCAGGGGTTTGCCAACTTTTCTGTAAAAGACCAGACACTAAATATCTTTCTTTGCAGGCTATTCAACACTGTCATTGTAGTGTAAAAACAGCCGTAGAAAAATTCTAATATTTTGAATGTGCAAGCCTTAAAAAACAATCTTGCCCCACCAAAAAAAACCCCCCACAAACTTTAAAAGACCAGTTAGCTCAAAAAAAGAAATAAAAAAAACCAATTTAAGAATCCAAGTTTCAAAGGTTTGAGGTGAATCTTTAGACAAATCAGACTGATTTAATAATTTTGGTTTAAAACTAGCTATCTATCTTCCTCTTGATTTTATCAGTATAAATTATAAGATTTAAGATTATAAAAACTGTAGAATTATGTGTTAAACTAAATTGAATTATAATCCTTTCAAACTTTTTGATATCAAAAGTAACTGTGTTCTTCTGTAGTGTCAGCTTAAATGTAACACTCAAGATTCTTAGTTAACTTAAGACCTTGGTCATTAAATAAGAAAAATCAATGGATAATCTTTGGAAATCTGAATGATTTCTAAGATAAAATATTAAAACATTGGTCCCCAAGCATAGTTTTAAAATATATCCCATTATTATTTAATATGTATGCCTCCATTATTTTTCAGGTTAGAGAGTGGCTACACTTCTGGGTAATATAAACAAACACATTCATTTTTGTCCTTTTTATAAGGGCTGAAAGGGATATAGGTGGCTATGGGGGGTGGTATCACATGAGCTAAGGACCCTTCTAGTCTGTTAAAAACATTTATGTATGACAGATCTCAATTACCTACCTCCTACATTTTTCTGTGGTTAAAAATTACAATTGAGTAGTTGAGACTATCTGGGAATAACAGCAGAGACATAATGGGATATGCTTTTGTTATCAAAAAAATAATAGTTTTGCCTTAAAAAGCTAGTTGTTCCAAAATAAGAAAAAGATGGTTTAGGTATAAAAGGCATCCAGGTGGTTTTTTTTTTGCCGAGGAAGATTCGCCCTGAGCTAACATCTATTGCCAATCTTCCTCTTTTTGCTTGAGAAAGATTCGCCCTGAACTAACATCTGTGCCAATCTTCCTCTATTTTGTATGTGGGTCACCGCCACAGCATGGCTGACGAGTGGTGTAGGTCCACGCCTGGGATCCAAACCCACAAAACTGGGGCACTGAAGCAGAGCATGCGAACTTAACCACTAGGCCATGGGGCCAGCCCCAAAAGACATCTAGGTTTTGATGGGTTTATTTTTAATTTAGCATTTGATCTTAGGAAGAATATATAAAAACACTCCTAAATGGAAATGCAAATCAAAACTATGCTAAGATATCACCTTATACCCATTAGAATGGCTATAATCACCAAGAGCAAAAACAACAAATGTTGGAGAGGTTGTGGAGAAACGGGAACACTAATTCACTGCTGGTGGGAATGCAAACTGGTGCAGCCTCTATGGAAAACAGTATGGAGATTCCTCAAAAAATTAAAAATAGAAATACCTTATGATCCAGCAATCCCACTTCTGGGCATCTACCCAACGGACATGAAATCAACCATGAGGCTTATGGACCCCTATGTTCATTGCAGCATTATTCACTACAGCCAAGAAGTGGAAGCAACCCAAGTGTCCCTCAACTGATGACTGGATAAAGAAGATGTGGTATATATATATATACAATAGAATACTACTCAGCCATAAAAAAGACAGAATTTTCTCATTTGCAACAACATGGATGGACCTAGAGGGTATTATGTTAAGTGAAATAAGCCAGAGAGAGAAGAACAAACACCGCATGATTTCACTCATGTGGAATATAAACTAACACAGGGACAGAGAGAACTGGTTGGTGA